>JALMQS010000225.1:9569185-9632054 GCA_024734495.1 Forficula auricularia
AATATAAAAGGGTCACATAATACGAATTCTCTCTTTTAAATTGTCTTGTATAGAATGACGGCAAGAGGACCAAACAGGATGATTAAATTTGTAAATCCAAAGGCATTCGAGGCGATATCGACCCTTGAAGCCCAAAATCAGACATCAATCAAATTAATTAATCAACTTAAAAAAATTAACTGAATTCAAATTCAATATTTTAATTTCAAATCAACTTTAAATTAAAATCTTAATCTTATTCAAAATTGTAACGTAAAATTTATTTAATTTATTTTCTTTTAAATCAATACAATTTCTTGTGGTCATAAAAGGTAATCAGATTTAGTGAACATTATTTTTTGAGTAACCCTGTGAAATCCTGCCACTCTCGTCTAGGTTTTGAGCTCTGAATAGGCTATAAGAAACCTCGAAGCGTCAAATGAAAGATAACCAAGTCCGTTTTAACCCTAATTTGGAAGCTCACTTGAACGGCACAGACACCCCCCGCTTCCAAATTTATTTATTTAACATCTATTCAGGGCAAGTGAGCAAACACAAGACCAATTTCATCTCTTGATCTTTGCGGGTTCTAAACAAACGCAGAACTGCACGATCTTGAGGTGAATTGGTCCAAGATCGTGTTCAATATATTTGTTTGTATTTTTTTCTATTTTCAAAACAGCTCTAACGATTTTGATGAAACAAACTCTATTAACAAGTTTCGAGTATGAGCAAGAGATCTAGATAGGTCTGAACCCATTCAAAATTCATCTTGATTGACTTTTTCGTAATTAAAGTAATTAGTGATAGATGAAAATGTCAATAAAAAAGTTTGTTTACATTTTTTTCAATTATCTTTTATTTATTAATTGGTTTTTAAATTTTAAAACCCACTAATACAATATAAGAAATATTATTATATATTAAAATTAGAAATTTAATTAATTGTATTTGTAATTATAATTGTGTAATAAAGAATTTCTTATCTATCATATCTTAATTGATTATAAATCGAGTTTTAAATCCCAGAAAAAGTTAATAACAAATATAATTATATATTAGAATTTAATTGATTACAAAAATCTATAAATTGTTATTTAATTAAAGAAAAAAAATTATACGGAATTTATTTATATACCTATATACACATAATCTGTGGCCCACTAGAAGGCTAGAAATGCAAAAACTGAGTGCGGGTTGGGGATGGATGTGGGAGGTGAAGGGGGTGCAGTGGTGGGGGTGTTCGAGGGTTTAACTGAAGCTAAAAGTTACCGTGCATCGCTCGGTGGCTCCAGGTACTATTTAAAAAGCTTCACTTGAATTTTTAAATCTGAAAAAGCAAATTATTTTCATTTTTCTTTTGAATTTAAAAATTCAATGCAATGCAAAAGAGAAATTTTACATGAAACATTTGAAGTGTAAACGTTTTAGGATTTTTTAAAAGATAGTTTTTTATTTTAATTATAAATCAATTAATGAACGGTCACGACAGTTTTGAGGATCAATTTTCCTCTTCTTGCTTCAGGGCGCATGCGCATGATTGCCTTGTCATTCAATTTTCCTCGAATCAATTCACCGACATGTTTAATAGTGGATAAGAAGCCAACTAGGAATTCAGAACTTTCAATGATAACATTTTTAGATTCACACAAATCTAACATCATATTTTAGGGTAAAATTAATATTTCAAGGTCAAAGTCATACTTATAAAATTCTAATCCATAACTGCAATCTCTAGTTTCGGAAAGAAGAAATGTTTCAATTTCCTAGAGTCTTCAGAAAATCGACAATCGAAACAGTTGATCACAATATCTAACACCTCGAAATAAATTTCAGGGTAATAATCACTGGGGGGTGGAAAAGACAAAGGGTTGACCGACTTTATAATTTTTATAACTTCTGGATGTTCGACATCAAATTTTGTGATCAATCCCAAAGAATAAATCAAGTTATAAAGTGTATCGAACCTTTATCAGTTCGGGATAACTTCAAAATCTCTTCGAGTCTATAGATACAATTTTTGCAACTGAAAGAGTACGGGAAAGTAAATATTGGAATATGTCAGAGAGTAAGTGCTGTTTAATTATTTATCAAGAAAATAAAACAAAGGGGGGAAATTTTAGGAGTGGGTTTTCAAATATTTTTTGAGATTTTGTTTATCTGAGAAAACCTCTCGCAGTGATCACAGACGAAAGCCTTTTCGCCCGTATGAATTAATCAATGGCTTTTGAATTCACTTTTTCGCGAGAAACGCTTATCACATTGATCACAGACGAAAGGCTTTTCACGTATGAATTAATAAATGGCTGTTGAGATCACCTTTTTGCGAGAAACACTTATCACATTGATCACAGACGAAAGGTTTTTAGCCAGTATGAATTAATAAATGGCTTTTTAAATGACCTTTATGTGAGAAACCTTTCTTGCAGTGATTACAGACGAAAGGCTTTTCGCCCGTATGAATTAATAAATGGATTTTTAAAAGACCTTTATTTGAGAAACCTTTCTTGCAGTGATTACAGACGAAAGGCTTTTCAACAGAATGAATTAATAAATGGCTGTTGAGATCACCTTTTCGCGAGAAACGCTTATCACATTAATCACAGACGAAAGGTTTTTCGCCAGTATGAATTAATAAATGGCTTTTTAAATGACCCTTTTGTGAGAAACCTTTCTTGCAGTGATTACAGACGAAAGGCTTTTCAACAGAATGAATTAATAAATGCCTTTTGAGTCTAGTCTTATCTAATAAACGCTTATCGCAATGTTCACAGACGAAAGGCTTTTCGCACGTATGAATTAATAAATGGCTGTTGAGATCACCTTTTCGCGAGAAACGCTTATCACATTGATCACAGACGAAAGGTTTTTCGCCAGTATGAATTAATAAATGGCTTTTTAAATGACCTTTATGTGAGAAACCTTTCTTGCAGTGATTACAGACGAAAGGCTTTTCGCCCGTATGAATTAATAAATGGATTTTTAAAAGATCTTTATTTGAGAAACCTTTCTTGCAGTGATTACAGACGAAAGGCTTTTCAACAGAATGAATTAATAAATGGCTTTTGAGTCTAGTCTTATCTAAGAAACTCTTATCACATTGATCACAGACGAAAGGCTTTTCGCCAGTATGAATTAATAAATGGCATTTGAGATCACCTTTTCGCGAGAAACGCTTATCACATTGATCACAGACGAAAGGCTTTTCGCACGACATAAGATTAATAAATGGCTTTTGAGATCACCTTTTCGCGAGAAACGCTTATCACATTGATCACAGACGAAAGCCTTTTCGCCCGTATGAATTAATAAATGGCTTTTTAAATGACTTTTTTGTGAGAAACCCTTCTGGCAGTGATTACAGACGAAAGGCTTTTCAACCGAATGAATTAATAAATGGCTTTTGAGTCTAGTCTTATCTAAGAAACTCTTATCACATTGATCATATACGAAAGGCTTTTCGCACGTATGAATTAATAAATGCCTTTTGAGTCTAGTCTTATCTAAGAAACGCTTATCGCAATGTTCACAGACGAAAGCCTTTTCGCCTGTATGAATTAATAAATGGCTTTTGAGTTGCTCTTTTCCCGAGAAACGCTTATCACATTGATCACAGACGAAATGCTTTTCACCTGTATGAATAATTAAATGTCTTGCGGAATTCGCCTTCCGTAAGAAAGCCTTATCGCAGTGTTCACAGACAAAAAAGGCTTTTCCTCTGAATAAGTAAATGGTTTTTGAGATTATTCTTGTTTGCGAAAGCCTTTTCACAGACGATAGACTGTTTTCCTGTATGTTTGTTATTAGAATGAGTTCCCAAGCATTGGTTTGTTTGTTTTGATTTCAATTTTTCGGGATCGTTATGACAGGATAACGACGGTTTTACTTCATGATATGGATTATGAGAGGTCACTTTGGAAGCCTTCTTCTTCTGCATAGTCATGTCAATAAGAGATTCCGGTTTTGGTTTTCATCATAGCATTCTGATCGCTCAGATGACTTGTGAAGAGTACTTCTTCCGAGTGACCTTCCAAAATATGTCTTTCGAAATCAAACAATGATAGGAATCCAGAGAAACATTCCTCACAGAAATAGTCTTCAGTACTTTCAGTAGTTTTGTCTGGAAAAAATAAATATATTGACAAGATTATATTAGAGAAAAAATTTATAATAAAAGAGAAAATAATTTGTAATTGTAAATTGTGAAATCATTTAATAATATCATTAGATGGCTGGTATATAGTGTGCTAGGCATTTAATTTAGCATTCATTGATCAGTAAAAAAAATTAATACTAAAATATCATAAAAATGTAATCTCTTGAATGTCCTAATGGTCTCCGAGATGGAGGACAAAGGGAGAAAGTCTTATTTTCATTTAAAATTAGAATTTAAAGAAAAGTGTAGGGGAGTGCTCTAGGGTTATTAATCACATGAATGGAACTTACCATCAGCTGATGTATTTGATGAAATTTCCTTTTTAAAAATTAATGTAATTTCCTATGTATACATTTCTTTTGATGTTGTTCAGAAATTCTTTACTAATGAACATAGTCATGCATTAAAGAAATGTGGACCTGAAAAAGATAAAATTGCAATTTTTAGTTAGATATAATTTTTTGCACAGCAAAGGTAAAATCGAGCTAAATTGATTTTAAATGAACCAATACGGAATTGATTCGAATTAAATTTCTATATATCTAATGTAGGAATCGCGCCAGGCAAAGTTGGCCCCGTCCAAACGAACTTCATCTTAGGCCCCTGCTGCCTCCCCAACCCCTGCCGCTATGAGCGACAATCTTCGCAGTCCCCTGACTGGTTGTTCGTCTGAGCAGCAATCTAGCAGATCTTAACGCCTGTTCATTGCCAAGATATCGTAAGATTCTAACGCAGCCCCCAAGTAACCAAGCGCCCTCCACTGGCTACCACCCCAGTCTGATTAACCCCTTCCAGCCTAGCGACCAACTCCTGGCTCGCCGTGAAACAGATCTACAAGCAGATTTGGTAAAAACCGATGACCGCCAAGATATTGTAATGTTTCGACGCACTTTCTGAACGAGGGCAAGCTTCCTCCAACCCTCTAGCTGCGGACGCACACCCGCTCTCGCCAACGCCAATAGTCGCCGCATAAGATGGTCAGCGCGAATCACCACCCCCCTAAGATATTCACGGCACCTCCTTTCGCCGCCACATCATCCCCTTTTTTAGCTTAAAAAGCCAACTCTCCTGATTGGTCGCAATTTCATTTCAAATCCAGTGTAAAGAAAAGTATATTATCAGAATGTAAAGTATATTATCAAAGTGTAGTCGGCTATCAGTTTAACAGTGTTAAGATCCCAAACATGAACATCTGACTAGACTTATGCAAACTTAAAAACTGGGGATCCCAAAACTTAGTTAACTTCCAATGAAGGGAAAACTCAGTGTTGCCTTATTTCTAGGCGCGTCGACAGAAACCTCCCAAACATATCATTCAACTCAAACTCACTAGAATTCAGGGATAAAATTTCAATGCTAGGCGTAACTCTAGGGTCTGACCTTTCATGGAATGACCATATCTCCAACCACTGCTAAAGCTGCAGCGCGCAAGCTTTGTCTCCTCTTTAGGTCTAGACGCTATTCTCTCTCAGTCAACTTCTTATCTGTATAAGGCTAAAATTCGTCCATGTCTCGAATATGGCTCTCATCTGTGGAGGTGCCTCCAAGCATTCTCTCTTGCTACACTGGATGCAATTCAGAAGCGAGCAATTAGCTAATAGGAGACCCGGCTCTAACCAACTCACTCGACTCCTGGCTCACCGAAGAACCGTTTCTGCCCTTTCCCTGTACTACAGATACTATCACGGTGTCTGTTCAGTCAGCTGAAATCGATTATCCCCCTAATGCCTCTTTACGAAAACACGCAGTTTTCAAACGCTCAGCACCCCTTCGCTGTCAAAATGGTTACAAGTCGAACAAGCGCTTTCGCTAACTCTTTTATCCCTATGACCTCCAGAGACTGGAACTCGCTCCCTGCCACCATCTTTCCCGCGATTTATAACCTTCAGCTATTTAAGACCCGTATCCACAGATACCTTCGACCCCCTCAACAACTCTAAAAAACCACTTCGGAGAAAATTACAACTCTACAACAACATCATCATAGAGCAAATAATGTCCTTCCCCCGTATCTTGGAATTCAAATAACAAGTGAAAAAATCTCACTTTAGAAGTTGGAGAACAAGCCCTTAAGGCGTCCAGAATATCGGGATGTCTTAATGATATCGTGTGGTCCGACAAATTTTTAGGGAATAGAACCCAAGGTGAGCATACGCCCAGTAAATTGACCTATGCAGCTGAAACAAGATATGACACTGGCAAAACCAGGCAAATATTGGGGAAACTACTGAAATGAAGACCTTAAGAAGAATAATGAATAAAACTAGATTGGACAAAATCAGAAATCGAGATATCCGGAAGAAATGTGAAATCCAAAACATCGGCGACTGTGTTCAGAGGAGAAGGATAGGGAATCTCAAGAATGAACAGAATTGTCAGAAGGGACGAGAGAACGTGTACAATTGGAAGAGGAAGCCGATGTTGTCCAATGAAAATATGGAGTGACGCCCTGGAAAATACAGGTCCCCGACCCACATAAAAGGAAGAAGAAGGAGAAGAAGTTGTCTACATATCACCATCTTCCAATTTATTAAATAAGCTGTCGTGTTCGGATGTGGCCATCCACTTGACTTTACCATACAACCTGGTCTCTAAAATTATTTATAAACATGTAGGGAGCGGTTGGTTTTTGCATTTTTATACTTTTGAGGGTCACACCAGTTATGAATACAAAATTTGGGTGAGTTTGCTCAAATGGCCAGAATTTTTAATTTTTTAACCCCCCCCCCTTAATTTTGGGTCGAAATGCACCAAATCTAATCGGCAGCTCTTAAACTCAATGGACCAAAAACTTACGTGTGAAATTTGAGTTCGATATTCACTAGTTTTGAGCTAACTTGTCCACAAAAATTGGGTAACGCACAGACTAACTAACAGACAATTTGACAAAACAATTATTATCTCGAAAAATATAATTTTTTCATTGTTCATAGAGCTTTTTTGTAGAGCGATATGCCCTAGTTTCGCTCAATTTTTTTTAATCAAAATATTTTCCGCCGTTTTTGAGATATTTCGAAAAATAGAAAAATACCACTTTTTCATGCACAATTACAAAACTTGACCATACCTTGTATGGTAAAGCGTAAGAATGTTTTTCGATCGTTTTTGTACACTACTTGACGCATTCACCGCCGGGAGCTATAGACTAATAGCCCCCCGGTTAAGCCGTAACGATAGGAGAATCTCAAATAAATTTTGCCAAGGAAAGCAAATAATTCTTATAGGCAAATGTTAAAGGTTCTTTGAATTTACACAAAGGCAGCAAAGTAAATTCACATTTTCACCTCCTCGAAAAGCATGAGCGACATAAAGAAGTCTAAGGAATGGATGTGAAAACAAAAGAGATCAGGACTTGTCCCCCAGGATAAGAGAATATCTGTTAATCTGTTTTAGTTATATAATAGAATTTAACAGTTTATAATCTAGACAGACAGACACGGGGCAGTGTGTAAAGCCAAAGTTCGGAAAAACGGGCGACACGCCCACACTCCTTTCGACGCCCCAATAACTCAAAAACTATTAGACCTTCACACTTGACATTTTGCATGTCTAATAAGCCCCACTGGAACACCAAGAATCCCAAATTTCATGAATAAACCTATTATAGTCCTTGGTCTGAAAAGTGGAATTTTTAACACTGACTGACTGACATATCAAAAACCTAAAGTACTCCCGCTTATCCTAGAATGCTGAAATTTGGTATACTGGTAGAGTTTAGGCTACAATTAAAGGAAAAAATTGAAAAACCGAAACTTTCCCTTCTTCGGAGCCCGAAATGAAGGGGTGAAATTTATGAAAACCCGACCGGATATTTTATGAGAAATATTTAATAATGATTAATATACAAGGTTAAATCTGAATATTTAGATAAATTAAAGAAAAAAACTTTTCAAAAATTAACGATAATCTGTCCAAAAACATAAATGTGAAAAAAGGGCCAAGTTCGGTACAAACAGCTTCGCCGACAAAAGAGTTGAGGTCTGAACGGATACCAAGTTCCATAGCAGTTGCTTAAATCATAGCTATAGGGATGAACAACGTTCTTCAATTGATTTAAAAATTTGTACGTTCTTTGATATTAAATTTATAACTTGGCAAGTTATATATCCAACTTCCCTAAATTGTTTCTAGTATAAAATAGAAAAAATAGCAAGCTATTTTAAGCTTGTATTAAATATCAACACGTTAAACCTAAGTTATTGACTATTATAACTTGCCAAGTTATAAATTTAATATCAAAGAACGTAACAAATTTTCTTTTAAATCAATTGAAGAACGCAACATCCTATCTTCTTCGAAGTCGCATTCTTCTTTTGCAGAAGTTACGTGAGCTACTGACTCCACACGCCCACAGATTTTATTTTGCGGATCACTGCTCTCCATTTGGAACGATTGCGGGCCACCGTCGAAGCACCCTGGAAGCTCGCGCCGGTCCCCTCCCCTTGATCGGTCCATCTGGCCGGGGAGATCTGCCCCTTCTCCGTGAACCCTCAACTCTTCCCTGGATCACGATCCGCTCCAACCCATCACTGGCACGAGTAAGATGGCCAAAGTATCTTTTTTTTTTTTTAATGCAATCGAATGCAAGAAGGTGCACCAGTAAAGATGTAGCCCTATGGATCTCGAAGAGACCCTTGCATTACCGAAGAGAAGGGAAAGTTGTTTAGTGAGAGGTGTGAGGCGTGATGTCTAGCACCCTGGTTTTTGAAGGTTTGAAGATCATAGGTGCTGGGAAAGATAGAGGCTGGGAGAGAGTTCCAGTTCCTTGAAGTCATGGGGATATATGAATTCGCGAATGAAGTGGTCCGGCACTTTTCTAATTTGACCGCGAAAGAGTGTTGGGAGTCGGCAAAACATTGTGTGCTGCGTGCAAAGCATGCTTTGGGGGGAATTATTGATTTTATCTCATCAGAGCACCTGCCGTGATAGTATCTATAGAAAAGGGAAAGGGCGGGAACATCTCTTCGATGAGCCAGCGAGTCGAGGGAGTCGGTGAGGGTAGAATCGTCAATTAGCCTGACGGCTCGTTTCTGAATTGCATCAAGGGTAGCAAGAGAATATTTTGAGGCTCCTCTCCACAGATGAGAGCCGTATTCGAGACAGGGGCGGATTTGGGCCTTGTAGATGGTGAGAAGTTGTGGGGGTTTGTAAAATCGCTTGGACCTGAATAAGAAGCCAATCTTCCTTGCTGCAGATTTCGCCACAGAGGAGATGTGTTCATTCCAAGACAGGTCAGATGCGACAGAGACGCCCAACATGGATAGAGCTGTCACACATTTTCAGGGTATTCGAATCGAAGTGAATATCAGGGAAATCTCTATTTTCGCGCCTAGAAATTAGACAACATTGAGTCTTGTTTGAATTGAAGTTAACTAAATTTTGAGAGCCCCATTTATTCAGTTTGTCTAGGTCGAGAGTAATTGAGGAGGCAATATTGATTCGATTATTCGGGAGAGAGGGTTTGCCGTGTAGAGTGCTATCGTCGGCGTAACAATGAGTGGGGTTTGCCGTTTGATCAATAAGGTCGTTTATATAAATAAGGAAGAGTGTGGAGGAGATTACAGAGCCTTGGGGAACACCAGAGTTTGTGGAGAACGATTCAGAAGATGTTCCATCCACCACAACTTTTATACTTCGGTTTGTCAGAAAGCTTTCAATCCATTTGCGAAGTGTTGGTGTGAATCCAAAGGCTGGTAGTTTGGCAAGAAGATTTTTGTGCCAAACCTGGTCAAAAGCTTTGGAGATATCAAGGAGCTACAGCGAGGGTTTCTTTTCCGGCCTCTAGAGTATTGTTCAAGGTGTGGGTGACATAGGTTAAGATGTCGCCTGTGGAACGATTTTGTCTGAATCCATATTGCCTATCGTGAATTAATTTATTGTTTTCTAAGTGATGAAGGACGTGTTGGTTTATGACTAATTCCATTAATTTGGAAAGAACAGAGGTGATCGAGATAGGCCTGTAATTAGAGATTTGTGATGTGTCTCCTTTTTTAGGAATAGGTGTTACTCTGGCTACTTTTCCAGCTTTTGGGGAATATGCCCGACTCGTAAGAGAGTTGGAATAGCTTGGATAAGATAGGGGCAAGTTCAGGGGCGCATTTTTTAACTGAGAATTGGTGGGATGTTATCGAGACCTGCGGCGGATTTGGAATTTAATTTATTAATGGCTTTTATGATTGATTTGAGGCCTGAAAATTATTTTATGAGGTTGGTTTTGGGGTATAAGTGGGCGGGTTAAGCCCTTTGTCATCTAAAGTGGAGTTAGTTGCAGAAATCAGGATGCTGGTGATTCGGCTTGTTCAGCGGGGGTCGTGGCTATACTGAACCATTTGGGTGAAAGAGGGGCGGAAGTGAGGGGACGCGAAATTTCTATTTATTGCCTTGTGTAACGAGAAAAAGGCTCGTTTTTCCATTGGGGCAAGATGCGATGACGGTCGAAGCTGTCCTCTGGTCGAATGATTTCTTTGCCTCAGAGATGATTTTTGCATGAGCTTCGTGACTTGGTAAATGCAACTCGGTCACATTTCTAGCTGTGAAAGTTGCCATTTCATGAAAAGATTTGTTTTTTCCACGGACGGAATCTGCGCATTGTCTCACCAAACCAAGGCTTAGAATCTCTTGTTCCCTTTAATCAATTTTGAGGGGATATAGGTTTCTAAGCCTATTTGAATTGCCTCGTTAAGGAGCGTCTGCGAATTCTGAAGCTGTTTTTATCTCTGATGCAGAGTTCATTCCACTGATAAGCGGCAAAAAAGTTACGCATGTCATTCCAATTAATGTTATCGTTATCGACTAGTCATATTTTTCTGGGGTTGGAGTGGGGTGACGGGGTTTTGGTAATGTGGCGGAGGTTTTAATTTTATCAGATTGTGGTCAGATTTACCTAAGAGGGGCCGAAATTTTTGCTTCATAGGACGAAGGGTGTGAAGTGATGAAAAGATCGAGAAGATTGGATTTTTCATTGGCTTTGTCTGCAGGATTCTTGTGGCGGCCGTTAATAATTCCAGTGAAGGCCACACGCCGTAGAAGAAAGATTTCAGCGTCGGAGCCTGCGGGGGAATTATGGTTAGAAAAATTTTAGCCAATTTTTGTTGTGGACGTTAAAGTCACCTAGGAAAGATATTTCAGAAGATGGAAATTCTTTCGGATCTCATGACTCTTGTGAGCACTACCACTTGCACAGACGCTGGTCAGCTCCGCACTTGCTTAAGAATCGATTTATATGTGAAGACATCCCAATTCAAAACTTGTTTTTGAATCCTTTCAAATATATTAATTAGTTTATTAGTTAAACTTAATTAATTCATTATTTTGATTAATACTTTAATGGTTGACTAAGCTTTTTTTTATTGCGAAAATGGATATAGGAGAACTGCTTTCATATAAGGTAATGAATCGATTTTTATTTTAGGTTAACTCTTAATTTAAACAATCAGATAAAAATAAAAATTTGTTTTTTCAGCCCCCAAATACACCCAAAAGAACTCAAGAAAGTGAATCTGAAAATGAGATACCGAAAAAGCATCGGAAATTGTCCCGTTCGAGTCAACCAGAAAGGACGAAAAGGCCACCGATAATTGAGCCTGAAGGCAATAATCCTCCTGCAGACAGCTCGAATTTTCCAACTGTAAAAAAAGAAGTTGCTAATGAGAACATTTTACGATTGGTTGAAAAAGAAAATGACTCGGTATTATTACCCACACAATTACTAGATCCTATATCGTCGGCTTAGAGTGTAAACCTGTTAAATTCATTTTTAATCACATATGACATATTAATACCGTTTGAAAGAAAAAGAGATGCCGCATCGTCCAAATAAAACTGTTACTTAAAATTACGATCGTAAGTTGTAGAAAAAAAATGCGAAAAATAGTTTCTTTCCATAACAACAATATTAAATTTTGTTTGTTTTTTCTCTGCCTTGTAAAATTTCCTTGTTCTGAGTTAGCAGGTTTACACTCTAAGGCGACGATATGTATTTTAATTTATTGTTATTGTAAAGAAAATTTTTTATAAACTTTTTAATATATAAAATACTAGGTAGGTTTCACATAAATAATTTATACATTAAAAAATTTATATGAAACCTACCTAGTATTTTCTATTGAAGGAGACAATAAAAGAGTGTGTCTTCTGCTGGAATTATAAATTTTATTTATTTATAACGAGACTATAGTTTCGAGGGCTTTGCCCTCTTCATCAATCTATTACAATGGATTCACAGGAATTAATTTAATTTGGAATTAAAAATTATCCATAACAATATGTGACAAATTCTTGTCATATTCTTTAGAAATCTTAAATCTGTTGCTCACGGTAATTCCAACTTTTATATTAATTTATGTTTATTTTTTAGGAAGAACCTTTAGATGAAACTGCCATTAAAAAGATGATTTTGCTATTTGAAAAACGAACATTAAAAAATCAAGAAATGAGAATAAAATTTCCGGAAAATCCTGAAAAGTAAGAAACTTTTTTATAATAAATTGAGCTAATGCGTATCATCTTATTATTAAATAAATTATACTTTAAAAAACTCGTCTTTAATGCACTAAAAAGTATAAAATAATGTACCTAAAAATCTTTTTATGTCCAATAAGTCAAAAAGCGTGGGGCGCTTAAAATGGGTACAATTTCACGCGTACATCACTAAACTAAAACTAAATTTGACAAGAGTCTAGTTTTTTTTCCCAATTTCCCCCGATTTTGTTAATTTTTGTATTTTTACCCTTCTGGGGGCCCACAGATAATGTATAAAAATTTTGGTTGATTTTGGACCAAAGGAGGCTATAATTTCCAAATTCCGCCCCCCCCCCCCCCTGTTAATTTTTTCAGTCCAATTGTTTAAAATTATAGTATTGTCATCGGTTCTTAATACTAAATAATAAATATTCAAATGCAAATATAGCAAATATTCAATTTAATCATACGCCTTAAAGGTGGTGAAAATTACCTTGAAAGATTCCATCATATACATACAGGTCAAGCTAATAAAAGCGTGTTAAATTATCGATGGTGTTGAGGAAAAAGTGCCAATCTGATTTTACTCACTCAGGGTCATCAATTAATTTGGACCAATCTGCAGGGGCCGAACTGAAATCAACCTAAACATGAAAAAGCTAAAGGGCCAAACGGTATGGTGTTTGGAGCTAAACTGCATTTAAATTAATCCAAATCGCAATTTTTCGTTTGAGAATCATTCTGGAAATTGCAGATTGGCCTCCTTTTCCTCAACACCATCGATATAGGCTATAGTTTTTGATCTTAGTCGTTGAGCATCAGTGATTATTTCTTGGCTGGATGATCGTCTAATACAAGGGTCGGCAAACTAAGACCCGCGGCTTAATATTATTTTTTACATGAAAAAATTAAAAATAAATCAAATTACTTGCTATAACGCAATGGCCGATTGAGTTGAGAATTTGTGAATGAAGACCGCACAGCAAGCAGTTCGATAGCCCAGCAATGAAAAAGTTTTATTGAGATTTCATAGAGAAGTATGAGAAAAATTGTCCACAACTAAGGTAAAGGCACCTATTGATGACAGCACGGCACGCCCTCGAAGCTCGGCCCTCCAGGCTGGTGCCCTGGCGGGCGGCGTCTCGGTCCAAAAATTTTATTCCTCTTAAAAAACCACACTCAAAAATGTATACCTGTAAGCTCCCGAAAATACATAGTCTCTTAAAAGTTTCGCTTCATTTTCGTCCTGACACAGCTACAGAAATGAGGCTCTAGATATGAATCTGGAAGTATTTTTTTTCTTTTCTATAATCTACAGCATTGTGATATTTTTTGTGTGGAAATAGATTTATTTAAATAAGTGGGATCGTGTGAGGAGGAGAATTATATTATATCATTTTTTTAAAATTTGGGATCGATAATCGATATAAGGCTCCAAATATTTAAAAGAGATCAGGTGTTTTTTGTATGACAGGCTGCTCCATCCAGTATTGCCATGAGAAACTCATATGGGCATGCGTGTCTTAAGTCGTTCAATTTTGTAAAAATCAAAAAATAAGAATAACAAAATTTAGATTTTTAAAAAATTATAAAAAAGTGGCAAATTATTAAAAAATAAACAAATAATATATAAATCAAATAAGATGTGATTAATTTCTTCTTCTGTGCGCAAAGAAAAGCGAATTGAATATTTAATTTTTGAGTGGTGAAGGGGGGGGGATAATTATCAATATATTTAATGTTTCTTAATTTAAAATCAATTGGAGTCTTTCATTTCAAAATTCGAGTTCAAATTACAATTATATTTCAAATTTGCCTCGACTTATCTCGACTCAAAACACAAATATACCGACGGCATCAGCGCCCCTGTCGGCAGCATTAGGTCAGCGTTGCTGCAAATTAATCTGGACTATTCTTATTATAATTAATGACTGAAATCAACATTTGCTACATAGTACATCTTGAATTGAACTTAAAATTACAGAGAAAAACACTACTTATAGGGTCGATGTAAAATATTGTCTGAACGATATTCTGGAGGAAGATTTTGTCACATAAAAAGTGACAGGATTTTTTTTTAGGGGATGTGAAATTTTTAACACGGCTATAAAATAATCAAACCTGCTGTAATAAAAATAAAAAACAGTTTTAAAATAAATAATATAATTTTTATATCTTTAGATTTTTGGAATCTGAAATGGAACTTCATGATATAATTCAAGAATTGAATGTTATTACAACAATGCCAGAAATGTATTCTATTCTTATTGAATTAAATGCCGTCCCCTCTTTATTGGAACTTCTTTCTCATGAAAATAGTGATATTTCTGTCGCAGGTAAACTTATTATTTTGAATATTGAAATTTAATATTTTCAAATGATGTTTTTTTTTGGTTATTTTCAGTTGTTGGGCTAATTCAGGAACTTTCGGATGCTCACGACCAAGGGGATCATGGCAAAACATTAATGAACGCCCTTATAGAAAATCAAATTTGTGCTCTCCTTGTTCAAAATCTAGACCGACTTGATGAACAAATTAAAGAAGACAGTGACGGCGTTTTCAATACACTCTGTAAGCTTGAATTTCCTTTAAAATATATCTTTAAATGAATTTTTATTTTTAAGAATAAATAAAAGAGTGTGTCCTTTGCTTATTGTAATTAAATATGATATATAGGCCTACATATACATTATACACTCACATATATCTACTATATAAAATAGTCTATTGAAATAATTTAAAATTCTTAAGTAAAATGAAATTTTAATATAAAATTTGAAAACAATCTTATTATATTAAACGAGCAAAGTTTGTATATATATATATATATATATCCGGTCGGGTTCTCGAAAACGGCTAACGATTTGGATGAAATTCACGGGTTAGGAGGGTTTTGTGTTGGACATTCGATCTGTCACGGTCTCATCTTCGGCTAAGTTGTTTTTGATGGGTTTTTTGTTAACTGAAACAATTATTCACAGGTGGTTGTCTCGATAAAAATGTTTATTTACATTTTTATTCAATTTCCTTTTAATAAATAATTGGTTTTTTACTTTTATATCCCACAATAAGATTATTACAATTATTATTATATATTAAAAATTGGGCAATTTTATTGATTAAAAATCGAGCTTTAAATCCCACAAGTAATAAATAGCTATTAACTGAAGCAAAAATTTACCGAGCATCGCTCGGTGGCCAGGTACTATATGTTAAGAGGGACCCCTAATAAAATTTTCACTTTTCACTGAGCCGGATGCTACTTTTTAAAAAAAATTTAAAACAAAATATATTTTTCTTCTCAATATAAAAATCCTATATATATATCGTATAATATGTTGAATCAGGTTTTCATTCATAAAATTACACCTTTAGGGCCAGTTGTATGTCGGTTGGTAAACTCTTTTAAACGTTGACAAAGAGTAAAACCTTAAAATTCACCTTGTGCCGGGTGGGATGGCCAATCAGATGAAAGTGCCTGTCATATCCCTTATTAGATCATCTATAAACTATAAAGGTATTGTTTTATTATTTATATCCTTGAAGATAATCTAATAAAGGATCGGAATCTCGGAAATACACAATTAAGGTGTAATTTTTTGACTGAAAACCTGAAACTTAACTTTTACGGCCAATATACAAATTCACACAGTATATATATAATTATATTTATTTGAGTCCTGTCTCATAGCTAGCATCTGAAGGACCCTTATATAAATATTATTATATTAAATTATTCAAATATAATTATATAAATTCAACAACTCGACAAAAATCTATTTTAATAATTTCTATTAATTAATTTATTTCAGCATTTTTTGAAAATCTCTTTGAGATGCGCCCGGATGTGTGCTTAGATGCAGCGAAACAAGGTTTATTACAATGGCTTTTAAGAAGACTACGTGCCAAATTACCCTTTTCAGAAAATAAACTATATGCTACAGAAATATTATCAATTTTATTACAAAATACACCCGAAAATCGACAAATGTTAGGGGATTTAGAAGGAATCGATATTTTACTCCAACAGCTTGCAGTAAGTACTTTTAATTTAACAAAAAGGCTTAAAATTACAGCTATTCTTAATTTTTAGGAATCTGTACAAAAGATAAACAGAACCTATTAGTGTCGCTAAGCGTTTTTCTGTCAGAGTATTGAACTAAATAGAAAGGATACAAACTTGAGATTTACAATTAATCAAGTAAAGGGTGTGTAGTTTCACATTGAGATTTACAAGTTATATGTATTCATTTTCTCAGAAATCACAAATCTTATTAAAATTTTAATCGTATTTTGGGGATCGAAAATAAAAAATATTTTTTATCATCTAGTTTGAGATATCTCTTTAATTAGAATTAAACTAAATTTTTTATTATTAAATGAATTTAACTTTATATAGGACATCATAAGATATTAGAGAAATATTTTTACATTGCATATCAGAGAGGTTCGTCCCCTTAGGAATCGAACCCAAGCGCTAACTAAGCTTGCCGGGCCAGTAGCCAAACTCTTAAGACAAATCTCTCGACGTGCAACATATATAAGATATTATATGATATCATCTAAATTGTCAAATTCATTTAATAATATTATATGCAAGTTTGAATTTTGGAAATAATTTCCATCTTTTTTCAAAAAAAGACACTCCAAAAGATACTTAAATCTTTACTTTGATCATTTAAATTTATTATATTTAATTCACTATAAAGTGATGTATTGAGAAGCCCCAATTTTAATTTAATTTATAGCCAATTTTTGTACCCTAATAGGAATTTCCAAACTGCTTGACTTAAAATAGTAAAAAAATCCATGAATTCGTTTATTCTTTGCTTTTGAACGTCAAATAAGAACGATTTTGATATTTCAAGTATTTTAGAAGAATAGTTTTCCTTATCTAAACAAACAAATTATAACTTGAGATTTTAATGGGATGTGATCACTGATGCCCCAGTCCTTCTTATATCTTGGAGGGGGTGGTGGGAAAAAAGAGGGGGCCCAGATCAGAATATTTCAACCAAATAATTGGGGATATGGGATGCGAGACAAACAGCTGGCGGGGGACAGAGCTGAGGTGGAGACGGGTGGTTGCCTCAAACCAGTCTTAGGACTGTATACTCAATGATGATGGGATTTTAATATTCTATTCAATTTAGCCAAAGCTTTCCTGCTCTACTTGTCCCGATAGCACTTGGCCTTTTATTCTAAACACTCTTAGCAGAATAAATATAGAGAGTATATTGGAGAAGAAAATGATTATTACTGATTTATACATAACACGGGATCAATTGCTTGCCTTTGAATGCTGTTAATATTTTTTGTTTTTTAATATCATATCATCGCCTTAGAGTGTAAACCTGCTAAATCCATTTTTTATCATATATGACATATTAATACCGTTCGAAAGAAAAAGAGATGAAGCATCGTCTAAGTAAAACTGCTACTTAAAATTACGATTGTAAGTTGTAGAAAAAAATGTGAAAAGTAGTTTCTTTCTATAAAAACAATGTTAAATATTGTTTGTTTTTTTCTCTGCCTTGTAAATTTCCTTGTTGTGAGTTAGCAGGTTTACTCTAAGGCGACGATATGTAATATGTGTATTGATTATCATATAACTCACCGTCTCTGAAGGTGATAATTAGTATAATTATTGTCGAAATTGGTCGTCGTTGAGTGAAAAAAATTGAAAACTTTTGAAAATCTCTTTGATTGATTTATTTTATTCTACTATTGAAATTTGCTGGTATTCAATATAATGGTTGGATATTCAAACTTAGATAATTCATTTATGGCATATCAAATTTCATTGATTAATGCTATTTTCTAAATACAAAAGCTATTTAAAAGAAATCACGAGAAATTCTCAGTTACTAAATCCGAGCTCTGATGGATAAATAATCTTTATTGCATATCAGAAGGGTTATATTCGGGGATCAAACCAGGTGCGGAAAATAGCGATCCGGGCCAATTTGCTACCCTGAGAGATGAGCCCCTCTGACATACACTGAATCGGGCTAAATATTTCACTCCGATTTAAATTTCATTTATAAAATTTTGCTGTCTTGTGATTCTAAATTTAAACACACAAACCTCATGGGGTAGCTGTTTGATCCGCATTGCTATGTTTAGTCTCGATTTCAATTACTAGGGGTAGGTAAACGCAATCCTTCTGACATGTAATTAAGATTATCCATGACAGCTCGGATTTAATAGATGACAAGCTCTCGTGATTTCCTTCGAAAATTAAAGGTTAATTATTATTATTATTATTCAGTTCCATTATCCGAATTAGATTTAACAAATCAGAGCAAACAATTAAACACCAATTGCAACGTTTCCCAATTTATTGTAGATTCATCAGGCTCCTCATCAAATTTTTAAAAGAAAGAATTGATTGACGAAGTGTTTTAAAAATTTGATCAAGAGCCTGATGAAGCCACAATAGATTGCGAAACGTTCCAATTGGTCTTATGTCGGTGTTTAATTGTTCGTTTTCCCTGATTTGTTACATCTATTAAAGGTTAACATCAACTCAAATGTATTTTCCTAATTGTATGTATTTAAAATTATTGAAAATTAAATTTAATTATTCAAAATTTATTTTTATTTTTAGTTTTATAAAAAGCATGATCCACACACACCAGAAGAACTAGAGATGATGGAAAATCTTTTCAGCATTTTATGCTCAAGTTTATCATACTCTCCAAATCGAGAAAGATTTCTACACGGCGAAGGTCTTCAACTTATGAATTTAATGCTAAGGTAAAGAAAAATTAACTTATTAACATCGTCACCTACTAATACATATATATATTTTTAATTTTAGAGAAAAAAAACAATCTCGAAATGGCTCACTTAAGGTGCTTAATCATGCAATTACTGGACCAGATGGGAAAGAGAATTGTAATAAATTTGTTGATATATTAGGATTAAGAACTATTTTCCCCTTATTTATGAAGACTCCAAAAAAGAATAAAAAACGTCTTTTAACAAATGAAGAATTTGAAGGTAAGTTTTAAAAATACATTCATATAATGAATCAATCAAAGTGTGCGTCTTCTGATTTTTTTTAATGATATTGATGCGAGAAAATTATGCAGTCCCTGTTGAAAGTCTGAAGCTGGTAGGACGGAGGAGTGAAGAGAGTTACAGTCATAGGGATAAACGAGATGGCGAGAGTTTCTAATTTAATCATGAAGGGGCGTTGAATGTTTGAAAATCGTGTGTTTCGTGCAAATGAGCCTTTAGTGGGAATTATTGATTTAATCTCTCCTTAACAAATATCATCTTAGTATCTTTAAAAAAGGGGAAGACCCTAGACCAGGGGTTGGCAACCTTTTTAGAAGGAAGAGCCAAAAGTTACAATTTAAGAAATTTTCCAGTTTTTAAAGAGCCAGTAACATTTTTGTTTCAATATTATGGTATTTGATTAGGTATATAAATTTGATTTTTGATTTAAAATAAATAGCTCTCAATATGAAATAATATTTATTCATATAAAAACAAGCAAATGTTTCGCACAAAACATATTACTACTGCGGAGAGAAGGACACATTTTATTTGTTTCATTCATTGACCCTTTGAAACCCTGAAGAAGGAGGGAAAAATCCTCCGAAACGTCGGTTTGAAAGGAAAGGAGGAAGGATTCCAATAGATTACACCTTATTTGATATGTGTTAATTTTTTCTTTCCTCACCACCCCTGGGCTGCCTTCCATTACATTCAATTAAAATTTCTACCAGTCTGTCTCTCTCCAGAGAAAATTTCGTTGCAAAAAAATTCATACAAATGTTTCGCACAAACATATTAAAGTATTTTAGCTAGCTCTGCTAGAATAATAAAATTAGTAATCAAATAATATAACTATAATTATTTCATAATAGATAGTTATATCAATGGGAGCCTTTTGAAAGTTTGGTTAAATCTGGCTCATCCATAGCAAGTGATAAAGCAGAAGCCAGTTGAATGTCTTCCACTTGCAAATGTGTTACATTTGAAAACATTTTAGCAGTTCTATCTTGTTCTGTTTTAGCAGATAATGGCAAATCTTTGATTATCTTCATGATTTCTGTTTTGTTTTTGAAATCACCAAACAGTTCTTCAGCTCCACGTATGAAGCAATTTGTAAATGGTTTCCCTCTTTTTCCCTATTTATTTTTATGAGTTTTGAAAATAAAATAATATGATTAATATTTGCACATGGAACTGGAGAGCCTCATCTTGATACCGAAAGAGCCGCATGCGGCTCGCGAGCCGCAGGTTCCCGACCCCTGCCCTAGACGGGTTCTATGATAGACTAAGTAATCGAGTGAGCTAGATTATCCTGGATCTCCTATTAGTTTCACAGACATCTCGCCTCTACCATCGAGAATGTATGATTGTTGTAAATAACTAAACATAAATATTTTATAAATTTTAGAGGTTTTGTATTCATTTTCAGTCCACTATAAATATTTCACGAGAATATTTAATAGAGATTTTATATAAAAAGAACCGTGTTTGGTGGCCCTATTTTATTTAAATTGAATTGGCTAAGGGGCAGTAAGGGGAAAATAAAAAGTTGAAATAAAAGTCAACTTCTATTTGTTCCTTTATTTTGGGCAGACGTAATCGATATTTTAACAACGTTTCGAGCGCTGTACCGCGGCTCTTCATCAGTGCACGTCAACCAAGTCACAAAAACACGTAAAATCTATCTCCAGCAGACGTTTTACATTAAGAATCATTACACTGGTAAAACAAATTATTCCAACTGAACAATTTCAAATACTGATTTTATTGGTTTTAAAATTGAAATAGAATAGAAAGTTATTAATTTTTCAAATAAAAATTTGATTGAACTATTTATATTAGCCTGAAGATGAATACACACCCTTTGAAATCATAATATCAAATAAAATATTTATAAAAGAAAAATTTTTATATATTGGTATATATATTCTATAATTATAATTCAAGCAGAAGACACACTCTTTGATCTAATACTCTCTAAAAATATCCCTTTTAATAGAATCTTAGTATATGGTTTACCTAAGGTGGTAAAAGATTTTCAGAACCCATAATTAATAAATACAACTTTATTAACCATTAAAGGAAAAATTACAAAAAATGTTTAACAATTTCAAATGCTTCGACCTCAAGGCCCGAAGCTCCCATCGAATGTCCTTTTTTTAAATAATTTACATATTTTTCTTGAGGCTTTATTTTATATATATATTAAGGGGAAAAATTGAGAAAGACCTTACAATATAAATATATAAATAAATAAGATTCATATATTTATAAATCTTTCATCCCATGAATATTTTATCGATAAAGAAAGAACATTGGCTTGGTTGTTTTAACCCAAAATTACTTCATCATGAAAATGAACACATCAAAACCTCATTTAACATAAAAATTTAATGTAAAGAAAATCTTTGATACGACCTAAATTCATTTTCGTTAATAAAAATTTAATTAAAGCAGAAAATAAGTATCTCTTTTTGAAAAAAAGATGGAATTTTTTCAAAAATACATCTCACGGTAACAACCCAATTATTTACAAAAATAATAGTTTTTAAGTTTACAGTGTGTTAGTACCAGGGTTCAACTCCTAGGGAGACGGACGATCCCTCTGATAATGCAATATAAAAATATTCTACTAATATCAAACAATTTAAGACCTTAAAAACTAAATTCTTTTAAAAAAAATTTAGTTTTAATATTTTGCAAATAACATCTATCTAAACTCAATGGAAATCTTAACTTATTTTAACTTCACTTAGTTTTTTATTATATCACTTTAGTGAGTGTGAATTGTTTTATTAAATTAAACATAGTTATAATGTTATAATATTGGAGCTGTGATTGAGAGTCAGCCCAAGGAGAGATAATGATAAATACAAATTACGAATAAAATAATTTATTGGAACGTCATTTTTAATCTTTCAAAAACCTACGTTTCGGAGGATCCTCCTTCCTCCAGGCAAGGGCGGATCCAGGAATTTTTTATGGGGGGGGAATGTATATAAGGTGGCCGATGTATATAAGATCTACTTTTTATCTCGAAAGTGTGTCGCGATCGAATTGTCCAAGCGGGGGTTCAGAGACGCCCCCCCCCCCCCACACACACATAGAACTTTATTTTCAATTTTAAAATTTTTTAAAAAAATAAATGTTTTTTTTTTTACAAATTTCACATCTCATATTTTAAGTTCATTAAAATAAAAAAAAAAAAAAAAATGTTATAAATTCCCTGTCGATTTGGCCGCCGTTTTTTGGCCTCTGCGTGCGACGCACGTATTGCACTCCCGCCAGGCACGGGCCTGTATGGGGGGCGATCGCCCCCCCCCTGGATCCGCCCTTGCTTACAGGATTTATAAGGGCCGGCCAAGGAATCCCTTATTGTTTGTCTCCTAAAAAGTGTTTTTTAAATTATTTTATTCCGAATTTGTTTTTTCATTATCCTTGGGCTACATCTTTATCAAATCTTAATTAAGATCTACCAGCCCCTCTGCAAGAAAATATCTAAAATGAGAGTATTTTAAGTAAAAATTTGTATTCTTTTAAAAGAATTAAAACATTTTTGGTTTTAAGATCTTTGAAAATTGACATTTTTCTAAAATATAATATTGTGATTGAGGATTGATGAAAGGCAGCCCAAGGATATTGAAAAATTCTCTTTAATAAAGTAGATAAATAGATTTATTGGACAGTCATGTTCTCAAGCAAAAACCAACGTTTCGGAGGATTTTCCCTCCTTCAGGGTTTAAAAGGTTTCAATATCTTTGGGCTTCCTTCTATCACATCTCAATTAAAATTTCTACCAGTCCGTCTCTCTCTAAAGAGAAAATTTATTCTAATATCATAATTGTGTTTTTGAAATTTTTAATATAAAAAAATTAATACACAACGTTTTGATCAATAATTCTGTATCCGATATTCAAAGCACTTTTGAGCTATTCACCTACTTGATAATTAATTATCGAAATGTGTATATTATATTAATTTTTTATAATAAAAATTAAAATAATGATGATATTTTAGAAAAATGTCAATTTTGAAAAACATAATTCTGATCATTATCTTTCTTTCCATTAATACTTTTCTTATTATTATTTTAGAACATGTATGTTCCATTATTGCCAATATGTTGAGAAATTGCCGAGGTCAACAAAGACAACGTCTTTTAAATAAATTTGTAGAAAATGATTTTGAAAAGGTTGATCGTTTAATGGAATTGCACTTTAAATATTTGGACAAAGTAGAAGAAATTGACAACCAAATTGAACAGGAAATGAAAGTAAGTTTCTTTTTAATTAAACATAAATAATAACAAATACATTTATGTAATCTACTTTTAGCAGAACTTAAAGAGTTTTGTTTATTAGAGAATTAATTTAATTAAAATTTGTAATGGTGTCAGGGAAAAGGCCCATTATCACCCGATCAAAATCAAGCTAATGGCATCTCCTGTTCTAGTGAAACAACTGAACAAAATGCTTTCTGTCCCGCCTAAAAATTGACTCAATGATGAATTTCAGCATATACTATATATATTTGTCTAGATTAATTTGTAACAACGCTTAGAGAAATTTCTCTAAAAAAATTGCGCTCTTGCCTAGAATCGAACCGACGAACTCTTGAACTATGGGCATTAGCTCTAGCGATCACACCATTGCAACATTAATATCTGTATGTTGATTTCTGTTACTAAAACTAGATATTTTTGATTTGGACTTTGTGTCGAGATAATATTGTATTCATTTGAACTCGAATGAAAATGAAAAAACACCAATAGATTTTAAATTAAGAAACATTAAATATATATTAATTAACGAGGCAAATTTGAAATATAATTGTCAGCGCGAATTTTAAACTGATGGCTCCAATCGATTTTCATTAACCAGGCAAATTTGAAATTCTAATTTCTAATTTGGGCTCGAATTTTGAAATGAAAGACTCCAATTCATTTTAAATTAAGAAACATTAAATATATTGATCATTATTCCTTCCCCCCCCCTCCTCTCGCCACTCAAAAGTTAAAGAGGCGAAACTTTTGAGAGACGATGTATTTTCGGTGGTTTACCGGTATACATTTGGAGTGTGGTTTTTTAAGAGGAATGAAATTTTTGGACCGAGACGCTGCCCGCCAGGAGCACCAGCCCGGATGGCCGAGCTTCGAGGGCGTGCCGAAGGCACGCACGAAAAGCTCGTTTAGAAGTAAAAACGTAGTTATGAGTTATAGCCGTTTAAATTTTGACAATTTTTAAGCAGACTAAAATAGGTAATTTCTTTCATTTTTACCCTCGCTATTATTCTATTTCGAATGAAAATTTGCTGCTCAATTCAAATATGTAATCAAATATTATTCGCACATTCAAGCACGGCGGAACGATCTTAGGCCAGGGGGATCAAAACTTGGAAAGTGATGTAGGCCTACCGGGGGGTCTGGGGAGTATGGAATACCCCCAGCTAACGGGAGGTCTGGCCCCCCTCCAGAAAATTGTGAAGCAAATTGGTACAATTTAACCCATTTTTAAACAGTTTGTTTGTAGCTGTGGTTTCATCAACATCTGTTGTTTCATCAATAATTAGTGAATAATACTGGCTTTCATTGATCTTATTCTGTATATGATTTACTCAATCAAAACCTAAAAGCTGCACAATTTCGTTCTGGATATCATGTGAAAGCCAGTTTTTGGGTAAAGTAACGGTAAAATTTCTTTCTTTAGGAGGTCCGCTGACATCGTAGACAAATTCCCAGGGGGTCAGCTGAGGGCCCTTTTCCTTGACACCATCACATATATTGAATATTTTTTATACGTTTACTAAATCCAACTTTTCTTGACTAAATACAATTAATAAAACTTAGGAAACACGGTGTTGTTTGATAGTTAAACATTTTGTTAAATTATAATGAAACACAGTGATTCATAAAAAAAATTGTACAAATAATTTTTGAGAAAAAAATAAAAACCACCCCTACCTTCAAGTAAAGGGGTAACACGCGTATGTCAATTTATTAAATAAATATTATATGTAATATTCATTTACAATTAGTTAAGGATTCTTGGTCACTTGTTTCACATTAAAATTAAAAAAATTAAAAGATGTAATAATTTTTTTAATTTTAATGTGAAAGTGAAAAGAATCCTTAACTCATAGTAAATGAATATTACATATAATATTTATTTACTCTTTATTAAATATGTTTCACCTTGCACCAACACCACAATCTCTACTAATTAAATGTCAATTTAAGCCAAAAGCCTATCATATCATGGGTAATTTCTAGTTTAAGTTTCTAATTTCGTTGCTTTGTGACTTACTGATCCATATTCATTTATATATAGGTGTATGTTTATATGTATCAAGCAGATAGATTTCTTCTAATAAATACACTTGTTTTTTAGGAACGTGAAGATTCAGATGATGACGAAGATGATGCTGATGAAAGATATTTACGTCGTCTTTCAGGCGGTTTATTTACCCTTCAGCATATAGATTATATTTTAATGCAAGTTTGCACTGGTGCTCCTGCAGCAGCGAAACAAAGAGCAGTTAAAACTTTATCTTTACGAGGAGGATCTTTAAATACTGTTCGTCAACTCATGAGAGGTATATTTTTAATATATTTTTGCCTGTTTTTTTTTTTTAAATAGATCATAAACGACTAAAAACTAGTTAAATAAAAGAAATTAAGTGATATTAAAAGTTAATAATTATTTTAAGAAAAATGTCTAAGAGTAAACGTCAACTAGGAGTGTTATCTTTTTCAAATCAGTTCGTAATCGCAATTAAATATTGAACATACACAGTTCATTTTGATATTCTTATTGGCTTTGGAGCAAAAGCGTATACATGATTTGACAACTCAGCTTGTATGGTACCGCGACATTTCAGCCCCCGACAAAATATAGCGCCACAAACACACCCCGCCCACGATTGGCTGGTTTGGTTTTCAATGTGTTTTTTTTTTTTTTTTTTTTTTTATAATGATACTGATACAAGAAGACGTTGCACCAAGAAGGTACAACCTCTGAAGTTCGTGGTGGACCCTTGTAACGTGAAGATAAGGGGAGATTTAGGGATTGGGTAGCAGTCGAAGGTATCTGTGGATGCTGGTCTTGAAAGATTGGAGGTTATAAGTAGCTGGAAAGACGGTCGGGGGAAGAGAGTTCCAGTCTCTAGATGTCATAGGGATAAATGAATTGGCGTATGCGTTTGTTCGATTAGTATCTAGTTTAAGTACGTAGGGGTGTTGAATTTTAGAAAATCGTGTATTTCGCGCAAATGAAGCCTTTGGTGGGATTATTGATTTTATTTCGTCAGAACAAAAGCCATGGTATATATCTATAAAAAAGGGAAAGGGCGGAGACAGGTCTACGATGGGCTAGGGAGTCGAGAGTGTCAGTTAATGTAGGATAATTATTGAGAAAAAAATGGTTAATATAATTATTAGATAATTATTAGAAAAAAAATGGGAGCCCGAAACACACCCCGCCCGACGATTGCCTGTTCGGCTTTTCAATGTGTGTTTGATTAGGAAAAAATGGGAGCCCCAAACACACCCTGCCCGGACTAAACTTTCGGAGGTTCGGTTAATATATATTCAGTTCGGCTCGGTTGGGTTCGTATAGCTCCTTTTCTGGCTGACGCCAACCGAACCGTCTAAAAACCAGCCCGAAAAGGAGCTATACGAACCCAACCGAGCCGAACTGAATATATATTAACCGAACCGGAGTCGATTTGCTCATAAGGTTCACGAGGGAAGGAGTTATTTTGTCGTGAGCTATTTTGTCTGAAGGATATTTTGTCGGGGGCTGAAATGTCTGAATCCGCTTGTATAATACAAATAAATAAACATTTGTAAAAAATTATTATTACCTCTTAAAATATCATTTTTACAATGTTTACAATATAACCATTTTTTTCCTAAGCCTTAATGCCAAAATATTACTTAATTTTTTTTAATTTAAATAGCTTTAACATTTTTTGAGATATTAAAAAAAAAATAAACGAAAACATTTTTTTATGCCCGATTAAAAAACAACATGAATGAGCTCTCTGACTAAAACCGTCCGTATACAGTCTTAGGACGCAGAAGAAAACAAAATTTGACATTCAGAAGTCTGACCCAAAATCGTGTCGGCCGGTGTAATCCTTTGTGTGTTAAAGGAGTGTCCTATCATTTTGCTCTTTCTTCAGATTCCTACACTGTGTTCTCTTTTCTCTGATTACCAGAACTTCATTATTTGAAATTTATCCACCCATTTAGTCTTTAACATTGTTAATCGAATGTTTTCTACATTTGATTCAATCGCGAATCAAATGTAGGGAATTTTTGTCAAATATTGAGTGAAAATAAAATCTGAACTTATATATTTCTAACTTGAAATAATGATGTTAAATAAATTTTATAATTTTTCTTATTAATATATCAAAGAATAATTGCTATATCAATGAGGATTGTTTTTGACCGTGCTTATTTGAAAAAGATAAATATCTTTTTCAAATATATTAATTAGAAAAATTATAGAAAATATATATAATATATTAATAAATATATTTAGTAAATTATTAAACATTTATTTTTTGATTTAATTTGCTTGGGGATCAGCTTCGGATAAATACAATTTTTTAATTAATTTTAAAATATAATCATTTGTAATAACTACTGAATTAGCAAGGTTTAAAATTAATAATTTAGTAAAAAGTAGTTGATTGCTTGTTGATGCCTTTGCAGTAACATGCTTTAAACGAATCTCGAAAGATTTACTCACAAAATAATTTCTTCTATTTCAGAATATGCTGGCAATCTCGGAACAGATGGAGATCATCCTGAATGGACAGCTGCAGAACAACAACATATTCTACAAATGATTGATAAATTTTAATTCCAATATTGCAATATTTGTAAAATTTTTAAATTTTATTTATTTTAACATCTCTTTTGTATAATAAAATGAATTCAAATAAACTCTATATTATATAATTTATATTTAAAGACATTTTTGTTATATGTTTATCTTATCTTATCTTATTTTATTATATTAAACGAGCAAAGTTTGTATATATATATCCGGTCGGGTTCTCGAAAACGGCTCTAACGATTTGGATGAAATTCACGGGTTAGGAGGGTTTTGTGTTGGACATTCGATCTGTCACGGTCTCATCCTCGGCTAAGTTGTTTTTGATGGGTTTTTTGTTAATTGAAATAATTATTCACAGGTGGTTGTCTCGATAAAAATGTATAATTACATTTTTATTCAATTTCCTTTTAAAAAATAATTGTTTTTTTAATTTTAAATCCCACAATAAGATCATTATATATATATTAAAAATTGGGCAATTTAATTGATTAAAAATCGAGTTTTAAATCCCACAAATATTAATTTGACAATTTAATTGATGAACTCAAAAAATTGTTATTTATTTAAAAAAAAATAATTATATCTTATTTATTTATATAACTATATACACATAATCTGTGGGCCTCTGAAGGCTAGAAATGCAAAAAATGGGTGCGTGGGCGGAGATAGATATAGGGGTGCAGGAGGTGGTGTGCAGTGGTGGGGGTCCTTGGGGAGGTACGGGGTTTCGGGTGCGGAGTGGGGTGAGGTGGGAGGGTACAGTATTACCCTCTTCTGTTTTTTTTAAGGGGGGAAAAGTAATTATTTTTAAGATTTTTCAATGAAATTATATCCATTCAAATATAAAATATGAAATTCAAATTAAAATAATAGTAAAATTTTCAATAAAATTATATTTTATTTTTCTATGAAATTCCATAAATAGTTGATAAGGAGGGAGTATTACCTTCTTTTCTGCTTTTTTTAAGGGTGGGAAAAGTAATTATTTTTAAGATCTTTCAATGAAATTATATCCATCCAACTATATTAGAAATTCGAATTAAAATAATAAATAAAATTCTCAATAAAATTATATCCTGGGGGATGAATCCCCTCTGAAATCGCAATTTAATTGTATTTCTATTAAAATCTTAGATTCTGTCCTAAAAATTAAATTCTTTCTAGTTTAAAATTGATTTGTTAATCTGAACCCGAGCTCATTTTTGAAAAACATTTCAACTCTTTTAAAAAATAAGATGCTCAAAACTTTACTTTTATATTAAAATTTTTAATATTTTTCCCTTGAAATATTTAACCCTATCGGACCACAGGGTATATAAGCGAATGAGCCATGGGTGTTTAATCTAAAATTCAGACTTGAATTTTATAAAATTCTCGTATTTTTTTATAAATTTTCACCTGAATAGTGATTTAATGTCTCTTTTGGTTTGTTTGACCACTCAATAGAATCTTGGTTAGTCTTTAATTATTAAAATATCTACCCTTGAATAATTAAAATTACATTTTCATCAAAATTTTTAATATTTTTCCCTTGAAATATTTAACCCTATCGGACCACAGGGTATATAAGCGAATGAGCCATGGGTGTTTAATCTAAAATTCAGACTTGAATTTTATAAAGTGCTCTTATTTTATGATAAATTTTCACCTGAATAGTGATTGAATGTCTCTTTTGGTTTGTTTGACCACTCAATAGAATCTTGATTAGTCTTTAATTATTAAAATATCTACCCTTGAATAATTAAATTTACATTTTCCTCAAAATTTTTAATACTTTTCCCTTGAAATATTTAACCCTATCGGACCACAGGGTATATAAGCGAATGAGCCATGGGTGTTTAATCTAAAATTCAGACTTGAATTTTATAAAGTGCTCGTATTTTTTGATAAATTTTCACCTGAATAGTGATTGAATGTCTCTTTTGGTTTGTTTGACACCCCAATAGAATCTTGATTAGTCTTTAATTATTAAAATATCTACCCTTGAATAATTAAAATTACATTTTCATCAAAATTTTTAATATTTTTCCCTTGAAATATTTAACCCTATCGGACCACAGGGTATATAAGCGAATGAGCCATGGGTGTTTAATCTAAAATTCAGACTTGAATTTTATAAAGTGCTCGTATTTTTTGATAAATTTTCACCTGAATAGTGATTGAATGTCTCTTTTGGTTTGTTTGACACCCCAATAGAATCTTGATTAGTCTTTAATTATTAAAATATCTACCCTTGAATAATTAAAATTACATTTTCATCAAAATTTTTAATATTTTTCCCTTGAAATATTTAACCCTATCGGACCACAGGGTATATAAGCGAATGAGCCATGGGTGTTTAATCTAAAATTCAGACTTGAATTTTATAAAGTGCTCGTATTTTTTTATAAATTTTCACCTGAATAGTGATTGAATGTCTCTTTTGGTTTGTTTGACACCCCAATAGAATCTTGATTAGTCTTTAATTATTAAAATATCTACCCTTGAATAATTAAAATTACATTTTCATCAAAATTTTTAATATTTTTCCCTTGAAATATTTAACCCTATCGGACCACAGGGTATATAAGCGAATGAGCCATGGGTGTTTAATCTAAAATTCAGACTTGAATTTTATAAAGTGCTCTTATTTTATGATAAATTTTCACCTGAATAGTGATTGAATGTCTCTTTTGGTTTGTTTGACACCCCAATAGAATCTTGATTAGTCTTTAATTATTAAAATATCTACCCTTGAATAATTAAAATTACATTTTCATCAAAATTTTTAATATTTTTCCCTTGAAATATTTAACCCTATCGGACCACAGGGTATATAAGCGAATGAGCCATGGGTGTTTAATCTAAAATTCAGACTTGAATTTTATAAAGTGCTCGTATTTTTTGATAAATTTTCACCTGAATAGTGATTGAATGTCTCTTTTGGTTTGTTTGACACCCCAATAGAATCTTGATTAGTCTTTAATTATTAAAATATCTACCCTTGAATAATTAAAATTACATTTTCATCAAAATTTTTAATATTTTTCCCTTGAAATATTTAACCCTATCGGACCACAGGGTATATAAGCGAATGAGCCATGGGTGTTTAATCAAAATTTCAGACTTAAATTTTATAAAGTGCTCGTATTTTTTGATAAATTTTCACCTGAATAGTGATTGAATGTCTCTTTTGGTTTGTTTGACACCCCAATAGAATCTTGATTAGTCTTTAATTATTAAAATATCTACCCTTGAATAATTAAAATTACATTTTCATCAAAATTTTTAATATTTTTCCCTTGAAATATTTAACCCTATCGGACCACAGGGTATATAAGCGAATGAGCCATGGGTGTTTAATCTAAAATTTCAGACTTAAATTTTATAAAGTGCTCGTATTTTTTGATAAATTTTCACCTGAATAGTGATTGAATGTCTCTTTTGGTTTGTTTGACACCCCAATAGAATCTTGATTAGTCTTTAATTATTAAAATATCTACCCTTGAATAATTAAAATTACATTTTCATCAAAATTTTTAATATTTTTCCCTTGAAATATTTAACCCTATCGGACCACAGGGTATATAAGCGAATGAGCCATGGGTGTTTAATCAAAATTTCAGACTTAAATTTTATAAAGTGCTCGTATTTTTTGATAAATTTTCACCTGAATAGTGATTGGATGTGTCTATTGGTTTGTTTGACACCCCACTAGAATCTTGATTAGTCTTTAATTATTAAAATATCTACCCTTGAATAATTAAATTTACATTTTCCTCAAAATTTTTAATACTTTTCCCTTGAAATATTTAACCCTATCGGACCACAGGGTATATAAGCGAATGAGCCATGGGTGTTTAATCTAAAATTCAGACTTGAATTTTATAATGTTCTCGTATTTTTTTGATAAATTTTCACCTGAATAGTGATTGAACGTCTCTTTTGGTTTGTTTGACACCCCAATAGAATCTTGATTAGTCTTTAATTATTAAAATATCTACCCTTGAATAATTAAAATTACATTTTCATCAAAATTTTTAATATTTTTCCCTTGAAATATTTAACCCTATCGGACCACAGGGTATATAAGCGAATGAGCCATGGGTGTTTAATCAAAATTTCAGACTTAAATTTTATAAAGTGCTCGTATTTTTTGATAAATTTTCACCTGAATAGTGATTGAATGTCTCTTTTGGTTTGTTTGACACCCCAATAGAATCTTGATTATTCTTTAATTATTAAAATATCTACCCTTGAATAATTCAAATTACATTTTCCTCTAAATTTTTAATACTTTTCTCCTTAAATATTTAACCCTATCGGACCATAAGGTATATATCGAGATAAAAACTCAAAACATATATTTGTTATAATTGTCAAACCCACCTAGAAAAATATATTTTTACTTATTATCAAATAAATATTACATTTGACCGGTTTTCGAATAGGCCTAACTCAAGGCTGTCCAACCCGTGGCCCGCGGGCCGCATGCGCTTTAGAACTGCTATATGTGTGGCCCAACATGAAATCATAAACTTCCTTAAAACATTGAGATTTATATGTAGAGATATATTTATTCTCTTTTTAGAAATAGGAATGTACATTTGTACAATACGTCAAGCTTTTTTCAAGAATCAACTTCACTAAAAGCAATATTAGAATCTCAATAAAATAAGATAAAAAAAAAACAATAATGAAATTTCGAATTTTTGAAAATTCTTCTTCTCATATTTTAATTTTCTAAAATATTAATTATTTCATTAAAATAGTATGACGTACTATTCTAAGCCCATTAAGATTATCTCGGAAGATAAACTAAGAATAACTTGCACTAATTGCTTTGAGGTGTATATAATGGGAGGAGATAGGCACAGTAAGGGCGATATGTAACGGCGGAGATAGGGAGAGTGGTTTGGCTAGGGGCAGTTAAGAGGTGTATATAAAAGCGAGAGAGATAGGGAGATTAGGCAGTGTGTGTCAAGCAGTTCGTTAAGTTTTTTGATATAATTCCTTCTTATTAGTGGAAGAATGTTTCTTTTTGTTTATTTGGAACGCCGAACTATTCTTTATTATATTTTAATTAACTAATTATTGTGGGGGGTCCTTGGGGAGGTACGGGGTTTCGGGGGCAGAGTGGGGTGAGGTGGGAGTGTGTAGTATTACCCTCTTCTGTTTTTTTTAAGGGTGGGAAAAGTAATTATTTTTAAGATTTTTCAATGAAATTATATCCATTCAAATATATATGAAATTCAAATTAAAATTATAGTGAAATTTTCAATAAAATTATATTTTATTTTTCTATGAAATTCCATAAATAGTTGATAAGGAGGGAGTATTACCTTCTTTTCTGCTTTTTTTAAGGGTGGGAAAAGTAATTATTTTTAAGATCTATCAATGAAATTATATCCATCCAACTATATTAGAAATTCGAATTAAAATAATAAATAAAATTCTCAATAAAATTATATCCTGGGGGATGAATCCCCTCTGAAATCGTAATTTAATTGTATTTCTATTAAAATCTTAGATTCTGTCCTAAAAATTAAATTCTTTCTAGTTTAAAATTGATTTGTTAATCTGAACCCGAGCTCATTTTTGAAAAACATTCCAACTCTTTTAAAAAATAAGATGCTCAAAACTTTACTTTTATATCAAAATTTTTAATATTTTTCCCTTGAAATATTTAACCCTATCGGACCACAGGGTATATAAGCGAATGAGCCATGGGTGTTTAATCTAAAATTCAGACTTGAATTTTATAAAGTGCTCGTATTTTTATGATAAATTTTCACCTGAATAGTGATTGAATGTCTCTTTTGGTTTGTTTGACACCCCAATAGAATCTTGATTATTCTTTAATTATTAAAATATCTACCCTTTAATAATTAAAATTACTTTTTATCAAAATTTTTAATATTTTTCCCTTGAAATATTTAACCCTATCGGACCACAGGGTATATAAGCGAATGAGCCATGGGTGTTTAATCTAAAATTCAGACTTGAATTTTATAAAGTGCTCTTATTTTATGATAAATTTTCACCTGAATAGTGATTGAATGTCTCTTTTGGTTTGTTTGACACCCCAATAGAATCTTGATTATTCTTTAATTATTAAAATATCTACCCTTGAATAATTAAAATTACATTTTCATCAAAATTTTTAATACTTTTCCCTTGAAATATTTAACCCTATCGGACCACAGGGTATATAAGCGAATGAGCCATGGGTGTTTAATCTAAAATTCAGACTTGAATTTTATAAAGTGCTCTTATTTTATGATAAATTTTCACCTGAATAGTGATTGAATGTCTCTTTTGGTTTGTTTAACACCCCAATAGAATCTTGATTATTCTTTAATTATTAAAATATCTACCCTTTAATAATTAAAATTACATTTTTATCAAAATTTTTAATATTTTTCCCTTGAAATATTTAACCCTATCGGACCACAGGGTATATAAGCGAATGAGCCATGGGTGTTTAATCTAAAATTCAGACTTGAATTTTATAAAGTGCTCTTATTTTATGATAAATTTTCACCTGAATAGTGATTGAATGTCTCTTTTGGTTTGTTTAACACCCCAATAGAATCTTGATTATTCTTTAATTATTAAAATATCTACCCTTTAATAATTAAAATTACTTTTTATCAAAATTTTTAATATTATTCCCTTGAAATATTTAACCCTATCGGACCACAGGGTATATAAGCGAATGAGCCATGGGTGTTTAATCTAAAATTCAGACTTGAATTTTATAAAGTGCTCTTATTTTATGATAAATTTTCACCTGAATAGTGATTGAATGTCTCTTTTGGTTTGTTTAACACCCCAATAGAATCTTGATTATTCTTTAATTATTAAAATATCTACCCTTTAATAATTAAAATTACTTTTTATCAAAATTTTTAATATTATTCCCTTGAAATATTTAACCCTATCGGACCACAGGGTATATAAGCGAATGAGCCATGGGTGTTTAATCTAAAATTCAGACTTGAATTTTATAAAGTGCTCTTATTTTATGATAAATTTTCACCTGAATAGTGATTGAATGTCTCTTTTGGTTTGTTTAACACCCCAATAGAATCTTGATTATTCTTTAATTATTAAAATATCTACCCTTTAATAATTAAAATTACTTTTTATCAAAATTTTCAATATTTTTCCCTTGAAATATTTAACCCTATCGGACCACAGGGTATATAAGCGAATGAGCCATGGGTGTTTAATCTAAAATTCAGACTTGAATTTTATAAAGTGCTCTTATTTTATGATAAATTTTCACCTGAATAGTGATTGAATGTCTCTTTTGGTTTGTTTAACACCCCAATAGAATCTTGATTATTCTTTAATTATTAAAATATCTACCCTTTAATAATTAAAATTACTTTTTATCAAAATTTTCAATATTATTCCCTTGAAATATTTAACCCTATCGGACCACAGGGTATATAAGCGAATGAGCCATGGGTGTTTAATCTAAAATTCAGACTTGAATTTTATAAAGTGCTCTTATTTTATGATAAATTTTCACCTGAATAGTGATTGAATGTCTCTTTTGGTTTGTTTAACACCCCAATAGAATCTTGATTATTCTTTAATTATTAAAATATCTACCCTTTAATAATTAAAATTACTTTTTATCAAAATTTTCAATATTTTTCCCTTGAAATATTTAACCCTATCGGACCACAGGGTATATAAGCGAATGAGCCATGGGTGTTTAATCTAAAATTCAGACTTGAATTTTATAAAGTGCTCTTATTTTATGATAAATTTTCACCTGAATAGTGATTGAATGTCTCTTTTGGTTTGTTTAACACCCCAATAGAATCTTGATTATTCTTTAATTATTAAAATATCTACCCTTTAATAATTAAAATTACATTTTTATCAAAATTTTCAATATTATTCCCTTGAAATATTTAACCCTATCGGACCACAGGGTATATAAGCGAATGAGCCATGGGTGTTTAATCTAAAATTCAGACTTGAATTTTATAAAGTGCTCTTATTTTATGATAAATTTTCACCTGAATAGTGATTGAATGTCTCTTTTGGTTTGTTTAACACCCCAATAGAATCTTGATTATTCTTTAATTATTAAAATATCTACCCTTTAATAATTAAAATTACTTTTTATCAAAATTTTCAATATTATTCCCTTGAAATATTTAACCCTATCGGACCACAGGGTATATAAGCGAATGAGCCATGGGTGTTTAATCTAAAATTCAGACTTGAATTTTATAAAGTGCTCTTATTTTATGATAAATTTTCACCTGAATAGTGATTGAATGTCTCTTTTGGTTTGTTTAACACCCCAATAGAATCTTGATTATTCTTTAATTATTAAAATATCTACCCTTTAATAATTAAAATTACTTTTTATCAAAATTTTCAATATTATTCCCTTGAAATATTTAACCCTATCGGACCACAGGGTATATAAGCGAATGAGCCATGGGTGTTTAATCTAAAATTCAGACTTGAATTTTATAAAGTGCTCTTATTTTATGATAAATTTTCACCTGAATAGTGATTGAATGTCTCTTTTGGTTTGTTTGACACCCCAATAGAATCTTGATTATTCTTTAATTATTAAAATATCTACCCTTTAATAATTAAAATTACTTTTTATCAAAATTTTCAATATTATTCCCTTGAAATATTTAACCCTATCGGACCACAGGGTATATAAGCGAATGAGCCATGGGTGTTTAATCTAAAATTCAGACTTGAATTTTATAAAGTGCTCTTATTTTATGATAAATTTTCACCTGAATAGTGATTGAATGTCTCTTTTGGTTTGTTTAACACCCCAATAGAATCTTGATTATTCTTTAATTATTAAAATATCTACCCTTTAATAATTAAAATTACTTTTTATCAAAATTTTCAATATTATTCCCTTGAAATATTTAACCCTATCGGACCACAGGGTATATAAGCGAATGAGCCATGGGTGTTTAATCTAAAATTCAGACTTGAATTTTATAAAGTGCTCTTATTTTATGATAAATTTTCACCTGAATAGTGATTGAATGTCTCTTTTGGTTTGTTTAACACCCCAATAGAATCTTGATTATTCTTTAATTATTAAAATATCTACCCTTTAATAATTAAAATTACATTTTATCAAAATTTTCAATATTATTCCCTTGAAATATTTAACCCTATCGGACCACAGGGTATATAAGCGAATGAGCCATGGGTGTTTAATCTAAAATTCAGACTTGAATTTTATAAAGTGCTCTTATTTTATGATAAATTTTCACCTGAATAGTGATTGAATGTCTCTTTTGGTTTGTTTAACACCCCAATAGAATCTTGATTATTCTTTAATTATTAAAATATCTACCCTTTAATAATTAAAATTACTTTTTATCAAAATTTTCAATATTATTCCCTTGAAATATTTAACCCTATCGGACCACAGGGTATATAAGCGAATGAGCCATGGGTGTTTAATCTAAAATTCAGACTTGAATTTTATAAAGTGCTCTTATTTTATGATAAATTTTCACCTGAATAGTGATTGAATGTCTCTTTTGGTTTGTTTAACACCCCAATAGAATCTTGATTATTCTTTAATTATTAAAATATCTACCCTTTAATAATTAAAATTACTTTTTATCAAAATTTTCAATATTATTCCCTTGAAATATTTAACCCTATCGGACCACAGGGTATATAAGCGAATGAGCCATGGGTGTTTAATCTAAAATTCAGACTTGAATTTTATAAAGTGCTCTTATTTTATGATAAATTTTCACCTGAATAGTGATTGAATGTCTCTTTTGGTTTGTTTAACACCCCAATAGAATCTTGATTATTCTTTAATTATTAAAATATCTACCCTTTAATAATTAAAATTACATTTTATCAAAATTTTCAATATTATTCCCTTGAAATATTTAACCCTATCGGACCACAGGGTATATAAGCGAATGAGCCATGGGTGTTTAATCTAAAATTCAGACTTGAATTTTATAAAGTGCTCTTATTTTATGATAAATTTTCACCTGAATAGTGATTGAATGTCTCTTTTGGTTTGTTTAACACCCCAATAGAATCTTGATTATTCTTTAATTATTAAAATATCTACCCTTTAATAATTAAAATTACATTTTTATCAAAATTTTCAATATTATTCCCTTGAAATATTTAACCCTATCGGACCACAGGGTATATAAGCGAATGAGCCATGGGTGTTTAATCTAAAATTCAGACTTGAATTTTATAAAGTGCTCTTATTTTATGATAAATTTTCACCTGAATAGTGATTGAATGTCTCTTTTGGTTTGTTTAACACCCCAATAGAATCTTGATTATTCTTTAATTATTAAAATATCTACCCTTTAATAATTAAAATTACTTTTTATCAAAATTTTCAATATTATTCCCTTGAAATATTTAACCCTATCGGACCACAGGGTATATAAGCGAATGAGCCATGGGTGTTTAATCTAAAATTCAGACTTGAATTTTATAAAGTGCTCTTATTTTATGATAAATTTTCACCTGAATAGTGATTGAATGTCTCTTTTGGTTTGTTTAACACCCCAATAGAATCTTGATTATTCTTTAATTATTAAAATATCTACCCTTTAATAATTAAAATTACTTTTTATCAAAATTTTCAATATTATTCCCTTGAAATATTTAACCCTATCGGACCACAGGGTATATAAGCGAATGAGCCATGGGTGTTTAATCTAAAATTCAGACTTGAATTTTATAAAGTGCTCTTATTTTATGATAAATTTTCACCTGAATAGTGATTGAATGTCTCTTTTGGTTTGTTTAACACCCCAATAGAATCTTGATTATTCTTTAATTATTAAAATATCTACCCTTTAATAATTAAAATTACTTTTTATCAAAATTTTCAATATTTTTCCCTTGAAATATTTAACCCTATCGGACCACAGGGTATATAAGCGAATGAGCCATGGGTGTTTAATCTAAAATTCAGACTTGAATTTTATAAAGTGCTCTTATTTTATGATAAATTTTCACCTGAATAGTGATTGAATGTCTCTTTTGGTTTGTTTAACACCCCAATAGAATCTTGATTATTCTTTAATTATTAAAATATCTACCCTTTAATAATTAAAATTACTTTTTATCAAAATTTTCAATATTATTCCCTTGAAATATTTAACCCTATCGGACCACAGGGTATATAAGCGAATGAGCCATGGGTGTTTAATCTAAAATTCAGACTTGAATTTTATAAAGTGCTCTTATTTTATGATAAATTTTCACCTGAATAGTGATTGAATGTCTCTTTTGGTTTGTTTAACACCCCAATAGAATCTTGATTATTCTTTAATTATTAAAATATCTACCCTTTAATAATTAAAATTACTTTTTATCAAAATTTTCAATATTTTTCCCTTGAAATATTTAACCCTATCGGACCACAGGGTATATAAGCGAATGAGCCATGGGTGTTTAATCTAAAATTCAGACTTGAATTTTATAAAGTGCTCTTATTTTATGATAAATTTTCACCTGAATAGTGATTGAATGTCTCTTTTGGTTTGTTTAACACCCCAATAGAATCTTGATTATTCTTTAATTATTAAAATATCTACCCTTTAATAATTAAAATTACTTTTTATCAAAATTTTTAATATTATTCCCTTGAAATATTTAACCCTATCGGACCACAGGGTATATAAGCGAATGAGCCATGGGTGTTTAATCTAAAATTCAGACTTGAATTTTATAAAGTGCTCTTATTTTATGATAAATTTTCACCTGAATAGTGATTGAATGTCTCTTTTGGTTTGTTTAACACCCCAATAGAATCTTGATTATTCTTTAATTATTAAAATATCTACCCTTTAATAATTAAAATTACTTTTTATCAAAATTTTTAATATTATTCCCTTGAAATATTTAACCCTATCGGACCACAGGGTATATAAGCGAATGAGCCATGGGTGTTTAATCTAAAATTCAGACTTGAATTTTATAAAGTGCTCTTATTTTATGATAAATTTTCACCTGAATAGTGATTGAATGTCTCTTTTGGTTTGTTTAACACCCCAATAGAATCTTGATTATTCTTTAATTATTAAAATATCTACCCTTTAATAATTAAAATTACTTTTTATCAAAATTTTTAATATTATTCCCTTGAAATATTTAACCCTATCGGACCACAGGGTATATAAGCGAATGAGCCATGGGTGTTTAATCTAAAATTCAGACTTGAATTTTATAAAGTGCTCTTATTTTATGATAAATTTTCACCTGAATAGTGATTGAATGTCTCTTTTGGTTTGTTTAACACCCCAATAGAATCTTGATTATTCTTTAATTATTAAAATATCTACCCTTTAATAATTAAAATTACTTTTTATCAAAATTTTTAATATTATTCCCTTGAAATATTTAACCCTATCGGACCACAGGGTATATAAGCGAATGAGCCATGGGTGTTTAATCTAAAATTCAGACTTGAATTTTATAAAGTGCTCTTATTTTATGATAAATTTTCACCTGAATAGTGATTGAATGTCTCTTTTGGTTTGTTTAACACCCCAATAGAATCTTGATTATTCTTTAATTATTAAAATATCTACCCTTTAATAATTAAAATTACTTTTTATCAAAATTTTCAATATTTTTCCCTTGAAATATTTAACCCTATCGGACCACAGGGTATATAAGCGAATGAGCCATGGGTGTTTAATCTAAAATTCAGACTTGAATTTTATAAAGTGCTCTTATTTTATGATAAATTTTCACCTGAATAGTGATTGAATGTCTCTTTTGGTTTGTTTAACACCCCAATAGAATCTTGCAAGCAGCATGTTAGGTTTTCGATTAGGTATATGTTCGTTCGATAGGGTTTCTTTTTTTCAGCAGACATACTGTGGACCTTGAAACTTACGCTGTTTTTCAAACGACTAGGTATACTTTTTGGTAAATAATCGGTGTCCCATCGTAATTTTATTTAATTGCTGAACCAATTCAAAACTCTATTCTCTTTAGTTCGTTTCGATATCTCTCATGCGTAGGTGGGAAGAGAGAATTGAATTTGGTATTTTTTGATAAGAAATCTTTTTGATGATTCTTATCCTACGTAACTTGTGTGTGACTGATGTGTTTTTCCTCTTCTTTCTTTCTTCCTCTTTATATTTTCTTTCGGGGTGGGCGCGTTTTCTCGTTCGTCACATTTTCCGATCACATTTGAGACTTTCTCATTTCGGTTCGTTACGCGACGGTATATTAAATCGGCGACATTTTTATCTCGATTAGGATTTCTAGGCCATACTGAGCCTAGCGTGTGTCGTTATATTTTTCGTGTGCGCGTTCGCGATCGTATCAAGCCAGAAGACCAGCCTCTTGAAGAAAGAAGAGACAGTGCTAGTTGGCCACCTGTTGCCATTTTGATTGGGCTTTGGGTTAACGTTTCATTTAGACCATGAAGCCATCAGAGCGCAACCAAGTGGTTTCTTCGGTTAGTATTCTAAATATTCTCTCTTTATTTCTATTTCAATTTCAATTTCAAGACAAGATTTTATTCATGTGTGTGTTTCTTTTTTATTTAGATGAAGATGGGAGGTTGGTTTGTGGGGGCGGAGTCTTCTCGAGCCATCTCTTCAAGGCGTCTACAAGTCAGGACTACGGTACGCATTCTCTTACTCAATGGATTATCCATTTCTTTCAATGAAAATTAATTTATCACCTGACCTAATGATAATAGATTCACATTTTGACATTGTAATACATACACATTTTATTTTTTGTAAATTAAATAAAATATTAAGTTAATTTCCTATCAGCAATATTTATATATATTTATTTATTTATTTTCTTCTATTTCATGTATTTATAACCTGTTTGTTTATGCTGACGTCCATTGCTTAACCTGGACATACATTTATGTTCTTCCACCATTCTATCAATAATAGTGAGTATAAAATTAGTTTATACGAATAGTTTCACTTATTAATAACAATGTCGAGTCGAATAAAGTACTGTCTGTCCGTGTCTACTTTCTTTTAGTACATACTCCTCCGTAGATAATTGTTTACATCTGAGAGTGGGTATGTACTAAATGAAAGTTTCTACTAATGTACATATATTTTGAGATGTTCCATCTAGTTTCAAAAACTACATCAATAGAGTTGTGCTGAACTGGTATTTGGCTCGAGATGTACGAAACGAGCAATGACGTCTTCCTTTCTTCTCAAATTGACATCACCTTTAATGTTCATCACGTTTTGAATCGAACTTCTTGCTTATCTATACAACCATTTTGGACGATCGGCTAGTTTCAACTAAGTGAGTAACTTTTTAGAAACTACCCTCAAACTTATTCGATTTTTTGAAAAACATTTATTTAATTTGCTTATTCTAAAGATCCAATCCTATATTTGTAATTATTTGTTTCAGAAATTCTTGTTCAGAATTCACAGTTCAAAATCCAAACATGAAAAAGATTATTTCAAATTTATGATTCCACTTATCTGTACATAAATTAATATATGATTTTAACAAATTCTATTAATCAATATATAAAAAAAACAAAAAAAAATGCAAAAAAAATTTAAAAACTAAAAAATTAAAAATAAAATAAAAATATAAAAATTACTTCATAAAAAAATTCAAAAAAAAAAAAAATAAATAAATAAAAATAAAAAAGACGTTAAAAAAAATATTAAAAATAATAATAAACATAAGATTGACATACCGTTCTACAGTGGCCATATATACTGAGCCACTCATCCGGATCATGTGTGGGAGGAACGGAGGGCTATAAGGGGAGATGTGGAGGCCCTTTAAAATAATAATAATAATAATAAAAATAATGATAATTAATGTCAAAAAAGAAAAAATATTACTTATTCATGCGCCACATTACGTTGCAGGATCCCGTAGTGATGGTGAAAGTAGCCTGTACTAAGCTCTGTTCTCTATAGAACAACGAATTTTAAAATGTTCTATGAGCAAATCCAGGTCGTGTGACAAGGCGTGAATAAGTAAATAGTAAAAAAGATTTACAATCTATCATTTCAACAAACTAAAAGTGAAAAAATATTTTAAAATGGTAAATTATAATTAATTTTAGTGAAATTTCTCATTTAAAAAAAAATATGTATTATATATTATACTATAGTTAATGAAGTTGTTTTATTTGTATTTTTTAGTTGAAAGATTGTCAACGTCTTCAATTACAAATATATTTTAAACGAATAAGGAAATTGAATTAAATTCCAATAATGAAAAGAGGAGAGGACACTCGTCGTCGCTTCTTGTATATATTATTATTTGAAAAATTAAGATTTTCAATCAGTACCTACATATTACCTACTGAATAACTTGTTGATAAGAAACGGTGTGCCAATATATACGAGATAATTTGGGTTTAGACATCAAATGATAAGATCGGAAACAAGAGAAATCGTCGGTAAGTGATTAATCAGTGTTTATGTTCATTTTTCTTTACGAACATGAATTTAGGTCATTTATCAAAGATTTTAATAGATATGTTTACATTGCATGTAGGTCTAGTTGCCCGGAAAGCGTACTAGTGCTTGGGTTCGAATCCCGAGGAGACATCAAGACCCTCCTACATGCAATGTAATCATATCTATTAAAATCTTTGATAAATGACCTAAATTCATGTTCATAAAATTAATTGATTCAATATCACAAGTTGATTTTGAGAAAAAATTCAATCTTTGTTTCTCAAATAGATACTCAATTCTTTACAAAACATTCATTTTTCTTGTTTAAGACATTAGTTTTTAATTTGTTGTTTTGATTAATTTATAGATGAAGAATGGGTGGTTGGTTTGTGGGGGCTGATGAGTACTTTGCCAGTCTTTTGAAGAACGGAGACCTCAAGAAAAGACAGCTACTTTGCCACCTGTTGTCATTTTGAATGGGGTTCGGTTTATCGTTTAATTTAGAAGATGAAGTTATCAGTTCGCAATCAAGTGGTTTCTTCGGTTAGTATTCTCAAAGTTTCTTTCATTTGAATTCAATTTCTAATCAATTTCAAGTTATATTTCGTGATGTATGTGTTTGTTTGTTTTAGCTGAAGAAGTGGTGGTTGGTTTGTGGGGGCTGATGAGTACTTTGCTCAACTCTTCATGATCCACGCGAGTCTCGTAGCTACGGTAAAAAATTTCATTTGATAGTTACATATTAATTTTGTATTGCAGTACAATAAATATAATAATATTTATTATATAAATAATTTTCTTTTAAATTTCATAATATAATTAGAAATTTAAGAAAAATATTAGCGAAATTTCACCTCTAACATACTTTATATATTTAAATCGATTCCTATTTAGTTATTTAATATTTCAATCATATTATAAATTCGATCAATTTTTAATATTCATATCATAATGTAGATAATTTTTTTGAATTTTAATAAATATGTAGAAAATTTCATCTTTATAATTATTCAATGTTGAGTTTTCATAAATTGTATTAACAGAATGAATACTTATTTATTTATTTTATATTTTAATTCTATTATTAGAGAATATTTCTGAATAATATTCTATACATAGAGGTACTGGTTTTCATAGTTAACATAAACTTCGAGAGGATGGATAATGGTCGTTTCTCCTGATGAACTGTTTCGTGCCGCTGATGTTTCTCATTCGCTTGGACGTTTGGACCACCAATTGAAGGAGGGACGTTTTCATCATCGTGCCAAGGGATTTTCGTCTTCGATTATTCGATCTACTGATTTCTTCTTATACATATTTCAACGAATGTATGTATTCTCACTCACGCGGGGCGCAGATTATATTCTATTAAATATTCCTTTAGCTCGATCGATTTACTAGATTTTTTCAAAAATTTCAATCTACTTGAAACATTATTTTGATTAAATAAATAGGTATTTAGCTAGTTATTTAGATAATAATTAAATGTCATTAGAATGACACCTTAGAACGTAGGATGTCTTTTTGTTCCTTTTTCAGAAACAGGTTCTCATCATTACCCCTTTAATACTTATGTAGAAAACTGAGTAAATATTATTTTTTAAATTTTCAATAAATTTAACTAAAAATACATTTAATTTTGATTTTAAATGAAATAATAATTAATTTCACTTCAATTTGTTTTTTTCATTTTGTTTTCATTTCCAATCATAAGAGAAATTAAATTTTAACGTTGAAATAATTATTCAAGATATTGTAGTATATTAAATATTTTATTTTTTCATTAAATATAATTAAAGGAATAGGGTTTTCAGTGACCATTAATACCTCGCTAAGCAAGCGCACGCCTATGCAACTCCTGTATACAGGCGTATCGTCTAATTAGACAGGAGGGAAGGAAGGAAGGATGTGGATGCAGAGTAAAATGGATGGTGCGATGGGTGGGTGTATGGTACATCATTGTTGTAAGTAACACTCGATCTCTCGTCTTCCCAGATCGTGTTATAGGGTGTTTCTCTCTCCTTTTTAGGGACCCATCCGTCCACCATCCATTTATTCCCGACCACCGAGAGGGACAACGCAGTCTCCTCTTTTTGATAATCTCAAAAAGACATCGAAAAGGTTTATTTTAGTTTTAAGATAAATATTAGGAATGAATAGAATAGAAAGGTGTGTGGTTGATGTAACGATGTTTAGTATTTTGTGTGTCCATTAGGTGGTATAGAGTACCTAAGAACTGCTCTAATACCTACTAGAATATAAGAAGGGTGTCATCTCTATCTTTCTTTCTTTCTTTCTATTTAGAATGCAATGTCTTATGTGTATATATATGTTTTATGTATTTTCAGGTTCAACAAACACACACAATACCGTATACTAGACATTATAATAATCAACCACAAATATGCCTTTTTAGTTTAGGTTCAGTTTATCTATAAAACTGAATTTCCGCGAATATAATCCTCCTAGGTGAGGAATTAGATTATAGGGGGCGATGTTTGAATTTTTTGAGAATATATATCTGCGCCTTCGCCAACGATGTGTGTGTAATTATATTTGGGGTTTAGGCCTTTTAATTTTTAATTATGGATTTGCCGACTGTCTTGGGTATAGGATGCAATGTCAAGTATATTACTCAGATGTATAGTCTGGCGTAGGTGTTGTTTTCGCTTAGTTTTAAGAACCCTCACCGTGTAGCGCGAATGTGCCGGGTTGAAGGGTTACCCGGACGACAGGCAAATTAGGGACCTCCAGCATTCGAGGTGGTATCGCTTGACTGTGCATCAGATACCCGAGAGATAGGTCATGTCCTCTATCTGAGTGAGTGTGTGTGATTTCGATATTTGTCGAAAGACTATATTAGAAAAGTCTTTCATTTGGAAACCGATCATATGATCCTAGTCGGTTGAGAAACGGGTGAGATTCTTGGACAAGCAGCATGTTAGGTTTTCGATTAGGTATATGTTCGTTCGATAGGGTTTCTTTTTTTCAGCAGACATACTGTGGACCTTGAAACTTACGCTGTTTTTCAAACGACTAGGTATACTTTTTGGTAAATAATCGGTGTCCCATCGTAATTTTATTTAATTGCTGAACCAATTCAAAACTCTATTCTCTTTAGTTCGTTTCGATATCTCTCATGCGTAGGTGGGAAGAGAGAATTGAATTTGGTATTTTTTGATAAGAAATCTTTTTGATGATTCTTATCCTACGTAACTTGTGTGTGACTGATGTGTTTTTCCTCTTCTTTCTTTCTTCCTCTTTATATTTTCTTTCGGGGTGGGCGCGTTTTCTCGTTCGTCACATTTTCCGATCACATTTGAGACTTTCTCATTTCGGTTCGTTACGCGACGGTATATTAAATCGGCGACATTTTTATCTCGATTAGGATTTCTAGGCCATACTGAGCCTAGCGTGTGTCGTTATATTTTTCGTGTGCGCGTTCGCGATCGTATCAAGCCAGAAGACCAGCCTCTTGAAGAAAGAAGAGACAGTGCTAGTTGGCCACCTGTTGCCATTTTGATTGGGCTTTGGGTTAACGTTTCATTTAGACCATGAAGCCATCAGAGCGCAACCAAGTGGTTTCTTCGGTTAGTATTCTAAATATTCTCTCTTTATTTCTATTTCAATTTCAATTTCAAGACAAGATTTTATTCATGTGTGTGTTTCTTTTTTATTTAGATGAAGATGGGAGGTTGGTTTGTGGGGGCGGAGTCTTCTCGAGCCATCTCTTCAAGGCGTCTACAAGTCAGGACTACGGTACGCATTCTCTTACTCAATGGATTATCCATTTCTTTCAATGAAAATTAATTTATCACCTGACCTAATGATAATAGATTCACATTTTGACATTGTAATACATACACATTTTATTTTTTGTAAATTAAATAAAATATTAAGTTAATTTCCTATCAGCAATATTTATATATATTTATTTATTTATTTTCTTCTATTTCATGTATTTATAACCTGTTTGTTTATGCTGACGTCCATTGCTTAACCTGGACATACATTTATGTTCTTCCACCATTCTATCAATAATAGTGAGTATAAAATTAGTTTATACGAATAGTTTCACTTATTAATAACAATGTCGAGTCGAATAAAGTACTGTCTGTCCGTGTCTACTTTCTTTTAGTACATACTCCTCCGTAGATAATTGTTTACATCTGAGAGTGGGTATGTACTAAATGAAAGTTTCTACTAATGTACATATATTTTGAGATGTTCCATCTAGTTTCAAAAACTACATCAATAGAGTTGTGCTGAACTGGTATTTGGCTCGAGATGTACGAAACGAGCAATGACGTCTTCCTTTCTTCTCAAATTGACATCACCTTTAATGTTCATCACGTTTTGAATCGAACTTCTTGCTTATCTATACAACCATTTTGGACGATCGGCTAGTTTCAACTAAGTGAGTAACTTTTTAGAAACTACCCTCAAACTTATTCGATTTTTTGAAAAACATTTATTTAATTTGCTTATTCTAAAGATCCAATCCTATATTTGTAATTATTTGTTTCAGAAATTCTTGTTCAGAATTCACAGTTCAAAATCCAAACATGAAAAAGATTATTTCAAATTTATGATTCCACTTATCTGTACATAAATTAATATATGATTTTAACAAATTCTATTAATCAATATATAAAAAAAACAAAAAAAAAAATGCAAAAAAAATTTAAAAACTAAAAAATTAAAAATAAAATAAAAATATAAAAATTACTTCATAAAAAAATTCAAAAAAAAAAAAAATAAATAAATAAAAATAAAAAAGACGTTAAAAAAAATATTAAAAATAATAATAAACATAAGATTGACATACCGTTCTACAGTGGCCATATATACTGAGCCACTCATCCGGATCATGTGTGGGAGGAACGGAGGGCTATAAGGGGAGATGTGGAGGCCCTTTAAAATAATAATAATAATAATAAAAATAATGATAATTAATGTCAAAAAAGAAAAAATATTACTTATTCATGCGCCACATTACGTTGCAGGATCCCGTAGTGATGGTGAAAGTAGCCTGTACTAAGCTCTGTTCTCTATAGAACAACGAATTTTAAAATGTTCTATGAGCAAATCCAGGTCGTGTGACAAGGCGTGAATAAGTAAATAGTAAAAAAGATTTACAATCTATCATTTCAACAAACTAAAAGTGAAAAAATATTTTAAAATGGTAAATTATAATTAATTTTAGTGAAATTTCTCATTTAAAAAAAAATATGTATTATATATTATACTATAGTTAATGAAGTTGTTTTATTTGTATTTTTTAGTTGAAAGATTGTCAACGTCTTCAATTACAAATATATTTTAAACGAATAAGGAAATTGAATTAAATTCCAATAATGAAAAGAGGAGAGGACACTCGTCGTCGCTTCTTGTATATATTATTATTTGAAAATTTAAGATTTTCAATCAGTACCTACATATTACCTACTGAATAACTTGTTGATAAGAAACGGTGTGCCAATATATACGAGATAATTTGGGTTTAGACATCAAATGATAAGATCGGAAACAAGAGAAATCGTCGGTAAGTGATTAATCAGTGTTTATGTTCATTTTTCTTTACGAACATGAATTTAGGTCATTTATCAAAGATTTTAATAGATATGTTTACATTGCATGTAGGTCTAGTTGCCCGGAAAGCGTACTAGTGCTTGGGTTCGAATCCCGAGGAGACATCAAGACCCTCCTACATGCAATGTAATCATATCTATTAAAATCTTTGATAAATGACCTAAATTCATGTTCATAAAATTAATTGATTCAATATCACAAGTTGATTTTGAGAAAAAATTCAATCTTTGTTTCTCAAATAGATACTCAATTCTTTACAAAACATTCATTTTTCTTGTTTAAGACATTAGTTTTTAATTTGTTGTTTTGATTAATTTATAGATGAAGAATGGGTGGTTGGTTTGTGGGGGCTGATGAGTACTTTGCCAGTCTTTTGAAGAACGGAGACCTCAAGAAAAGACAGCTACTTTGCCACCTGTTGTCATTTTGAATGGGGTTCGGTTTATCGTTTAATTTAGAAGATGAAGTTATCAGTTCGCAATCAAGTGGTTTCTTCGGTTAGTATTCTCAAAGTTTCTTTCATTTGAATTCAATTTCTAATCAATTTCAAGTTATATTTCGTGATGTATGTGTTTGTTTGTTTTAGCTGAAGAAGTGGTGGTTGGTTTGTGGGGGCTGATGAGTACTTTGCTCAACTCTTCATGATCCACGCGAGTCTCGTAGCTACGGTAAAAAATTTCATTTGATAGTTACATATTAATTTTGTATTGCAGTACAATAAATATAATAATATTTATTATATAAATAATTTTCTTTTAAATTTCATAATATAATTAGAAATTTAAGAAAAATATTAGCGAAATTTCACCTCTAACATACTTTATATATTTAAATCGATTCCTATTTAGTTATTTAATATTTCAATCATATTATAAATTCGATCAATTTTTAATATTCATATCATAATGTAGATAATTTTTTTGAATTTTAATAAATATGTAGAAAATTTCATCTTTATAATTATTCAATGTTGAGTTTTCATAAATTGTATTAACAGAATGAATACTTATTTATTTATTTTATATTTTAATTCTATTATTAGAGAATATTTCTGAATAATATTCTATACATAGAGGTACTGGTTTTCATAGTTAACATAAACTTCGAGAGGATGGATAATGGTCGTTTCTCCTGATGAACTGTTTCGTGCCGCTGATGTTTCTCATTCGCTTGGACGTTTGGACCACCAATTGAAGGAGGGACGTTTTCATCATCGTGCCAAGGGATTTTCGTCTTCGATTATTCGATCTACTGATTTCTTCTTATACATATTTCAACGAATGTATGTATTCTCACTCACGCGGGGCGCAGATTATATTCTATTAAATATTCCTTTAGCTCGATCGATTTACTAGATTTTTTCAAAAATTTCAATCTACTTGAAACATTATTTTGATTAAATAAATAGGTATTTAGCTAGTTATTTAGATAATAATTAAATGTCATTAGAATGACACCTTAGAACGTAGGATGTCTTTTTGTTCCTTTTTCAGAAACAGGTTCTCATCATTACCCCTTTAATACTTATGTAGAAAACTGAGTAAATATTATTTTTTAAATTTTCAATAAATTTAACTAAAAATACATTTAATTTTGATTTTAAATGAAATAATAATTAATTTCACTTCAATTTGTTTTTTTCATTTTGTTTTCATTTCCAATCATAAGAGAAATTAAATTTTAACGTTGAAATAATTATTCAAGATATTGTAGTATATTAAATATTTTATTTTTTCATTAAATATAATTAAAGGAATAGGGTTTTCAGTGACCATTAATACCTCGCTAAGCAAGCGCACGCCTATGCAACTCCTGTATACAGGCGTATCGTCTAATTAGACAGGAGGGAAGGAAGGAAGGATGTGGATGCAGAGTAAAATGGATGGTGCGATGGGTGGGTGTATGGTACATCATTGTTGTAAGTAACACTCGATCTCTCGTCTTCCCAGATCGTGTTATAGGGTGTTTCTCTCTCCTTTTTAGGGACCCATCCGTCCACCATCCATTTATTCCCGACCACCGAGAGGGACAACGCAGTCTCCTCTTTTTGATAATCTCAAAAAGACATCGAAAAGGTTTATTTTAGTTTTAAGATAAATATTAGGAATGAATAGAATAGAAAGGTGTGTGGTTGATGTAACGATGTTTAGTATTTTGTGTGTCCATTAGGTGGTATAGAGTACCTAAGAACTGCTCTAATACCTACTAGAATATAAGAAGGGTGTCATCTCTATCTTTCTTTCTTTCTTTCTATTTAGAATGCAATGTCTTATGTGTATATATATGTTTTATGTATTTTCAGGTTCAACAAACACACACAATACCGTATACTAGACATTATAATAATCAACCACAAATATGCCTTTTTAGTTTAGGTTCAGTTTATCTATAAAACTGAATTTCCGCGAATATAATCCTCCTAGGTGAGGAATTAGATTATAGGGGGCGATGTTTGAATTTTTTGAGAATATATATCTGCGCCTTCGCCAACGATGTGTGTGTAATTATATTTGGGGTTTAGGCCTTTTAATTTTTAATTATGGATTTGCCGACTGTCTTGGGTATAGGATGCAATGTCAAGTATATTACTCAGATGTATAGTCTGGCGTAGGTGTTGTTTTCGCTTAGTTTTAAGAACCCTCACCGTGTAGCGCGAATGTGCCGGGTTGAAGGGTTACCCGGACGACAGGCAAATTAGGGACCTCCAGCATTCGAGGTGGTATCGCTTGACTGTGCATCAGATACCCGAGAGATAGGTCATGTCCTCTATCTGAGTGAGTGTGTGTGATTTCGATATTTGTCGAAAGACTATATTAGAAAAGTCTTTCATTTGGAAACCGATCATATGATCCTAGTCGGTTGAGAAACGGGTGAGATTCTTGGACAAGCAGCATGTTAGGTTTTCGATTAGGTATATGTTCGTTCGATAGGGTTTCTTTTTTTCAGCAGACATACTGTGGACCTTGAAACTTACGCTGTTTTTCAAACGACTAGGTATACTTTTTGGTAAATAATCGGTGTCCCATCGTAATTTTATTTAATTGCTGAACCAATTCAAAACTCTATTCTCTTTAGTTCGTTTCGATATCTCTCATGCGTAGGTGGGAAGAGAGAATTGAATTTGGTATTTTTTGATAAGAAATCTTTTTGATGATTCTTATCCTACGTAACTTGTGTGTGACTGATGTGTTTTTCCTCTTCTTTCTTTCTTCCTCTTTATATTTTCTTTCGGGGTGGGCGCGTTTTCTCGTTCGTCACATTTTCCGATCACATTTGAGACTTTCTCATTTCGGTTCGTTACGCGACGGTATATTAAATCGGCGACATTTTTATCTCGATTAGGATTTCTAGGCCATACTGAGCCTAGCGTGTGTCGTTATATTTTTCGTGTGCGCGTTCGCGATCGTATCAAGCCAGAAGACCAGCCTCTTGAAGAAAGAAGAGACAGTGCTAGTTGGCCACCTGTTGCCATTTTGATTGGGCTTTGGGTTAACGTTTCATTTAGACCATGAAGCCATCAGAGCGCAACCAAGTGGTTTCTTCGGTTAGTATTCTAAATATTCTCTCTTTATTTCTATTTCAATTTCAATTTCAAGACAAGATTTTATTCATGTGTGTGTTTCTTTTTTATTTAGATGAAGATGGGAGGTTGGTTTGTGGGGGCGGAGTCTTCTCGAGCCATCTCTTCAAGGCGTCTACAAGTCAGGACTACGGTACGCATTCTCTTACTCAATGGATTATCCATTTCTTTCAATGAAAATTAATTTATCACCTGACCTAATGATAATAGATTCACATTTTGACATTGTAATACATACACATTTTATTTTTTGTAAATTAAATAAAATATTAAGTTAATTTCCTATCAGCAATATTTATATATATTTATTTATTTATTTTCTTCTATTTCATGTATTTATAACCTGTTTGTTTATGCTGACGTCCATTGCTTAACCTGGACATACATTTATGTTCTTCCACCATTCTATCAACAATAGTGAGTATAAAATTAGTTTATACGAATAGTTTCACTTATTAATAACAATGTCGAGTCGAATAAAGTACTGTCTGTCCGTGTCTACTTTCTTTTAGTACATACTCCTCCGTAGATAATTGTTTACATCTGAGAGTGGGTATGTACTAAATGAAAGTTTCTACTAATGTACATATATTTTGAGATGTTCCATCTAGTTTCAAAAACTACATCAATAGAGTTGTGCTGAACTGGTATTTGGCTCGAGATGTACGAAACGAGCAATGACGTCTTCCTTTCTTCTCAAATTGACATCACCTTTAATGTTCATCACGTTTTGAATCGAACTTCTTGCTTATCTATACAACCATTTTGGACGATCGGCTAGTTTCAACTAAGTGAGTAACTTTTTAGAAACTACCCTCAAACTTATTCGATTTTTTGAAAAACATTTATTTAATTTGCTTATTCTAAAGATCCAATCCTATATTTGTAATTATTTGTTTCAGAAATTCTTGTTCAGAATTCACAGTTCAAAATCCAAACATGAAAAAGATTATTTCAAATTTATGATTCCACTTATCTGTACATAAATTAATATATGATTTTAACAAATTCTATTAATCAATATATAAAAAAAACAAAAAAAAAATGCAAAAAAAATTTAAAAACTAAAAAATTAAAAATAAAATAAAAATATAAAAATTACTTCATAAAAAAATTCAAAAAAAAAAAAAATAAATAAATAAAAATAAAAAAGACGTTAAAAAAAATATTAAAAATAATAATAAACATAAGATTGACATACCGTTCTACAGTGGCCATATATACTGAGCCACTCATCCGGATCATGTGTGGGAGGAACGGAGGGCTATAAGGGGAGATGTGGAGGCCCTTTAAAATAATAATAATAATAATAAAAATAATGATAATTAATGTCAAAAAAGAAAAAATATTACTTATTCATGCGCCACATTACGTTGCAGGATCCCGTAGTGATGGTGAAAGTAGCCTGTAATAAGCTCTGTTCTCTATAGAACAACGAATTTTGAAATGTTCTATGAACAAATCCAGGTCGTGTGACAAGGCGTGAATAAGTAAATAGTAAAAAAGATTTACAATCTATCATTTCAACAGGCTAAAAGGGAGAAAATATTTTAAATTGGTAAATTATAATTAATTTTAGTGAAATTTCTCATTTAAAAAAAATATGTATTATATATTATACTATATTTAATGAAGTTGTTTTATTTGTATTTTTTAGTTGAAAGATTGTCAACGTCTTCAATTACAAATATATTTTAAACGAATAAGGAAATTGAATTAAATTCCAATAATGAAAAGAGGAGAGGACACTCGTCGTCGCTTCTTGTATATATTATTATTTGAAAATTTAAGATTTTCAATCAGTACCTACATATTACCTACTGAATAACTTGTTGATAAGAAACGGTGTGCCAATATATACGAGATAATTTGGGTTTAGACATCAAATGATAAGATCGGAAACAAGAGAAATCGTCGGTAAGTGATTAATCAGTGTTTATGTTCATTTTTCTTTACGAACATGAATTTAGGTCATTTATCAAAGATTTTAATAGATATGTTTACATTGCATGTAGGTCTAGTTGCCCGGAAAGCGTACTAGTGCTTGGGTTCGAATCCCGAGGAGACATCAAGACCCTCCTACATGCAATGTAATCATATCTATTAAAATCTTTGATAAATGACCTAAATTCATGTTCATAAAATTAATTGATTCAATATCACAAGTTGATTTTGAGAAAAAATTCAATCTTTGTTTCTCAAATAGATACTCAATTCTTTACAAAACATTCATTTTTCTTGTTTAAGACATTAGTTTTTAATTTGTTGTTTTGATTAATTTATAGATGAAGAATGGGTGGTTGGTTTGTGGGGGCTGATGAGTACTTTGCCAGTCTTTTGAAGAACGGAGACCTCAAGAAAAGACAGCTACTTTGCCACCTGTTGTCATTTTGAATGGGGTTCGGTTTATCGTTTAATTTAGAAGATGAAGTTATCAGTTCGCAATCAAGTGGTTTCTTCGGTTAGTATTCTCAAAGTTTCTTTCATTTGAATTCAATTTCTAATCAATTTCAAGTTATATTTCGTGATGTATGTGTTTGTTTGTTTTAGCTGAAGAAGTGGTGGTTGGTTTGTGGGGGCTGATGAGTACTTTGCTCAACTCTTCATGATCCACGCGAGTCTCGTAGCTACGGTAAAAAATTTCATTTGATAGTTACATATTAATTTTGTATTGCAGTACAATAAATATAATAATATTTATTATATAAATAATTTTCTTTTAAATTTCATAATATAATTAGAAATTTAAGAAAAATATTAGCGAAATTTCACCTCTAACATACTTTATATATTTAAATCGATTCCTATTTAGTTATTTAATATTTCAATCATATTATAAATTCGATCAATTTTTAATATTCATATCATAATGTAGATAATTTTTTTGAATTTTAATAAATATGTAGAAAATTTCATCTTTATAATTATTCAATGTTGAGTTTTCATAAATTGTATTAACAGAATGAATACTTATTTATTTATTTTATATTTTAATTCTATTATTAGAGAATATTTCTGAATAATATTCTATACATAGAGGTACTGGTTTTCATAGTTAACATAAACTTCGAGAGGATGGATAATGGTCGTTTCTCCTGATGAACTGTTTCGTGCCGCTGATGTTTCTCATTCGCTTGGACGTTTGGACCACCAATTGAAGGAGGGACGTTTTCATCATCGTGCCAAGGGATTTTCGTCTTCGATTATTCGATCTACTGATTTCTTCTTATACATATTTCAACGAATGTATGTATTCTCACTCACGCGGGGCGCAGATTATATTCTATTAAATATTCCTTTAGCTCGATCGATTTACTAGATTTTTTCAAAAATTTCAATCTACTTGAAACATTATTTTGATTAAATAAATAGGTATTTAGCTAGTTATTTAGATAATAATTAAATGTCATTAGAATGACACCTTAGAACGTAGGATGTCTTTTTGTTCCTTTTTCAGAAACAGGTTCTCATCATTACCCCTTTAATACTTATGTAGAAAACTGAGTAAATATTATTTTTTAAATTTTCAATAAATTTAACTAAAAATACATTTAATTTTGATTTTAAATGAAATAATAATTAATTTCACTTCAATTTGTTTTTTTCATTTTGTTTTCATTTCCAATCATAAGAGAAATTAAATTTTAACGTTGAAATAATTATTCAAGATATTGTAGTATATTAAATATTTTATTTTTTCATTAAATATAATTAAAGGAATAGGGTTTTCAGTGACCATTAATACCTCGCTAAGCAAGCGCACGCCTATGCAACTCCTGTATACAGGCGTATCGTCTAATTAGACAGGAGGGAAGGAAGGAAGGATGTGGATGCAGAGTAAAATGGATGGTGCGATGGGTGGGTGTATGGTACATCATTGTTGTAAGTAACACTCGATCTCTCGTCTTCCCAGATCGTGTTATAGGGTGTTTCTCTCTCCTTTTTAGGGACCCATCCGTCCACCATCCATTTATTCCCGACCACCGAGAGGGACAACGCAGTCTCCTCTTTTTGATAATCTCAAAAAGACATCGAAAAGGTTTATTTTAGTTTTAAGATAAATATTAGGAATGAATAGAATAGAAAGGTGTGTGGTTGATGTAACGATGTTTAGTATTTTGTGTGTCCATTAGGTGGTATAGAGTACCTAAGAACTGCTCTAATACCTACTAGAATATAAGAAGGGTGTCATCTCTATCTTTCTTTCTTTCTTTCTATTTAGAATGCAATGTCTTATGTGTATATATATGTTTTATGTATTTTCAGGTTCAACAAACACACACAATACCGTATACTAGACATTATAATAATCAACCACAAATATGCCTTTTTAGTTTAGGTTCAGTTTATCTATAAAACTGAATTTCCGCGAATATAATCCTCCTAGGTGAGGAATTAGATTATAGGGGGCGATGTTTGAATTTTTTTGAGAATATATATCTGCGCCTTCGCCAACGATGTGTGTGTAATTATATTTGGGGTTTAGGCCTTTTAATTTTTAATTATGGATTTGCCGACTGTCTTGGGTATAGGATGCAATGTCAAGTATATTACTCAGATGTATAGTCTGGCGTAGGTGTTGTTTTCGCTTAGTTTTAAGAACCCTCACCGTGTAGCGCGAATGTGCCGGGTTGAAGGGTTACCCGGACGACAGGCAAATTAGGGACCTCCAGCATTCGAGGTGGTATCGCTTGACTGTGCATCAGATACCCGAGAGATAGGTCATGTCCTCTATCTGAGTGAGTGTGTGTGATTTCGATATTTGTCGAAAGACTATATTAGAAAAGTCTTTCATTTGGAAACCGATCATATGATCCTAGTCGGTTGAGAAACGGGTGAGATTCTTGGACAAGCAGCATGTTAGGTTTTCGATTAGGTATATGTTCGTTCGATAGGGTTTCTTTTTTTCAGCAGACATACTGTGGACCTTGAAACTTACGCTGTTTTTCAAACGACTAGGTATACTTTTTGGTAAATAATCGGTGTCCCATCGTAATTTTATTTAATTGCTGAACCAATTCAAAACTCTATTCTCTTTAGTTCGTTTCGATATCTCTCATGCGTAGGTGGGAAGAGAGAATTGAATTTGGTATTTTTTGATAAGAAATCTTTTTGATGATTCTTATCCTAGGTAACTTGTGTGTGACTGATGTGTTTTTCCTCTTCTTTCTTTCTTCCTCTTTATATTTTCTTTCGGGGTGGGCGCGTTTTCTCGTTCGTCACATTTTCCGATCACATTTGAGACTTTCTCATTTCGGTTCGTTACGCGACGGTATATTAAATCGGCGACATTTTTATCTCGATTAGGATTTCTAGGCCATACTGAGCCTAGCGTGTGTCGTTATATTTTTCGTGTGCGCGTTCGCGATCGTATCAAGCCAGAAGACCAGCCTCTTGAAGAAAGAAGAGACAGTGCTAGTTGGCCACCTGTTGCCATTTTGATTGGGCTTTGGGTTAACGTTTCATTTAGACCATGAAGCCATCAGAGCGCAACCAAGTGGTTTCTTCGGTTAGTATTCTAAATATTCTCTCTTTATTTCTATTTCAATTTCAATTTCAAGACAAGATTTTATTCATGTGTGTGTTTCTTTTTTATTTAGATGAAGATGGGAGGTTGGTTTGTGGGGGCGGAGTCTTCTCGAGCCATCTCTTCAAGGCGTCTACAAGTCAGGACTACGGTACGCATTCTCTTACTCAATGGATTATCCATTTCTTTCAATGAAAATTAATTTATCACCTGACCTAATGATAATAGATTCACATTTTGACATTGAAATACATACACATTTTATTTTTTGTAAATTAAATAAAATATTAATTTAATTTCCTATCAGCAATATTTATATATATTTATTTATTTATTTTCTTCTATTTCATGTATTTATAACCTGTTTGTTTATGCTGACGTCCATTGCTTAACCTGGACATACATTTATGTTCTTCCACCATTCTATCAATAATAGTGAGTATAAAATTAGTTTATACGAATAGTTTCACTTATTAATAACAATGTCGAGTCCAATAAAGTACTGTCTGTCCGTGTCTACTTTCTTTTAGTACATACTCATCCGTAGATAATTGTTTGCATCTGAGAATGGGTATGTACTAAATGAAAGTTTCTACTAATGTACATATATTTTGAGATGTTCCATCTAGTTTCAAAAACTACATCAATAGAGTTGTGCTGAGATGTTATCTGGCTCGAGATGAACGATACCAGCAATGACGTCTTCCTTCCTTCTCAAATTGACATCACCTTTAATGTTCATCACGTTTTGACTCCAACTTCTTGCTTATCTATAGAACCATTTTGGACGATCGGCTAGTTTCACCTAAGTAAGTAACTTTTTAGAAACTACCCTCATACTTATTCATTTTTTTAACATTTATTTAATTTGCTTATTGTATTGATCCAATCATATATTTGTAATTATTTGTTTCAGGAATTCTTGTTAGGAATTCACAGGTCGAAATCCAAACATGAAAAAGATTATTTCAAGTTTTTATTTGCACTTATCTGTACATAAATTAATATATGATTTTAACAAATTGTAATCATAAATGAATACAAAAAATTAAAATAAAATAATAAATAAAAAAAGAAAAATATAAAATTTATATCATAAAAAATTTAAATAAATACGTTAAAAAAATATTCAATAAAAAATAATTATAAATATAAAGATGATATACCGTTCTACAGTGACCATATACTGAAACACTCATCCGGATCATGTGTCGGAGGATCGGAGGGCTATAAGGGGAGATGTGGAGGCCCTTGATAAAAAAATAATAATAATGATAATTAATGGCAAAACATAAAAAAAATTACTTATTCATGCGCCACATTACGTTGCAGGATCCCGTAGTGATGGTGAAAGTAGCCTGTAAATTAAGCTCTGTTCTCTATAGAACAACGAATTTTGCAATGTTCTAAGAGCAAAGCCAGGTCGTGTGACAAGGCGTGAATAAGTAAATACTAAAATATATTGATAATCTATCATTTCAACAAGCTAAAAGGGAGAAAATATTTTAAAATGGTAAATTATAATTAATTTTAGTTAAATTTTTTTATTAAAAAAAATTGTGTTATATATTATAGTTAATGAAGTTGTTTTATTTGTATACTTTAGTTGAAAGATTGTCAATGTCTTAAATTACAAACATATGTAAAACGAATAAGGGAATTGAATTAAATTCCAATCATGAAAATAGGACACTCGTCGCTTCTTGTAGTACTATTATTTGAAGAATTAAGATTTTCAATGAGTACATATTACTGAATAACTTGTTGATAAGAAACACTGTGCCGATATATACGAGATCATTTGTTTTTAGACATCAATTGATAAAATCGGAAACAAGAGAAATCGAAGGTAAGTGGTTAATCAGTGTTTATATTCATTTATCTTGTTCAAGACATTAGTTTTTCATTTGTTGTTTTGATTAATTTATAGATGAAGAAGGGTTGGTTGGTTTCTGGCAGCTGATATGTACCGGGTGATTCAATAAGGGTGACGAGGTACCGTATCTCAGGAACTAATAATCGTAGAAGTTTGGGAAAAAAATCCTTCAGAGAAAATCGACCAAGAAAAATTGCTGGAAATATTTTTTAAGTTCATACATCCACCGCTAGGTGGCTAAATAGCTTCGATCGTATAAAAAAATGCAATTTTCTCAAAAATTTTCCAATATAAGTTTAAAAATGAATACTCTCACGTTAATGCCACCATAATAGTCCATCTTTTTGATAAATGACTTTTTATTGTAGGACGTAAAATAAAGGCGGGAGGGGATGCTAAACTTTTATGGACTGTAGTGTCTATAACTTAAGTTTGACTTAACGGAATTTTGTTAACAAGGTCTGGTTCAAGAAAGGAAGGTTTGGTGAATAAAATAAAAAACCATCCATGCCATTCTAGTTCTTGCCGCCCTCGCTAAGGGGCGTGTTTTATAAAGTTAACCGTTTTATTGATTTTTCTCCAAAATCTTAAATGGAACCGTATAATTATTTTATTAGATTCAGAAAGTAGATCAAATTTGCAACAAAATATGTTCAAACCTCATGTCGATATCTTTTTTCGTTTAACAGTTATTGCTTAAAGAATATTTTATTAACGAATTTATTAAAGAAACAAAATAGGTAATTGAGTTTTCAATTTTTTTTCAAGTTTCGCAGTCAAGCATGCCATGGACAAATAAAAAACAGTTTAAAACTTTGTTCTTATTTTCATCTAATCACAACAATAATGATAATAACGCTTTTCTGTGTCGCCTGTGAGTAGGTATTAAATTTCAAAAATGTCTAATTTCTTAGAAGGCCGTGAAAGACTTGGTTGACAGTTTCTATGGAAACGGCGATTTTTCACAAATAGATGTTAATGTTTTAATTGTTATTTTATTGTTTGTTATGTTATATCATTATTGTTGTGATTAGATGAAAATAAGAACAAAGTTTTAAACTGTTTTTTTATTTGTCCATGGCATGCTTGACTACGAAACTTAAAAAAAAATTGAAAACTCAATTACCTATTTTGTTTCTTTAATAAATTCGTTAATAAAATATTCTTTAAGCAATAACTGTTAAACGAAAAAAGATATCGACATGAGGTTTGAACATATTTTGTTGCAAATTTGATCTACTTTCTGAATCTAATAAAATAATTATACGGTTCCATTTAAGATTTTGGAGAAAAATCAATAAAACGGTTAACTTTATAAAACACGCCCCTTAGCGAGGGCGGCAAGAACTAGAATGGCATGGATGGTTTTTTATTTTATTCACCAAACCTTCCTTTCTTGAACCAGACCTTGTTAACAAAATTCCGTTAAGTCAAACTTAAGTTATAGACACTACAGTCCATAAAAGTTTAGCATCCCCTCCCGCCTTTATTTTACGTCCTACAATAAAAAGTCATTTATCAAAAAGATGGACTATTATGGTGGCATTAACGTGAAGAGTATTCATTTTTAAACTTATATTGGAAAATTTTTGAGAAAATTGCATTTTTTTATACGATCGAAGCTATTTAGCCACCTAGCGGTGGATGTATGAACTTAAAAAATATTTCCAGCAATTTTTCTTGGTCGATTTTCTCTGAAGGATTTTTTCCCAAACTTCTACGATTATTAGTTCCTGAGATACGGTACCTCGTCACCCTTATTGAATCACCCGGTACATTGCCAGTCTCTTGAAGAAAGGAGACCTCAAGAAAAGACTGCTAGTTGGCCACCAGTTTTCATTTTGAATGGCCTTCGGATTAACGTTTAATTTAGAAGATGAAAACATCAGTTCGCAATCAAGTGGTTTCTTTGGTTAGTATTCTCAAAGTTGCTTTCATTTGTATTCAATTTCTAATCAATTTCAAGTTATATTTAGTGATGTGTGTGTTTGTTTGTTTTAGCTGAAGAAAGGGTGGTTGGTTTGTGGGGGCTGATGAGTACTTTGCTAGTCTCTTGAAGAAAGGAGACCTCAAGAAAAGACTGCTAGTTGGCCACCAGTTTTCATTTTGAATGGCCTTCGGATTAACGTTTAATTTAGCAGATGAAAACATCAGCTCGCTATCAAATGGTTTCTTCGGTTAGTATTCTCAAAGTTTCTTTCATTTGTATTCAATTTCTAATCAATTTCAACTTATATTTAGTGATGTGTGTGTTTGTTTGTTTTAGATGAAGAAGGGGTTGTTGGTTTGTGGGGGCTGATGAGTACTCTACTTTGCTCAGCTCTTCATGATTCATGCGAGTCTCGTAGCTACGGTAAGAAATTTCATTTGATAGTTAGATATTAATTTTGTTTTGCATTACAATAAATATCATAATATTAATTAT
>JALMQS010000225.1:9632154-9673920 GCA_024734495.1 Forficula auricularia
CAGGCTTCAACTGATTGATCAAAAACATATAATTACTTTAACAAAATAAAGCGATCATTATTTTTTGGTACACATGAAAAGCATTAGTACTTTATTCTAATACTTTTTAGTTTTTTCTAAATATCTTGAAAATGCCTTAACCAATTGTGATCCCAAATTTAATATTCTATTTAACTACCATGAGGACCTGAAAAAGTTATATAAAGCTTTTATGAAAATTACATCCGCCCAAAAACATTAGTACTTTATTCTAATACTTTTTTAGTTTTTCTAAATATCTTGAAAATGGCTTAACCAATTGTGATCCCAAATTTAATATTCTATTTAACTACCTTGAGGACCTGAAAAAAGTTATATAAAGTTTTTATGAAAATTACACATCCGCCCAAAAACATTAGTACTTTATTCTAATACTTTTTTAGTTTTTTCTAAATATCTTGAAAATGGCTTAACCAATCGTGATCCCAAATTTAATATTCTATTTAACTACCTTGAGGACCTGAAAAAGTTATATAAAGTTTTTATGAAAATTACACATCCGCCCAAAAACATTAGTACTTTATTCTAATACTTTTTTTAGTTTTTTCTAAATATCTTGAAAATGGCTTAACCAATTGTGATCCCAAATTTAATATTCTATTTAACTACCTTGAGGACCTGAAAAAAGTTATATAAAGTTTTTATGAAAATTAGATTTTAAGAAGATTAAAGTAATTTTTGAGAGAGTCCAAAAAAAGAAGAAGATAATTTATACTATCTTTTTATTCATAAACCTACCTTTCGGAAGCTTTTCCCTCACTTCTTCAGGGTTTTGAAAAGTCAGTGAAGGAAATCCAATTCGACATGTCCCTCTGTCTCCTCTTTCAGTGGCAGTAACAATAATATATCGTATTTTATTCTCAGCAGAATTATAGTCTGCTGAGAATGAAATATGATATATTATTGTTACTGCCACTGAAAAGAGACAGGAGAAATGTCGAATTGGATTCCTTCACTGACTTTTCAAACCCTGAAGAAGGAGGGAATAGCCTCCAAGCGTCGGTTTATGAATAAAAAGATAGTATAAATTATTCTAAAAGTTTTTGTTTTGCCGAGAGTAGCAGAGTTGTTGATCCACAAAGAGAAACAAAGAGGTTGTCCTCTGCTTGATGCAAATAAACATACACACATATATATCGAGATGATATATCTGTATATATTTATTATTTATTATTATTATCACAGACTTCAATAGTATAATCCGCAGTGGTCTCGTGATAAAATATTTTTTTCAAATAAGCGCGGTCGAAACAATTCTCATTGATATATAAATTTATTTAAAATCATTATTTCAAGTTAGAAATATATAAGTTCAAATATTATTTTCACTCAATATTTGACAAAAATTCCCCCTACAGTTGATTCGTGATCGAATCAAATGTAGAAAACATTCGCTTTATTATTTATTTGTTTGAGACTATAGTTTCGAAGACTTGGTCTTCATCATGAGTCTTTTTTAATTATAAATGTTGTTTTTCATGGAATCATATGCAATACCGTATGGATATTGAAAATTTGATGTTCCTTCACTGGTGGTCAGTTTAAACTGAAAAACAACATTTATAATTAAAAAAGACTGATGAGGACCAAGTCTTCGAAACTATAGTCTCAAACAAATAAATAATATATATATATATATATATATATATATATATATATATATATATATATACAGATATATCATCTCGATATATATGTGTGTATGTTTATTTGCATCAATCAGAGGACAACCTCTCTGTTTCTCTTTGAGTATGAATTATCTTATCTATTTCTTTTTGGACTCCCTCATCAATATCCACTCAATTACATTTTAAAGTACTTTACTCAACAGTAAGGCAACTACTTTACAAAAACACCATATTCTGTTTATCTGATTAATAATAAAGGAATAAACATATTAATATTATATTTTAAATGGATATCGATAAAGCCTAGGAGCGATCTGCTCCAGTTTAATTTACGTTATAATAAATAAGGAATTTAGCTATATGCATGATATTTAAGGATAATCTATGAGAATCGATGATTTCACTGGCCCCTTAATACGATATGATTCCATATTATGTAGAAGTTGTTTAGTTTAATAGTTAGATTCTTTGAATAAAGTAATTGCGAATGCTCTTAATAGTTATAAGCCATTGGCAATTGAGATTTTTCACATTTATTTTAATGCTTCAGAACAAATCTAAAACGTAGTTAGCATTAAATAAATATAAAAAACTCTCAATTGCTATTACTTTAATACTATTAAGAGCAATCGCAATATATATATATAGCTATTAAAAAAATTACCTTCTTTTTTTATAATCAAAAATTTAATGGCTCCATCGCTTTTTAAATCGCAGCTTAGGTAGTTGTTAAGGTCTCGTTGTTTGATGCCTCTAGCGGTCTAGCGATACCCAAATTAAATAGTCCATAATTTAAAGTTTTCTATATTATTTTATAAATCTAATCTTACTTATACAATCAAGACTTCATTTATTCTTTCAAGACGTTTCAAGTTACGTGATTTTATTTGAGTTAAATTGTAAGTTTAAAACCCCTATAATTATAAATAATAAATGATTTTTTTTTAATTTTATTCTATTTATAAAAATATAAAATAATAAAAGTTAATATGTTTTTTTAATGGGGAGAATCTAATTATTGTAGAAATTAGTCTGTTCTACTCTTAAATTATTTTATTTAGGAAATAGCATTATTTGCTAAAATTATGATAGGCGTGACTTTTCTTCGAGATATATAATTCGAATTAATTATTACATGTAATGGAATTCACCCCTCCTGACATCTATTGGCATAAATTTATCGGAAAAACGAACTTTATTTTCTCATAAGAATAATACATTCTTTAATTAAAATTTTTTTATTTTGCCGAGAGTAGCACAGTTGTTGATTCATAAAGAGAAGCAATGAGGTTGTCCTTTGCTTAATTCTAATTGGCTTTCCGTCAAGTAAGAGCAAAAAATTTTCATATCCGCCCGTTACTGACCCCATGAAAAATTATATTTATAATTAAAAAAGATTGGTGATGAGGGCCAAGCCTTCGAAATTATAGTCTCAAACAAATAAATAATATATATATAGCTGATTCTCAAAAAAAAAAAAAATCGAAAAATGACTTTGATAATTTGATGGACTTTTTTAAAATTATTGTGGAATTACTTTTGTTAATTTGATAGTACATGGGCTAATTGTCTAAAAGTTTATAGGGATCCCCAACTATTTTGAGTTTGAAGGAGGGTGAGGGGGTCCCTATAGTTATGGGTTCAGAATAGTTCCAAAAAAAATATGTGATACCCGGAAAAAATATGATAATCGGTGAGAGACAACATGGAACAAAAACTTGTTCTTGTACTGGTTTACTGAACGGTCGCTTAGAAAACCAACACTAACAATTTTTATTAATACTAGAAACACCCACAAATATATGATAAATGATACATAAATAAGCACTTAACTTTTTAAAACACGGGGTGAGGGAATGACTATCCAAAATGTAAACTTGGAAAAAAAAAATATTTTTAATAGTTTTAACACTAAATCTCATAACTCATAGTCCAGTCTGGCATATTTTTAGAATATGAATATTGCTTATAAAAACTTCTAAAAACAATAAGGAGGCGTTCAACTTACTTACTTAGACGACCCGTTATTAAATGCGTCGATTCGTTGCATGCGGGTCCTAAGAATATTTCCATCTGTCTCTGCTTATGGCTATCGTAGTCCAGTGCTCATTGGATAGTTTGGCTATATAATAATGGTGTTCACTATATAATTTTAAATTATGTTTTAATCCTACTTTTACAAAAGGGTGAGGGATTGATTTGTTTTTTAAGGACGAATTTAAAAATTTATTTTGGAACTTTTCCGTTTGTCATGTTTAAACTAAATACACATTTATGTACAGCCAGTAATATTATATATGAATAAATAATAAGTTAGTAGTAAGATATAATAAACTTTTCTAATTAGTTCTTTGAATCTATGTAAATTTGGAGGTTGGGACACAGTGAGGGAATGATTTTTAGGGTATTTACTTGAACATATATTTTTTATTTAATATAAAAAAGATAAATATGTCTTATAATTTGGTACGCCTAGGGATGTAGTTTCATAAAAAAGTATTTATTACGAAAACTTAGGATCCCATTTCACAGGAATCAACAAGGACATCAATTTCGATTTTTTTTTTTGAGAATCAGCCATATATATATATATTGCTGTGTATGTTTATTTGCATCAAACAGAGGACAACCTCTTTGTTTCTCTTTATGAATACATTCTTTCCCGTTAACTAGAGCCTCTGATTTATTATTGTTTTTTTTAAATTTATAGAGTGGTTAAATTAAATCTAATTAAATTTGGGATTTAATTTACATCTCTAAATATAAATGCTTTGTTCGATTAGTTAATGATCAAGTTGAAATATTTATATCTTCCGTAAATAGAAACACCGGGCATCCCTTGAAATTTATTCTCGGGCTCCATTTTAGCCTCCAACGGCAACAACCCTATCATGGGTCACCTGGGTATCCAGGGTAAAATTATAAATTAAAATGAGAAAGGTGCGTGGGCTGAAAGCTGACTAAAGAGACATCGCATTAAACATCCGTTTATATCGGACTAGTTAGCAACAAAATGGAATAGCCAGTCAAGTTAAAATATGAAATGCCAGTTGAGAAATTTATTATATATTAATATTAATAATAATAATTAGAAATGGAACCATTTATAATAGAGCATAATTTATCATTTAAAATACCAATGGTTTTCAAACTTTCAAAGGTCGCAGATCTTTTATAAATTATACATTTTGACGGTGCTTATTTTAGCTTTAGCTTTTGATTAAATTATTGATTAACGAATTAGGTACGATATGAAAATCCAACAAGGGACGAATTTTCATTATTTAATCCATTTTGTAGGATTTAACATGTTAATTTCTTTATTTCTATGTTATCACATACTACTAAAGTGCATTTGTGCCTGTGTCTGTTTATTTATATATATATATATACATATGCCCCCCCAAAAAAATTTTTGTTTAAAAATTTTTAAAAAATAATCACTCAAGTTGAATGAGGGTCAAAAAATAAAAATTCTAGCCCTTTGGACCAAACTCAACCAAATTTCGTATACATAATCTGTGGGCCTCTAGAAAGCTAGAATTGGGGTGGAGAGTGATCAGAGGCGGAAAGGGGGGGGGGCTAAAGTCCGGAGAGGGTTGGTATGGTGGAGAGTGTTCAGATACGGGAGATGAGGTCGGGTTTCGGAACAGGATCGGTGGGGTGGAGAGTGTTTGGAGGTGGAGGAGGGGGAGAGGATTTGGGAACGGATGAGGTGGTCCAGGGGGGTGAATCCCTTGGCTAGCAAGAGGCCTGCCGAACGCGGGCTTCCCAGCAAGTATTTACTACTAGAAAGTAAAAAAATCTAATGGAAATATTTTAAATTTAACAACTAATTCAACTAATAATGTTTAAGTTTTTTTTAATTTTCGAAACATATACGGTAAGTAGGTAATTCTTCAAAGTCTGATTTAATCATTCGAAAGAAATTTTCAAACGAATCCCCATCATTTCATAAAAGTTATGTAAATAAATTTGTAAAATGTTCATCTTGGTTTTTAAACATTTCTTTCCTCCACCGTCGTCGTCGTCTTTTTTGGGACTTTATTTTTATAATAATAAAAGCTGCGGCAACCCCTACAGCGGTTAATTGATCCATCGTACTACTAAACAATTTGAGCTAAAGGCCGGTTCAACCGGAGACTTTTATCCTACTTGCTCCTAACTTGCTCGGCTAACTGTCGGTTTGGAGGCATGGAGGGGGTTGAAATGACGCCACTCCTGACTGTCTTAGTAGCATGCTTACTTGATTCAAAAGGTAGGGCATGTTAAAAAAAAAAAAGTTTAGCTATTTGGGCATGTCAGTGGCCAGCCAATCGGAAACCATTATTTTATCATAATATTATTGCCAGTTATTTTTCTTTGCATATGAGGTGAAACTGAAAGATGATAGACCAGCTGTTTGGCTCAAAGCATGCGCGCGCAACCTAGCCGGCTAACTTGAAAATTTTCTGAAAAAGCTTCGTATGAACCCAACAGGCAAAAAATCAGCCTGGCTGAATTAGCTTCAAATTGCAAGTAGGGCGAACAAGTCAGGAGAAAGTAGCAGAAAAAGCCCCATGTGAACCGACCCAATATGAGCAGACAATATAAATGGCGATTTTTTTTCACTTCCTATGTTGCTCTGTGCCGGCGATTTTAAATAGTCAATAAAATGGACTAATCGACAGATAATCGTCCAATGTGTACGTAACTTTACGATTCTTAGGGCCGGTTGGATGTCGCTTTGTAAATGCTTTTTACAAGTGGCAAAGGGTAGATGGTAAATACTGGGATGGCCACTGAAAGTGCCTGTCATCTGATTGGCCATCCCAGTCCCCCCATTTAGCATCTACCCTTTGTCACTTGTAAAAAGCATTTACAAAGCGAAATACAACCGGCCCTTAGACTTTTCTTGGAGAGACTGGATTTTTGTTTTCGAACCTCCATTTTCTTCAGTGTGTTTACAGAATCCAGGTCCATTGGAAGTAAAGAGATAAGAATACAACCAATAGGAACTTGAATACCCAAAAGAATAAAATAGAAGGTTGTATAAAAAGGTCGACCGGATGTGAGAACAAAAGAGTCCAGAGAGCCAATAGTAAGAGCAAAAAGAAGACAAAAGGGCGGAGCCATAAATTAAAATAAATATTACTTTGGTTTATTAGGAATTTCAAGATTATTATCATTTCGGGTACAGTGTAGTACAATTTAATTTAAACATAGATTATCTTAAGGTGCTATTTCGCTGCGACTGCCTACAGTCTCGTCGTGATCGACAGTCGACGCTGGGCAATAACTGCAACGAAATATGTTCCCTTGTAGCAGTAACTATTCGACTGTCGACCGCTACGGTGAGCAGTCGCAGCGAAATAACACGTTTAGCGGGAAAAATCTTTTCAAAATAAACAAAGGTTTTTTTGAAGAAAATTTTTTCCTATACAATGAATATTGAAAAGATATTCCGAAGAAACCATGTATACCCATTGATTAATAATTATGGGTAATCTAATTTAAGAATTTTAGATTTAATGGAATCGATAATTAATTGTATGTATTTACAAAAGTTTAGCTATTTCTAAATCTAAGGCACTGTACCTATGGCCTCATTTCATTAATGAATGCAAACTCATTCAAGAATAAATGCATGAATGAATGAATTAATGAATGAATCTAAGGAGCTCCACTCTCTCTTGGACAGAATTAAACATTTGTTAAGTGAGTCAGGCATTTCAAAATATCTTAGGTATTTACTCATAGAATTACTCAAATAATTTGCCCTCCTTATTGGCTTTTCTGTATACGTTGTCAGTATTTATAATTACTTTTGACATTTTTAGCTCGGGAAATATTTAAGATTCAAGGAAAAGGTGAAAACTTTTTTGTGAGTCAATAAAGGTATTGGAAATTTTGGTGATTTGGAAATTTTTCGAATGCCAACGTTTCAAGCTAGAAAAATAAAACTTGCAGCTTTTAAACACCGAAATCTATGTTAAATTAGTAAATTAGCTTAAAAGATACAACCGTTCAAGAGCTTCCTTTTATACCGATATTATTTTTTTCGGTTTATCAGGATTTCAGCATTAAATTATATTTAGTTTTTTGTTTTGGATATACAAAAATATTGGCACCAGAACGAAATTCTGCAACCTTATGTTCTAGAGTTATCGTGGGTATCAGAATCCGGATGGACAAATAAACATATAGAAATAATAGAAATTAGAAAGCTTAAGGTATAACCAGTTCATTGTACGAGATATACAAACATTCCAGAAATAAGAGACTATTTCCAATAAAAAAGTATTTATTGGAAATGTTTTTCCTTTATAATATTTTGTAACCGACGTTTCGAAGGATCCATATATGCTTCCTTCATTGACCTTTTTGAACCCTGAAGAAGGAAGGAAGATTCTCCTAAACGTCGGTTAGAAAATATTGTAAAGGGAAAACATTTCCAATAATTACTCTTTCATTGAAAATAGACTCTTATTGATTTCTGGACTGCTTTACATCCAATCCTGAAATATGATTTTATCATTAGTGAGTGAAGATATAAGTTTCATAAACATCTATTTTTTTATTACCTATCCAATTGCTAAAACAGCCCGGCCTGGCGTCACCTAGCCCCTGGCGAGAAGCGTCTCGTTTTATGGTTAAAATTTATATAGATAATAGCTGACCCGACCACGCGTTGCTGTGACTAATACTAATATAACTCTTATGCTTCACGCCTAAACCACTGGACGTATCGAAACTATATTCACAACATATGTCCGTAATATATTTAAAAATAATAATAGTTTTGAAAATAAATTGAAAATGCAAATAATTATAGAATAGGTATTAAAACAGTAAATGAATTATATATTACTTGTCATAATTGTTCCCTTAATCAAAAATAATATTGACAGTTGAAAGATTTCCAAAAAGCTATTATCGGCCATCTTGTTTGTTTGCTTTTACTCCCCAGAGAGGGGCTGGCGTTGTTTCCTCGAAAAAAATATTTTTTACATGCCACAGGTGTGATATTTATAAAAACACTCGTGTATTTGAATGGAATGTTGTGTGAAAATTTCAAAGAAATCGGTGAGGAACTTTCGGAGATCCTTCAACGTATCACTTAAGCGTAACAGTACATTTTAATTTATATAGATTTTAATGTCAGGAATAAATCAATTATAAATATTATTCTCTCCGTCCCAAATTTGTTGTTACATTTGGTTCGAAACTTTTGTCCCAAATTAGTTGCTACATTTGGTTCGAGAATTGAGTTCCAATTTAAATGCTGCCTTTCAATATTTTTTCTACTTTTCATAAATATAGAATTTATTTTGGGGCAGAATTTTTGAAGCAACATTTTGAAACTAATTTGGCACGGATGCTCTACTCGAGGGAGTAGGTACTAGTCAAGTTAATATTAATGATTGATACCATATCAACCTAAAATCTCCGAAAAATATTAAAAAAAATTATAATATCATCAGTACCAATCATCAGTAGAAAAATATTCATATATAGAAAATAATTTGGGACCGAGGGAGTATTATTTTTGGTCAAGATAAGACTAGGAGAAGAGTGATCATAGAGATATATTCAGATAGTAATAAAATATAAAGGGCGATACAGTTTTTTTTGCCCAGAGTGAAAAAAGATCTAGATCTAGTCTTGTAATGATCTATGGGATCGGATATTTTTAGACTACAAGGTTATTTGCCAAAACAATGCCTTCCTAATAAACAATTTTCAGACATTACAATTTGTTCATATTATTCTTTTAATACAAACTCTCCTTCAAATAAACTAGTGTGAATTGCCAGTGACGTAGTGAGGTTCCAAAGCGACTCATGCAGATATCTACAACTCTAAAAAAATTTGAAAAATTTATATGTATCTAACTTAATTTTACTAAATATGCTTTAAACTCCATCAAAATGAGTTTCCTGTAAATCAATTTACGGTTCGTATTTGTATAAATAAATAATATATTAAATAAGGACAAATTTTATTCATATTCAATCACAAATAAATTAAAGGAATACACGACAGAGGTATAATAAAAAATAATAAAAACATAAATAAGTTGAGCAAATTTTATTATATAACTTTTATAGTATTTTGATTTGCAAACACATATATCATTACGATCGTATAATATTTTTGCTATATATTTTTCAATTGAAATTATAGACACGATTGCCATTCACTTCATAGTTGAATCGATATAATAGAAAAATAGATTCCGATTCACGTAACCTTACACCTCGAAATTCATTGCTCTGAGGTGGGGAGGGGACCTAGAGTCTTTCTCTGGCTAAGTGGCTGTAGGCGTGTAGGCACAGGTTAAATCGCCAAATCACTGCGAACAATTCACCAGTTGTAATTTGAACCATACATCAGTTTACACGAACAAACTGATGATCCACATGACTTTACCAAACTACATGGTAACTCTCTTATATTCAAAATATAATAAAATAATTTATAATTATTTGCGAATTGACCACCCCCACCCCCAACTTTTTAATTTTCGACCTATAAGCAATTAATATTATATCCTTATTATCTAATCAGCTCTTATTCTCAATGCACCAAAACTACATATGAATTTTCGTTTTGATATTCGCACTAGTTTTTGAGCTAGAGCGTACACAAAATTTGATGACGTACCTACTAACAGACATTTAGACAAAATCACTAATATCTCGATAAAATAGGTATAATTTTTTTCGATTTTCAGTCATTAGGGCTTTTTTGAAAACATAACGCCATGCTTTCGCTTATTTTTTTCCAACAAAATAGATTCAGCCGTTTTTTAGATATTTCGAAAAAAACGAAGCAAAAACACCGTTCATGCACGATTACAATACTTGACCATACCCTGTATGGTAAAATAATAAATTGGCACGTTCTGATGAGGCCATCCACTTGACTTTACCATACACCAGGCCCCTCACTTATATTTAATATTTAATAAAATTATTTATAATCATGTAGGGGGGATTAATTTTTGCATTTTTAGACTTCTAGGGCCCACAGATTATGTATACAAAATTTGGTTGAGTTTGCTCAAATGACTTAGATTTTCATTTTTTGAAGCCCCCCTAATTTTGCCCCCAGAAAAAAAATATTTTCGTTATAATAGGTTCATTTTATAGTATTTTTCTTTTTTCTTGTTTTTTTAGTTTGAAAATATTATAATTTTAATTTTTAACCCCCCTCCCTTAATTTTGGATTGATATGCCCCAAAATCTAATTAGCTTTTAATCTCAATGCACCAAAACTACCTGTGAAATTTAGTTTTGATATTTACACTAGTTTTTTAGCTAGTTCGTCCACAAAAATTTGGTAACCCACAGACTAACAGATATTTTGACAAAACAGTTAATATCTCGAAAAATATAATTTTTTCGATGTTTGCTTTTTAGGGCTTTTTTGTAGACCAAGACGGCATGAATTCGCCTAATTTTTTTAATCAAAATAGTTTAGGCGTTTTTTGAGATATTTTGAAAAAACGAATAAAAAACCCCACTTTTTTCATGCACGATTACAATACTTGACCATACCCATACAACACAAGCGTTAGTGATAAAGTAATCAGTATTTTAATTTATTTAATAATAAAATTCATATAGTAAGCACATATAGTACTATATATTCTATCATTTCAATTAATTAACTCGTAAGAAAAGTGTATATCACTTGAAAAGTGGTAAAGTCATGGCTCATAAATCATTGGATTAAAGTGAGTTACATGACCCTGAGTTAATTTTATAATTTATTGGTTACTCAATCGCTCACTTCAGACTAAAATACCTTCCCTAGATGCAACTGAGTGGGTGTTATCAATTTATCATCGGCCCGTTTATTATTCCTTAGAGTATTGTCAAAGAGCAAATTTCAAATTAATGCATCAAAGCGGAAAATGACTTTATTTCCTTATGAATAAATTAAAGATTGTGTTTTCTGGTTAATATAAATAGTTTTATTGATTTGAGAGTATAGATTACGATAGATTTCCAAAATTTATAGTTAATAAAGACGAAATGTGGGTCAACAAGATTAAATTAATGATAAAATTAGGTTTAAAATGCCACAGACACCAACTCCCTCGACTGACTAGCTCATCGAAGAAATGTATCTGCCCTTTCCCTTTTCTATATATACTATCACGGCAGGTGCTCTGATGAGATAAAATCAGTATTTCCCCCCAAAGCATGCTTTGTGCGTAGCACGCGTTTTGGCGACTGCCAACAGTCCTTCGCGGTCAAATTAGAAAAGTGCCATACCACTTCATTCGCTAATACTTATATCCCCATGACTTCAAGGAACTGGAACTCTCTCCAAGCCTCCATCTTTCCCAGCACTTATAATCTTCAAACCTTCCAAACCCGAGTGCATAAACACCTACGTCTCTACCCTCTCACTTAATCAACTTTCCCTTCTCTTCGGTAATGCAAGGGTCTTTCGAAATCCATAGGGGCTGCATCTTTACTGGTGCGCCTCCTCTTACATTCGATTGCATAAAAAAAAATCTACAGCATCTCGAAAAATTGAACACTAACTGAGCATCGTTTAATGCTCAGCATAAATTTATGCTCATTTTTTTCTTTTTTTATTAAATAAAATGCAAGAAGAGCTGAAGAGAATGCAGCACAAAAATTTAACAGTCTTTTGCAATACCAAAGAATTAAAGATAGTAGTAAATTGGAAAAAAGACAAGAAGAGAGAGTTCCAGTCCCTAAGAGTCATGGTGATAAATAGGCAAATTAAGTGGTTCGGCATTTCTTCAATTTAACCGCAAAGTGCTATTAGTAGTCCGGGGATCGAGTACTACTCGTAAAGCAGGCTTCCGAGTGGGTGGGTTGTTCCCAAAGACAAAAAAAAAATATAATTCATCGATTTGCAAGCAGAGACTCTTTTTAAAGCCCCACTATTTTAAAATGTAGTTGCACACTTCGTCTTCCCTACTAGAAATACTGTCTTAAAATACTTTCAACATTTGTTAAATTTTACAAATGAATAATTTCATACATAAATCTATTATTTTTAATATATAAAATAAACAGCTAACATTTCATGGATAAGCCTTACCATTAATTTCAAAAGAAAAATAAGATAAAGAAAAAGCAAATCCTTTCCTAATATTTACCTTTGTTCCCCCCTTCTCTTTTGAATTTTCCATATGTTCACTAAACTACATCTATTATGCTATAAAAATTACTCAAACCTTAGAAATATCACATTACATTCTTACTTGCCTCTAGTAGATTCTAATATGCATTATTCATGTAAGAATCTGTTCATGTGGAAGAATTTGGAAAAGAAATCAGCTCAGGCCATAGGACACACGTTGAGTCATCGATGATATTTTCAAGGGTGAGGAAGGAAAGACCTAGTTTACATATAATATTTTTTCTTCAGATTAAAGAAAAAGAGAGATGGAAGAATTTTAGAGATGGAAAAGCATTGAGACAGTATAGATTCAGATGGAGTAAGGTAATTGCGCCAAACGAGGGTTAGAATTCTGGGTAGGATTCATTTTGAAACCTTCAAGTTTTTTGGCTGAGTACTACCACTGAGAAAGAAGAAAAATGGGAAGGTCCACTGAAAGTTAAATAGTAAGAGTAAAAAAGGTGCGAGTTGAAACTTTGATATTTTTCTTTCTGAAAAATATCATGTTTTGACCCTCATCGATTTTCTCCCCATGGTACTTCATTTATAATATTTTATAAACATTTCAATTTAATGAAAAATTTAAATCAAGTCACTTAAGTTCTGGAAGAAATTTAATAAATTTCAATTAAACTCTGTTGTTTGGGGGGTCAGATAGGCTAGGGGTTAGCGTGCCAGCCTACTAACCAAGTTGACACGGGTTCGAATCCGACTCGAGGCATTCGGCTAAAATCTGACCCCGGGGGTAGAGACAAATTTAAATAAAATAAGTAGTATCGTAAATTGGCTTATGGCTAGAAAGGCCGAAAAGCCAAAAAAAACTCTTATTATTATTATTGTTTGATAGGGCCTCCACCTATCCCTTTTAACCCTCCCATCCTCTCTTATTAAGATCTCATGATATGGTAACTAGTAATTCGTGACATACATAACAATGCTTAAAAGCCAAGTTTTAGAAAAATAATTTCAACTAAAAGTGTGAATTAAATAAAAAATATAGAGGGACATGTTAAATGAAAAACATTCGTTTTAATTGAAGTTACTAATATATTCTCGACTCATTTAATGAATTGATGATATTGAATTTGGCAGCACATTAGATCTCACTACTTTTTTTTGGCAAACGGATTTTATTAATCGAACTTAGCCTTTTTTTACACAAGTTAGTGTTTTTGTTGAGATTTTGTTTTCCCGAAAAGTCGATTTATATTCAAGCACACAAATAGGTCTAGGGAGTATTTTCATCCATTTTCCATCTAAGTTATTTTTTCCGTAAAAATAATACGCTTCAAATGCTTACAGTCGAAATAAGTATGAATTCTAATAAAAAATATTCAATTTCGTGTTTTAAAATATCCAAAATGTATAATAAATAATTTTCAAATAATATAATTTCTGTCTCTGCGTATGTCTCTGTGATGCCTATGACAAACCAAAAACGGAAGATTCTAGAAAGAACTGCCGCCAAAATGTTGTATTTTTAAAAATAAATCTTATTAAATTTTGGACTTTAAAGTTAAGGAACTTCTACTTCGAAATTCGAAAAATAAATTTCAAATTGTTATATCAGTGTTAGTATCTAATAAACTACATTCGAATTACCATTAATAAATTACGTATATGTAGGTATCATATTTGAGCTATCTAACTCAAACCGTTCGCTGACAGAAAAATTCCAAATCACTAAAAATGTTTCTATAATTTTTAATTAGAAAGCATTATAAATATCTATTTAACTTCGGAATAAACCTGATTGTAAACATTTGTTATACCCATTTGAATGATTAGTATGACAATTTAATTCATACACTAAAAGTCCCATAAGCAACGGTGTTTTTGTCACAATGACAGCGAAAAAAGTTTACCCTAACTTTTCCAGCGACAAAACTGAACCTAGCTTTAAGATTCTAGTAGGCCTGCATCATCGGTGTCTAGCAACACTGACATGACAACCAAAATTGTAAACAATTTTATGTCAAACTTGCATTGTATAAAAATGTCGAGATTTGGAGAGTCTTCGACTGGAGAAATTGAAAAAGCTATCAACAAAAATGTGCCTCAGAATACTGTGAATTCAACTACATCAATATGGAGACAGTTTACGCTGTTTTGCGTGTAAAAAAAATATGAACTCGTTGAAGAAACGTCCACTGAAGAGTTAGCTTCTATTTTATGTGATCTGTGATGTATATCTAAATTAAATAAACTAATTTATGTCTTAATTTTGTTAATTTTGTGATTTACGTATTGATTCATTAAATTGTCTTACCGAATTACACTCAAGTTTTTTTTGGGTCGAAGTAAACTTGATATTTTATAATTCGAGTTTTGTTGCCTATGGGCAATTTAACTCAAAAAACTACCAGAAAAAATTACTCGTCCTACGGACTCGTAATTTTTTCACAGGTAGTTTTTTTCGTTTAATTGCCAAGCAACAAAATTCTCATTAAAATGTCAAGCTTACTTCGGCAAAAAAAAAAGCTCTCGTGTAATTATAAGTGAAAATAATTTTCTCTAGAGAGAAACAACTTTTAGTGTGAAACTTGCATGATTTTTGTATTCCAAACTTGTAATCGAACTCATATAAAGAAAGCATCAATAAAATTATGAAAAGTATATAAATACGAGAATAGAATGACTGTGAGTTTTTCATCTTCTCAGCGTACTTCCTAGATAACGAACGATGTTTAAAGGATTATATTTATTGATTATAATTAATACTTAATTCTAAGAATTAATAATATTATAAGATGATAATCTACGAGAGAATCCACGAAATGAAATCTCCAACTCATCGTACATTATTTCTTATCCTGTTCAAGCCCATAAACAATCTCGTTTTATTTATTTCTCTCTCTGGTTTCAACGAACCGAGTTCGGAGTCGAAGTATATATATTTTTTATCTTAATGTTTTTAAATGGCTGATAAAAACATTAATTTATGTTCCCCTGGTGATCAATTCATTTAAGTTAATAATGTAGAAATTTATTTGATAGGCCGAAAAAGGAGTCAGAAGGATAAAGCATCATTGATAGCGCGAAGTTTATTAATAGCTTTTCGTGTATTTAAATTGTAAACTTGGAAAAAATGAAAATAGCTAATGTCTATTTTTTGGGGATAATTAATGTTGGGTGTTAAAAAAAACAAAACAAATAAATAATGGAGATAACTAATTGAAGAATTTCGTAACTGGTTCCTGCCCGAACGTCGAAGACCACATTAATTCATCTAAGAAGACATGACAACTATGAGACTTACAAATAATGAGTCTCTAAAAAAAACAAAAACGATTTGAATGAGAAGAATAAAATTTCGGTAAGAAAAAAAAACTTGCCAATCTTACACTCTCGTCTAAAGTGCACTAGAACTTACTATACAAATTTCGATCTAAACTTTAGACCAAAAACAGTTTATCTAGGAAGATGACATTTTCATTTGTTTTAAGGAAGTTTTTTAAAGTTTTTATCTAAAGAGATATAATAATTATTCTCCTTCAAGTGCCATACTCGATCCGAGTGTTGGCGATTACTCTGGAGAATATCCTCTTCATTATAATTTTCCTGGGAACATTTTTCACAGGGATGGTTTCCCATTGCCTACCACTGGAGGGATCAGATTATACCCGGTCAAATATTTTTCGCGAGTCTGGCTTGAACACGGGCTAGCTTGATTAGAAGATAAGCTCTATAACCTCTCGGCTAACCCGACTCCTGATATAATAATAGAAGTTTAAAATTAAGTTAAGAGATATAATAGAGGCTTCTTTTAACGTGGACAGTATAAACAATAGATAATACTAATAAGAAAAATATTTAGTATCTTTGAGTGAATTTTTGAGTAAATTCAATATTGAAGCATCATGGAGAACTTCACCCATTGTTCAGCGTAAAGAATAATAATTTTTCATTTCATTTTATCAGCCATTAGTCAATTCTTTTATCTTTTACAATCACGAGTGAAAAAATAATTGAATATTGTAAGTAGTTCTTGTCCGAAATCGAATTTGAATTATATTTTTATTTCTTCTTCGAGTGCCATACCCGAAACGGGTGTCGTCTCCTCTCTACATATACCTGTGCTGAGTGTGTTTAGTTGTTTTACACAGATATATGGGACCTACTTTTTAACGCCGGTTCCGAACGGCTAATTTGGAGAGGTTACTAGGCAATTATACTCTTGGTAGGTTGCCATTACTTTCCAAGAGGAGGCGATTGAAAATATCTATCTTCCGAGACTCGGTCTCGAACCAGCGATCTTCGAGTCAGCGACCCAACACTCTATCCACTGACCCACAGTCGCCTCTATATATTTTCATTTAGAGCTTTTTAACTAATTCAATTTTTTTTGCACATAAATGAAAAATATTGAATTATAAAATATAAAAAAATAAATATACTAATTAAAATCCTAAAAATCTAGTCTGAATTTGAACTTACGTTGGTGAGCCTGTATTTAGGCAACGGATTGCGCGGAGCAGAATGAAAGCTGCGTAAGAGCTAGGCGAGTCCAGTCGTTGATGGAATCAATGCTCCAGACCTGTATGAAAGGATAATTTTTACACAAGCTTTAAATAGGTAGAGAATAGAAAAGGTGTATATAGTTTACCATATAAACATTCGAATTTTTCCGATTTGCTGCCTCATTCTATTTTATTATGTGATTTTACTTTTTACTTTATCTAATGCCAAGCGCGACTTCAAATGGTCCTGAGGTAAAGACTAGGGAACCCATGGTCTCAAACAAAGTCACAAATTGTAGTATTCAATCAGCTTGAATTTTAGCAAATAACAGTTTTGCCAAAAGTAACATCGAGTCTCGTCCAGAGGCCAAAAAGTGCGATTTTTTCATTTAGTGATTTGTTAATTTGTTATATGTTAACCTTTTTTCGACGACGATTTTTTCCTTACCGTTCAACCGATTGAAATGAAATTGAAAACCTACCATTACTTTAATAAAATGAAACTTTGATTAGTTTTTAGTACATATTGGTCCAAAAACATTGGTACTTTATTCAGTACTTTTGTAGATTTTTCTAAATAAAAATGGCTTAACAGTATTGATGAAATTTAATATTCTAATTAAGTTCCTTGAGGATTACAAATAAGGTTATATAAAGTAATTAGTAAAATTATATTTTAAAGTACTTTACCCTAGAATAGGATAGTACGTTTTTAATTCTTTTTTTAATAATTCTTTAAAATTTATTAATTTTATCGGTTTAATTTACTTCAAACATGTAATGATGTTATTCCTCTAGTATTAAATAAGATTCGATCGTTATTTTTAATATTAAGAAAAATTCGTTTAATACTGTATGTAGGTATCAAAAGTTTAGAGAAATGTTTTCCTTTTATCAAGGAAAATAGAAAGGGGAAGACTTTTTTGATTGTTTTAGTAAAATAATCAATATACCCGATATATTCCGTGAATATAACTCCGGATATATCGTACACAGTGAAGAATTTTCATTTTTTGCGCTTGTTCTTATTTAAAAATATCTAATCACGGAGAAAAAAAAATTTTACAGATAATTTTTTTATGTTTGAATGTTTTCATTACCCATTATAGATCGAGAAAGAGAACATGTAGAAACCTGCTTAATTTTAGTCCTTCTAGCTTCAGAACTTCCGGTTGAAAAAACCAATCCCCCCCCCCCCCCTCTTCCAATTTGACATACTATTGTTAGAAGCTGTGGTTTTTAGAAACTTAGAACCCATTTTTAATGATTATTTTTTATTTCAGGCTCTACTGGCCTTTGCAGCGGTAGGAGCGCAGAGGCGCAGATTCAAAGCGGACCATGATTACAAAGACAACTCTGAAAAAGAAGTCCTAGTGAATATCGATAATGAAGACAAAACACAATATCACGAACAAAACTTCAATACAAGTGAGTATTTCATTTAAGCTAAGAACCTCAATGTTGCTTAGACAAAAGCAATTCTAATAATTGTAAAATGAATTTTACGTTCCAACTCTCAAATATTTAATTTAATTAAGATAAACAATAAATTATAGTATATATAAAGCAGGGAGGTAACCAAACATTGGCCCATGCCTCTCTCTCACTCCCCCCCCGAAATCGACTAAGTGACAGTAAAATTCAAATCCACTAAAATCGATTAAAAAAGTTCTTAAAAGAGAAATCGATGAGGTTGACGTCCCCTATTTGATGTAAATAAATATTTACATACTACCTTGGTCAAAAAGTTTCAGGAATTTATTCAGTAAATCAAAAATGGAAATTTATTCATCAAACTCGATATTATCCCATTCAACATACTCCCCATCGACTGAAACTTTGCCAGCGCTTGATCCAATCCCCGAAAAAAATTTTACTTGGTTTTCGGTATGGACTATCAGAGACGTTTTCGATTATTACGATTTTAAAAATGAAATCAAGTCAACGAGTTTGTATTAAATTTTGAGCTAAAAACGGTGCGAACGTGTTGAAGAAGTGTTACTCTATCGAAAACAAACTTTTATGTGTGGCCCAAATTTTCGTGAGTCTGTCGAGGATGACGTACGAAGTCGACATCGAAAACCGACGAAAACATCGATAAAACCATGACCGAAAACTGTAAATTAACCATTGGAGAGATGAAAGCGAACTTGAACATCGCTTATGAATTCGTTTAAGACGCTTTGTTTAATGATTTGGTTTTGAGACGCCAAAAAGACCAGATTTGTGGGAATTACGAAACGCGCAGTCGAACAATGCCATCGTTATCCGCAACTTTTTGACCAAGAACGGAACGAATACCATCCAACAGTCACCAAATTCGACTGATTTGGCTCCGTGCGACTTCTTTCTGTTCAATCGACTCAAAAAATCGTGTTTTAGCAGCCAAATGGAGATAATGAAAAAATCGAAGACGGCTCTTATGGTCAAATCGAAAACCGAATATAAAAAAATGTTTTGAGGATTGGATCAAGCGTTGCAGTCGATGAGGAGTACTTTGAAGGAGACAATATCGATTTTGATTAATAAATTTGTAATTTTTATTTTCTGAATAAATTCCTGAAACTTTTTGATCAAGGGAGTACATATATCTAATACATATGGTATATAATTTATTTGTTTGAGACTATAGTTTAGAAGGTTTGACCTTCATCATCAGCCTTTTAATTATACATATTTTATCTATTATTTCTCATGGCTTCAATTACCGAATTAAAAATTCGTTTTGCTATTATAGCAAGCTAGCTATATAACAAACAGGACAATATCATTGATTTCTCTTTATAAATCAACAGCTCTGCTACTCTAGGAATAACAAAATCATTTCAGTTATATAAATAAGTTTGTTTAAAATTTCATTTTACTCAATTTTTCTTCGTATATTATGTATTAATAAATCTCTAAAAAATTTTATACAAATTTAATTAAAAAAAGATATGGCTCTCCCGATTTTTTTGGTAAATACTTGATACAAAGACACGAAAGATATATAATAAATAAATGATTTTAATATAAAAATTGCATAAAATGAAGCTTAGCTTAGTTAGACATTTTCGAATCGGGTAAAATAAAAGAATATGCTTTACATTCTAAGCTTAAGTCAGCTATCTGATTTATATAACAACAATTCCATTAAAGATAGATTTAAAATTTTATACCTAACATACTTAGTAATAAGATGCGATTCTTATTACTCGATACGCTCGGTGGGTGAACCATGTTGGGTGGCCTAACTATTGAATTCACTCTAAAATGTTAGTTTTTTTTTGCTTTTTCGGGTTTGTCAATGTCTGAAACAGGAAGAAAAATAATTTTCAAGCATAATTTTTTCAATCTGCCTATCTGGATTCAGATACTTTCAATACCATAGTAAGGAAGATTGTAGAACCCTCGTTCTTTTTCCAATGTTTTTTGAAACGAAGAATGATTAGATTTTGGGCATTTTTGTTGTTAACCCGTAACTGCTGTGAAGCCATTTGCAGTACGCGAACACTGTTCACCGGTGGAATTGACCGGCACCCTTAAATCGTGTTTTATCTATATTAACTTTACATTAAAGTGTGATACGTTTCACTAATTACATCATTAGATTCTCCCTTATAATATAATAATAAAATAATAATAAACCTCGTACCACCTCCATTTCTAAAATAAATAAACAAAAAGAACAAAGCGACAAAATTAAAACATTTTTTCAAATTAATATAATCATATTCCATTTATAAACTTAAAAATAAGCATATTATATAGAAAAATGATATACCAAACAAAAGAATTTAAACACATATGCCTAATACATTGTGAGCACACAGGATTGTCGTCGTCAGCCTCTTCAAGCCATTTCATAAGCAACTCTTCATTGTCTTTGTCCCTTATCTTAAATCGTTTAGATGTACTGGGGCTGGATTCCATAATAAAACAACCTAAAATAAAATAAAATAACAAAATAAAATAAAATAATAACAAAATGATTGTCATCGTCAGCCTCTTCAAGCCATTTCATAACCAACTCTTCATAGTCTTTGTCCGTTATCTTTAATTGTTTAGATGTACTGGGGCTGGATTCCATAATAAAACAAATAACAAAATAACAAAATAAATAACAAAATAAAATAAAATAAAATAATAATAAAATAAAAATGAATAGCGTACTTACTACGTCCGATTAAATTGAAGTGCGGCAACGGAATTGAAGAATATCTTGAAAAATATTAGGTTGATGCATAATTATGGATCGTTTTTTAAAAATATTTTTATTCAGCAAAAACAATAATAAAATTTAACAAAAAAAACATGTTTAAATGATTATTCGAGAACGTATTCACAATCTACTTCAATAACTGCTTCCCATTTGCTTGGCAGTTAGTCGATTCCACGGGAGAAGAAGTCACGATTCTTGGAGGCAATCCACGCTTTGACATCGGCCACCAAGTCATCCAAATCGTCGTAGATCTTAGTCTTTTGCTAGTTTTTCAAAGAGCGGTTGATGTGATAGCCCGTCGGTGCTTCGGTCGGTGAGTACGGCGGATGTGGGTGTAGATCCCAGCCCTTATTGGCGATGAATTCGACAACCCGGCGCTCAACATGTGGAAGTGCGTTATCGTGATGGAACACGATGTGGTTCTTTTTGCCCGGTCTTTTCGCCTTATTGTTGTCGGAGAGTTCGTGGGGGACCCATCCAGCCAATTTCCATACCTTGCCAATCTTTTTGAGGCGTCTAACGATCGTTGATTGGTCGACATTGAAGTCTGCAGCCAGCATTCGTGTTGTAAGGCTTTCATCCTCTTCCACGGCTGTCAGAAGTGCCTGATCATCAAAATCCGATGGCCGACCTCTTCTTTCTTTATCCTCCAAACTAGTGTCACCTGATTTGAAACGGACAAACCACTTCCGTACTGCACTATCAGTAATTGTTCCTTCGCCAAAAAGTTCGTTGAGATCGTGAAATGACTGTGCTGCCTTCCATCCTTTCTCGTAGTGGTAGAGAGCATAATATGACGAATATGAATATGGTTTTCGACACGTATTTTTATTAACTATAAATAGAGAAGATTGTTTTTATAAAAAAAAATAAACAAAACGCCATTTTTGGCTAAAGAAAAACGCGCCAATAAAAACGTTCCATAATTATGCATCAACCTAATAACAGGACCACAAATGACTGATATTGTGAATGTAAGAAAATACACTGAGGGATGAATTCGTGACTAGAAAATTAAACGCATTATTTAAATTTCAAATAGTCCAATGGTCAAATTGACCGGAGAATAGCAGTAGAGGGTTAAATGCGAAAAATTGAGAAAAAAGAAACAAAAATGAGCTAAAATTTGTAGGCTGTTCTTTATGAGTTGATAATAGTTATTAAATTATTAATAAATAATTTGCATATTTATTTAATTTCTAGCTCAAATTCTGTGCGCCCGTAAAATTCCCAAATCACTAAAATTTGCAGAAAACGTTTTTGTTCTTCTGATATCATTTTAAACTCGTTTAGAGAATGAGTGAAGATAATCCATCCGACTATCTATCAGTATTCAGTGGCTATCTCACTGCGATATAAAGAAATTACGATCATTATACGATTTCTCCAAAAAATCTTTCACTAAAAAGATCACGACCCAGTAATGAGGCATTGATATATTGTCCCTATATAAAGTTTGATAAATATTTGATTTCTATATATATATATATCTGTATTTATGGTATGTCTACCTACGATATATAGTTTGATATGAAATAACTGAATGAAAAGATTAAATTGTGAATCTTCGGGGGGCAGAGGAACTAAAGAAGTACAAATAATGATCAACATCCTTCGTTAGCTTTTGAATTTTTTGAATTGAAGTAATTGAAATTTTTTTATCAAATATTTATATATAATACATATAATAGGAAAGAAAAAAATGTATTCGAATGCATTTCCGAGAATTTCTCGTGGGAGATTTTCTTTTGAAAAAAAAAAAATGTTTGAATCAAGCATCCCTCATGAATTCCAACAACAAAGGAAGTTTTTTTGGAAATTTTAATAAATTCGAATAAAAAAATCATTTTTTCATGTATGTGTTTAATTGTATTATTTATTCAAAACAAAATATTAGGACAATTAAAAACAAAATTAGTTTTCTCAAATTGTTTAAGGTGACTCGTGGGAGGATTTAGGCGAAGCCTTTGTTCACAGTTGCTATGAGATTTATTAATTTATTTTTTCATTGAAAAAAAAAGAGACAAGTTTAAATATCTTTTCCAGTAAAATATAATTCATTCATAATCATAATTATTCCGAGGACTTATCTTATCAAAGTAAAAAGAAAAATATTTTTAATTATTTTTTTTTAAATTATAAATTCAATCACGCAATATCAAAATATATTGTGACTTATTTATATTAAAATCCTTATGATTAAAATATATATTGCATTTACATATTCATTTCAGATTAAACACGAACAATCTTTATTTTCAAATTCTGAATATTTTATACATTTGTGGATTTTTTTAATTGCCATCCATAAAGAGATGAAAAAGTTAAATATTTTCAAATTTTTATTTCGATTAAAAAAATAATTGAATACTTACTCTAGTATGATAATTGTTCAAAGCAGATAAACAAAATTGTAATTAACATAATTCAAATCAATTCTCTACTTATAGTTTTAAGATACTTGATTATTAAGTTTTTCCTTTGACGCTTTCTGGTCATTCATTGCTTACTTGAATTTTTTTGTTTTCTTATTTTTTTTTTGGCTTTTCGGCCTTTCTAGCCATAAGCCAATTTAAGATACTATTTATTATATTTTTATAAATTTGTCTCTACCCTGGGGTCAGATTTTAGCCGAATGCCTCGAGTCGGATTCGAACCCGGGTCCTCATGGTTAGCAGGCTGACTCGCCTCCCCCTAGCCTAACCCGACCATCTGTTTTCTTATTTAAAATGGATAAACTTACTTCTCTTGGAAATGTCCTGGCTGCTGATTTTTAGTTAGTGATTCTTGGAATACTTCTCAAAATTATCTGTTCACTGAAGCTTAGTTTTTTCCAGAGGGCTTCTTTTGTTGTTCCGTTCCCTTGAGTTTATAATATGAGGGTAGAAGCCATATATGTAGTATTCAAGAATAACGTATTTCTTGATGTTGCTATACATTCTATATACCCATAGTCATTACTAGTGTGTTTTTTTGAGATTCAAGTTATCCGTGCTGTTGATACGCATCTCTATTGATTTTCTCGAGATATCTTAGCGAAAATCATCAATTGTTTGGGCCATGCTAGATGATGCGGGTCTAGATCGGAAATGCCGCAGTATGAAAATACGCAAGAGAAGGCACGAATAATCATACCAAAGTCTATAAAACTAATGGTAGTGCGGAGATTCGGGTAAGCAGCCTCAAATGCCTAGTCTTTGTCCCAATTCATTTGAGATTGGACTCGCGCGGGCACATGATTTCGCTGGTCACGTGTGGTTAACTCACCAATATTGGAAATAATTCCACAAATATTGGAGAGGTGTGAACATAATATGCACATACCATAGTTCACGCATGCCTATAGCATGCAGCCCTTAGCGTGAGACTGAGTGCCTCATGTGGTACAGACGATTCTCGCTTACATATTTGACAAGGTCGAATGTGTGCCTATTTTGACCCTGGAGGTGAAGACTCAAGAGACATAGGCCATAATGTTAAATAAACCGAGTGATTTGCACTACCCATGTAACTGTTTGGGACTCTCGCTATCTATGAACAACAACATTTCTCTATAAGAATGTGTTTGCTATTCACCGTTGTCGAACGCCCTAAGCGGTCGTCAATAAATGATAGGGACTGAGTATGCATTGATTTATTAATTTTATATTTCTTGAATAGATATCACGACTATCGTGATTTTTACTAATAATATCGGTACCAGTAATCCTTGTGAGAGTTAACTAATGTGTGGTGTTGATAAATGCCTCTTTAGCTATGCACGATGTACCCGTTAGCAGAAGTAGCAGCTCTATGCAAAAATCAACAATTTACGTGTTATCGCTATTAACACCCAATGCCGGGCGCCAAAATGAGCCTGCCCAAAAAATTTTAAGTTATGGTGTACGAAGTTTTATGACTTAGTTCTATGAAGAGGGTGAAATCATATATAAATTAATATCCAGTCGATTTAAGCTATTGATCTTGTTATCCTGAACAAAATCTAATTGTTGCTAGAGATCACGGAACTCTTGATTGAACCGAAGTCTGAATATTTTTATTGTTATGTACAAGTACAAGACAGGTATGAACGTCATTAAAATTGTCTAAGGATACAAAATAGTGGATCGAAGAGAGAACCACGAGTAAATTAGTGGGGGGAAATTGGTAAAAATGTGATTTTACCCACACCAATTCAAAGATGATTGGTTTTACTAGTTTATTCTTTGTTTCTCTATAAGAGATAAATTTCGTCTTTTCTTTGTTCATGTTTCTTATTCATACACATCCCCGGGTATTATGAAAGTTTTATAAAGCTTTAGTTTAGCTGTTAAAAAGCTTTGACTTCAAAGGATCTTTTAAAGCAAACACGTGCCTCCAAACAATCCTCTCAGTTTATTATCATGACGTGATGAAAATCAAAGTATTTAAATTTACTTCCATGGTATAAAACGACTACTTTTGTTTTGTTTTGTTCGAAAAGAATATAAATAAAAAAATATTTTTGTTTACAGAATCATAGAATCAAAGAATCTTGAAAAAGAAAAATATCCTTGGAAATTAAGAGAAGAATTATTTTAAATTTAAATTCTACATAAGTCACTTACTTAATTTTGGAAGAATCTTGGAATTATTTTAGTTTTCCAAATATTTACTCCAGTTTCTATGGATTTGTTTTTTGTTTCTAATTATATAGAATTTCAAAAGGAAACGAATGAAAAGGAGTGTAAACTCTAGAAAGCTGATGATAATAATACAAAATACAAAGATGAGTGGAAATTTTCATTTGATAAGGTTTTTAATTGATTTATTTTTAAATACAACTCAGTGGCCGAGCGTGACATTTTCAAAAGTATTACCATCGATTGTGGCAATTCTACGGTAACTTTGGCGCCGCGATCTGACGATGGATTCTTATAGTACTCACCAAAATAAGACGAAAATGAAGAATATCATTTTTCGAGATTTCGCTTAGTTTACGAGCTATCCTTTTAAAAAAATCCTGTTTTTTTTTTTTTTATTTATTTTATTTTATTTTTCAATTGTTTTTTGATAGAAACCACGGAAACCGTAGTATCACGGGGATTCCGTGTGGCGTCGCTAGTGATGACGGATTCTTTTCGAAAATGAATATTAATTAAAAAATAATTAGTAAATGCCCCAAAAAATTCGAATATGTAAAAGTCGTTGTAAGTTCGGTTAAGATATATTTAGTTCGGCTCGGTTTGGCTCGTATATCTTCGCCATGATATATATATAACGCCAACCTAATAGCCTAAAAACCAGCCTGAATGAGCCAAACCGTGCCGAACTGAATATATCTTAAGCGAACCTTTCAAAGTTTGTTCGGGAACCCATTTTTTTTTATCTAAATGAACCGAGGTAATGAATAGAACCGAACCTTTGAAAAGCTCTAAAAGTGAAAATTGCGCTCACTTGAAACAATTTGAGACATTACAGCCATAAACTCAATTTTAGTTCAAATTTGTAGTTTAAAATTTTATTTTTACTTCCCTACTTAATTTATCTAGTTCTAAAAGAAACCGTCATCGGATAGCGGCGCCACACGGAATCCTCGTGATACTACGCTTTCCATGGTTTCTATAAAAAGACAATTGAAAAATAAAATAAAATAAATACAAAAAACAGTATTTTTTAAACTGGATATCTCGAAAAATGGTATTCTTCATTTTCGTCTTATTTTGGCGAGTACTATCGAATCCATCGTCAGATCGCGGCGCCACAGCTACCGTAGAATCCCCTCAATTGTATTTATAATAACATGTCCACATGATCATAATATTTTAATACCTTATTATAACTTATTTTTGTTTGATATTAAAAAACTTAGTTCATTCAAAACAAATGATTTAAAGTATTATATAAATTAATAAATTACTCTGTTTGTCCAGCTCACCGAGGCTGGATTATTAAATTCACTCAAAATTTTTATTTTATATATTTATTGCTTACTTCTCAATTTGAAACGTGGAAAAAATAATTTTCAAGCAATATTTTTATATAGCTATAGATGTATGTATATATATTTATTTATACGAAGCAGAATATATAAGTTCCTCTTCTTTACCACTCTCTTCTATTCAAAGTCTATACGGACACATTCTTTCATTCGATCGCACACAAAAATAAATACCTATGTTTGAATTTTTTTGGGTTGTAAATTAATTTAAAAACAGAGACTTGGTTAATAAATCGACATTCTTAAATTAATATACGATACAAACATAATAACGTAGACTGAAGATTTATTTATTATACAAACGGGATGAATTTTCCAAAATTACAAATCGCGCTTTAATATTATGACACGAAATCAATGACCATTCTGATGTATCAATTAAAGTAATTCAGCTAATTGGATTTAGGTATAATTTATAACCAAAGCCATGGACATGAATCATGAATTGGAAATGATTAATTGTGTTGGTTGCTTGTCAAATGATTCCTGAGAGGATAGAAGTTCATTTTCCAATGCAATATATATAGACTGATGAGTAGAAATAAATAATAATATAAGGTATCAGATTATAAAGTTAAAATGATTATTTCAACACAATTTTAACAGTTTGTTTGGTAGAATAGATTTAGAGACAAGCCTAAAAACGTTTATCGCGTAACGATGTCAAGGTCATAGGTACAAAACTCGTATTTTAAAACCAGCTTTCTGGTATTTAAGATTTAGAAATGAAATAATCACAGAGTTTTTAATGAGCCGAAGATACACTCTTTGATTTTCACTCAGCGAGATCAGTTGAAAATTTATTGAGTGCTTTCGCTTCGGAGTCGACTCTAGCATATTAATCCGGGCAAATGCAAGTCGGGCTCGACCTTAAGTATATCTTCCAAAATACTAGAGATATCAAATTTGTTTTTATTTCACGTTGATAAGGAAAGAATGAGCAATTTCATAAAATTTGTTCTGAACTCCGACAGGTTCAAAAATCAGCTAAAAATGGCCTTATTTAACTCTCCCACCATTATTTTAAAAGGAATTAAATTAAAAATTAATTCTACTTAAAGAGATCTTATCAGGCATAGAGTTTTAAAACGATGTTCTATTACAAATAATTCATTATTTGTAAATTTATAGTCTTTAGATATTTCAGTTAAATGCAATCGATTATTTTTTCGTATTTAGTGATATTTATTGTAACTGAATGCGAAGGGACACTAAAAATGTTCAAGCAGTGTAAATGTGAAAAAAACAATACTAGAAGCAGATACGAAAAAAACATGCATTGAATGACTAAACAACAAAATGTATACGTATTTGTATGGTAATAGCCATCATTAAAAATAGTTATTTTGATTATTTAAGTCCATCGATTAAATTAATAAGTTGTTGTAGGAAAATAAGGACACTAGCTTATTCAAATATTTTTTATTTTCCTCAGGGCTCAAAGGGGGAGCAGGAAGTCAACAAAGTTGACGAAATGTTGGCATAAAATAAAAAATATTTATTTATTTATTTATTTCAACGGTTAATGCCTGATAATACATACATTATATTATTACATACATACATTATAATAGCTTATAAATAAGGTAATAACAATAACAAAAACAAAATATCACATTAAAATAACTCATAAAATCTAACAATACTAATATTAGGTCATAATAACAATATACAATATAATGTTCACTCATAGATTAATGTTAGATTTTTGAGAAAAATTGCAGCTCTGTTAATACTTAATGAGAAATCCAGAGGATTATCCAGTCGTTGTGCCAAATTATTGTAACATTGAGATAGTCTGAATACAGGATTTGCTTCAGAGTGCCTACTGCAAGGCATCTCTGGATAAAATGGTAATCTGTTTCTTAATATATAATTTGAACTGTGTATAGGAAAGAGTTTTGAAGTTCTGAACATTTCACCTGGTTGGACTTAATCTTATACAAAAACAAAACGTCAGAAACAATCATAGAAGAAGAAACTGAAGGCAGACGGAAAGTTTCAGCAGTAGAAGCATAATCATGGTCAAACCTTGACATAGGATTGCCGGAAAGGAATGCCAATTGTCTCATAACTTTGTGCTGAATTCTCTCTAGTCTGTTCATGTTAATCCTTCTGATAGGCCTCCAAATTGTTGATGCATACATTAATACAGATTTGATCAGAGTTATGTACAAGTATTTAATTGATTCTGGATTTTTAAATGACTTCGTGTTACGAAAAATGAATCCCCAAGTTCGATTTGCTTTGCCTATAACGTAATTTAAATGTTCATTAAATGTGAGTTTAGAATCGAAAATCAAAATATTTCCATAAGCTATTGTCCTTATTTCCCTACAACACTTATTAATTAAAAATAGTTTTAACTATCAAAATTATTATTTTTTATTTTTTTATTATTTTTTATTTTATTTTAGTGATATTCAAAAACATAAGGTTTTAATATTTAAAGCCTAATGATGCAACCCGCAATTCAGAGCGTTCAATTCGAATGCATAACCTAGAACACACAGGCGAAGTTCTATCTTTCTAATCTTACCCCCATCCCTCTTTTTTGTCCCTATCAATTTCACATAGTGAGTCATTTTCATAAGATAAATAGTTTTAACTATCAAAATCATTAGTCAAGTCACATACACAAAACAATATTTCGAGTCTTATTTTAAAATAACAAACAAATTTCAATGGCTATTTCTTTCAGCGTGATTTTTGCATTTAAATTTGCATTAAATCAATTTTTTTGTTGAAGTTTATTATTATTATTTTTTATATTGTTCTTTGTCCAATTATAAATTTTGTCAAGTCCTAGAGTTGTACAAAATTTTATTTAGTTCTCACAAGCAGAGGGGGTAGAGAGTTCATACCATCCTTGTTAATGTTTTGACCAGGTTTCCTTAACATCTTATGGCAAAAACCGGGATGGCTAATGCGTCCCTTGCTCCTGGTATCGGATTTTTGCGCGGATTTTTAAATTAATTTTTGTCTTTTGATGGAAATCTATGGTCATGAAATTTGTTAATGAGTATACATTTCTATTTTTTTTTTCTTTTTCTTTTTCAGTTTTTGTACTTGTTTATTATTTGTTAAATTGTTGTAGTTAATTTGTATTTATGTTTGTTATTGTAGCTAGAATATATTGATGTTTGGAGGACCTAGCCATCGAGGACTTGTGCCTCTAAGCAGGTCGAGGAATAAAGATTTATTTATTTATTTAATTATTGGGAACGGTATTTCTTTTAATTAATTTAATACAATTTAAAATACATTCTGAAATACCATATATAAAAAAAAAAAAAACATTAAATCACCCAACGAAACGTTATTATTTAATTACGAACATGAATTTAGGTCATTTATCAAAGATTTTAATAGACATGTTTAAATTGTAGGTGGGTCTTGTCCGCCCGGGAGTCGAACCCAAGCACTAGTAAGCTTTCCGGCCAACTAGTCAGTTATTATTTATATTGTAGTGATAAACTAAGCATGGGAATGTTTGATTTCTATGTGTCTGTCTGGATTCCGATATCCACGATAACTCAAGACGGAATTCGTTCTTGTCCCAAAATGTTTGAGCTAATTAGATTTTGAATAAAACTTAGGCGGCGAAATGTTGGTTGATAGTAAAACATTTTGTTAAATTATAGGGTTTGGTGGTGTTTTACAATAAGTAATAATAATAACATTCTTCCAAAACTTAAGTAAAGATAAGAGTAAATAAATATTATATTTAATATTCATTTATTATGAGTTAAGGATTCTTGGTCACTTGTTTCACATTAAAATTAAAAAATTAAAAGATGTAAAAATAAAGTTATTTTCTGTACTTACTGAAGATGGGTTGATAGCACGAAATATATATATTGAAAAAATTTTTACCACTTTTAATTTTTTAATTTTAATGTGAAACAAGTGACCAAGAATCCTTAACTCATAATAAATGAATATTAAATATAATATTTATTTACTCTTATCTTTATAAAAGATGTTTCACCTTGCACCAACACCACAATCTCTACTAATTACAAAACTTAAATGACTTATGTAGAATTTAATTTTTATAAATTAAAGGGTTTATTTACTCACATAAAATTAACTCTTTAATTTATAGAATTAAAGTAATAGCTTGTTTATTTATATATCGTTTTAAATGTGTAAATTGGCGGCCTAGGAAAATTTTCCTAACATTTGTTTGTCATTTACGAGTAGGTATATTAGGTATACCAGTTGCCTGTGTGGCCTTTGGTCAAGACCATAAGTATTTTATATATATAGCATAGATAGATAATCTAATAACAAGATCTTGAAGTTTCGATATCTATGCTGGCTAAATATCTACCTATCTCATATTAATTTTAAATTAAATAAATATAAATGGAAAAAATAGTATAAAATACACATTTTATAAGTATTTGTACACCCATCATTTGTGAAACACACTGCTACACGACTCTTTTCACAGACTTAACTCGTCAGGAAAGTACATTAGAATTATCTTCTAAAAATTCTAGTTATGTAAAACGGGAAGTTTTCTGGCTAACTTATACTGTAAAATTCATTTTAAAATGTAAACTTCAAATTTCAATGATTTTTTTCTTGTTTGTTGGTGGTTTCTATGGATATAGTATTTTCCTAAGGAATGTTCTGAAAAATATCTCTATTGGGTTGTTTTCTGATGTCTTCTTCTTTGAACGATTAATTAACTATTTTACATGTCGTTTATTCATATGGCTTTTTTGGGGAGGGGGATATTAGTATTTTACTAAAACGGAATTTCATATTACTGAATGAACTTAATTAACATTTTTTCTTATGATGCAGGTGCATATGAATTCGGATATGAGGTTGGACCTGATGGACAATTTCACCATGAAACCCGAGGACCAGATGGAGTCGTATACGGCTGTTATGGCTATATAGACCCGAATGGAGATCTACGAGTGTATCACTACGTTTCTGATGGATGGGGTAAGTCATTAAGAAAATGTGATAAATGGACACAAGAATCCAAAACCAAAATAAATGTATTTATTTTTTTTAAGGTTTATACATTGACATTTACAATATCAATAATATCAATTTTATTTTTAAATTAGATATGAATTCATCGTGATAGTGATCATTGTGATGGTGTTTTTTTGGGATTTTTCAATCGCTTAATATTTAATTGTCCCAAATTAAAATGCTGATTAGACAAAACGTTAAACATTACGAGAAAACAAAAACCATGTAATTCCGTCTATATTTTATTGAACGAAAGAAAAATATATATACATATCATTAATTAGGTTTATCGTAGCTAATAAAAATTAAATTGAAAGTTTTTGTGCCGAGTGTAGCAGAATTTTTATATATTGAAGTAGACAATAAAAGAGCGTGAAGACACTTCTGCTGGAATTTCTGTAATTTCAGCAGAAGACACACTCTTTTATTGTCTCCTTCAATAAAAATTAAGTTATCTTATCTTATCTTATTATATTAAACGAGCAATTTTTGTATATATATATATATATATATATATATATATATATATATATACATTTCTAGAAAACGGCTCTAACGATTTGAATGAAATTCACATGGGTTAGGGGGGGGGGGTGACGATTCGATATGTCACGGTCTCATCTTCGGCTAAGTTGTTTTTGATGGGTTTTTTGTTAATTGAAATAATTATTCACAGATGGTTGTCTCGATAATTTATATTTACATTTTTATTCAATTTCCTTTTAATAAATAATTGGGTTTTTAATTTTAAATGCCAAAATAAGATTATTACAATTATTATTAAATATTAAAAGTTAGGGAATTTAATTGATTGATTGGGTGGGGAATAATTGGATGGATTAATTTCCGCAATATGGTATTGGAATAATTATCGGAAAAGAGATTTTTTTCCTATAATTAGTTTTTTCCTCTTATTAAAAACAAGGACTAAAGATGATCAAGGACACTCGATGGTGGAGAAGCAATCTCCGGAGTCGAAGCTAAAATACAATGTATTCATTAATTCATGTAACATAATTGGTTTAATTTAATTGATTATAAATCGAGCTTTAAATCCCACAACTTTGATAAGTTGTTATTTAATTAAAAAAAAATTATACTGTATTTATTTATATACCTACCACATATACACATTTGGTAATCTGTGGGCCACTAGATGGCTAGAAATGCAAAAACTGGTTGCGGGGCGGGGTGGGAGGTAGGGATGACGGTGGGGGTGGATGTGGTGGGTGCAGTGGTGGGGCGAGGTGCGGGGTTTCGGGGGCTGTGTGGGGATGTGGGTGGTGGTGGAGGGTGGATTTGGGTGTGCAGTGGTGGGGGCTCCGGGATGAGTGAGGTTCGGGGTTTCGGAAGCGGGGGTGAGGGTACGGGTGAGGAATTAAAAATAATATTAATATATAGCTTTTAACTGAAGCAAAAAATTACCGAGCATTGCTCGGTGGCCAGGTACTCATTATAAATTATATAATAATTTATTTCTAGTCATACTTGCTTCTAGCCATGATCATCCACTCCGATTTTACCTGTTACTATATAAGACTTAATTTTATGATATGTGATATTTTAACATTATTTTTTACTGCCCAATCTTATTTATTATTCATTTAATTATTTATTAGACTTACGGTAGGCTGACTAACATGGATATTATTATAAGGCCAAGAGGAAAAATGATAGATTATTATTTTAATAATAATTTTATTTTTCTTCGAGTGCCATACTTGATGCTCTCTATAAAAAATTCCCAGGGGTGGTTTTTGACTGCCGTTGGGTGATCGTGTGCCATTGCATTTTTGACAAAGATGAAAATTGTTCCGAGTGAAACGAGGTTTGATCCCGAGTAAACTTAATCCGAAGATGAGCGCTCTAGCGACTGCTCGATAATATTTTAATTAAATTAAAATTTATTGAAAGTGAAAATCAAATTTTATAATATAAATTATTATTACGTATATTTGTAGTTTTTTGATATTATACCAAAAGCCGGGCTGGTCAAGGCTAGCGATTATTCAGGAAGCAAATCCTTGCTAAGTGTAAAAATTTAACAGGCTATTATCTGGCTCTTACTGCAATCAACACAAGCCACATAGAGACTAATATCCCACATGGGAATAATGCTAAGTCTAATGGTATTAGAGTCTATTAGCAATAGCCAGAGAGGATCCTTAATTGATAATTTCACTAAATCAGGACAAAACTTATTCCAACAATTTCTTACTCAAATAGTTCATGAGTTCGTCAAATCAAAATTATCCATTTCTTATTCTGTAAGAGAAATTTGTAAAAAAAAAAAATTCTTAACTTTTACCTCGGTTTAAATATCATTATTTGTTTTGGAAAAAATCACGAAATTATTTAATGTGCTCTTCGTTGTTTTGATCGAAAATTTTGGTTAGGTTATATCGTGAAAAGTATTGATATAAATGCTTAACCATTAAAAATGAACCCAAACTTTTCAAATTATAATTAAGGGCAACTTTTCTAACTTATACCATCTATCTTGATAATAACTAATAATAAACACGATAAAAAGTAATTTATCTGTAATATTGAAAGCACAGACATCAAAACATTAAAACAAAAATATACCTACTACTTATCAGAAATAGTTATCATAAATGTCGAAAGAGTAGTTGTTCCCTAAAAATCATACCTGTATGCCAAAAATGGTAAACGAGAAATAGGAATCTTTTGAGAAGAAACTCATCTGACATAGAATTCAATTTTCTATGGTATATGTACAAAACATTTTCAAGTTTGGCGATTACCTCTATCTAACCTCTAAGTCTCTTCGGAAAAAATTATATATTTCCAGAATTGTGAATAAGTACTCACTTGTTTAATATTTTGTTTTTATTTAGGTTATCGAATTGTGACTCCAGGAGAACCTGTGGAAATTTTCCTTCACCCCCATGATCCATCAGACGAACATTCTCATGGAAATGAAGAAGGTGACGGCGGAGAAGAACACCATCATCATCACGGACATATCACACCATGGGATCAATTATATTTTCCAAAAGGTTGTGGAAAAACACCCGGAGGTGCTATGCCAGGCAAACCTCGACCACCGACTACGGCACGACCACGACCTGATGGCTCTGGAGAAGCAAGTGGACCTGGATCAGTGATAACTCCCGGAGGACAACCAGGTACAAAACAAATTAAAGAATTTTTTATTTACTGAATGCTAAGCCAAATAAATTTAAGATCTGGCGTGGTTTCACGCGATTGTACCATTAGCAGACTGTCTCTTTATTTTAATATAGGTTATCTATACAACAAATATTGTTATTATTACTGCCAAATTAGTAAACTTTTAAAGCGTTACATATTTAGTGAAGATATACTGTTCTAATTCCTATTATTTCTTTTTAGGCATTCATTCGAGAATTTAAAATATTTTCATTTAATTTGGAATAGCAACATAGCATGTGGATAGCAATATAGTGGAATGTAGTTTCGACTCGGACTTGGGGCCCCCCCCCCCTTTTTTAGATATATTTAACATTCTTCTAATAATTAAAATAAATATCAAATTTTCACAAATATTACGCAGATAGATATTAATAAATTTATACGTTAATTTATCTTGATTTACTCAAAATATAGGCGGACCTATTAGACCAGGTGGTCCAGGAGGACCAAGTGGCCCGGTAGGACCTGGAGGACCAAGTGGTCCAGGAGGACCAGGTGGGCCAAACGGACCTGGAGGACCAAGCGGACCAGGAGGACCAAGTGGGCCAGGAGGACCAAGTGGGCCAGGAGGACCAAGTGGGCCAGGAGGACCAAGTGGGCCAGGAGGACCAAGTGGGCCAGGAGGACCAGGTGGGCCAAGCGGACCAGGAGGACCAGGAGGATATCCAGGGGGTGCCGGTGGACCTGGCATTCCGGGTCGTCCAGGTAAAATATCTTCATTTATATTTGTTCTCAGAAATATTTAGTTGATAGGGGTTTCTTTTTATAACTAGAATCAATGCAATAAAGTAGAATTAGTGATAAAATGAAAGAATTTATTAGGTGAAACAACGGAAATTCCAACGATACCTGAGAACACAACAGCAGGAAATAACCAGGAACCGCCTTGTCCATGTCAGACCGGTTAGTTGTTAAATAATGTAATTTTGGTCTTGAACAAGTGTCTCCTTTTTTTTTTACTTCATAAAACTTTTAGCGCTTTATATCGAATTTTTATTTTAGATTTATTTATTTTATTTATTTTAAATTAATATTTTTAAATCTCTTTTAAAACCTACCAGGTTTTGTTATCCATTCTTCATTTTCTATCACTGATGTTTTACTTTGTTTATTTTAGCTATTTTTTCATATTAATATTGTATTTTTTTCTAATGTAAACTATTTCTAATTCTTTCATATGTTAATTATTGTAATATTATTTACAATTTTTAACACTTTAAAATAAAAAATGCTACCATAGAATAGACAGGGGTTGGTAACGTTATTTATGTGTACATCCGAAACTGCGAGAAATATTGTCTTTTAAGAATCTATATAAATATTTCTAAATTGCATTACAGCGATCAAGAGTGATTATAAAAGTGATTAGATTGAATAATTGTAAAATTTAGTCACAGTTTTATAATATATGATCGTTCTTCCTAATTTTTCTGGCTGATAGCTAGGTAATTTTATTAATAATCTTTAGGAGTTGTAGTTTCCATAATTCATTTGCATACACAGATTTTAAGGCAGTTTTCGCCCATGCTGCCGTCTGTCATGTGGTATACATAAACCACCTCAAGTCTTGTTTGCCCCCTCCATAACTACGCTCCAAGTTAAGCTACTAACATAAAAATTTTATATGTTAGGACTTATTTCATTGTCCTGTGCAAATTTCAAACTTTAATCTCGGATATTTCGGATGATGAGATCCTAGAAAATTGCATATTTTGATACTCACTCACTTACTGACTTAATAGTAAAAGCTGGTTCTTCCAGAAAGCGGAGATTTTGCATTGCTAGAGGAATAGCTTATAAGTAATGAAAAGGATTTCAAAATGACAATTTTCTCATTTCATGGGTAAAAACTACGACCTCCTACTCATAAAAAATCATGAAGTTTTATAATATAACAACATGGCAAAAAAATTTGTTATTTTACCAAGAACATAAATGTGAAAAATCCAAAATTAAAACTATTCTAAACAAAAAATATTTTGTCAACAAATATACCTATGAACAGTAAACAATAATTCATTAAGATTATGTAGACGAACTGTATAATTCTATCGCGTTAATAGCTTATAGCCTATATTAATCAATTGATTAAAATTTTCTAGCTCTATTTATGACGTTTCAACTTCAAATTTTAAAGCTGTTTTTGTCAGAAAATAAATAATGTAGTAAAATGATCTCATCACTTGAAAACCTTTTCAGAATTCGAATTCAAAACGTCTTCACTTAAATTAGAATATGTTTTAATTTTACCGAGTTAATTAAATTACTGTAGCTTAGAATGTTTTTTTTTTTAGAAAGATAAGATCAAAGTTTATTTATCTTATGGTTATCATATAGTTTAAAGTAAAAAGTTGCATATTTTTATAATTATTTTTCAAAGTGACCCCTAAGTTTTTACGTTCCCCGCAAAAAAAATCGAATACCTTTCTCGTATGGGATTCGAGTCCAGGGCCCTATAATTTACAAATAAAATAGAAAATACAAATTGCTAGAAGCAAAATAGATTGGATTTCCGTTAGTAAGTTTTTTAACACAAATAATTTTAAAGTAAAAAAAATTTTAAGAAAAAAATAAAAACCGACTTCAAAAAATTAAATGCAACAAATAAAATACACTAAAAGGTATAAAATAATTATTATCTTATTTAGTTACAACTAAACGACGAAATATTAACACGAAATTACTTTTTGAAGTCGGTGCCAAACATATACCTTTTATGAATCGCACTCGACGGATCTTAGTACGTTTGGAGGATATGCTCGCTTATAGATATAGTTTGTTTGGTACCGAATTCAAAAAGTAATTTCGTGTTAATATTTCGTCGTTTAGTTGTAACTAAATAAGATAATAATTATTTTATACCTTTTAGTGTATTTTATTTGTTGCATTTAATTTTTGAAGTCGGTTTTTATTTTTTCTTAAAAATTTTTATTTTTCTCTTTTTAGTGATGTTATTAATAGTGATCATATCATTACGAACTTGACCAAGTGTATGACCATCCCTAAGACACCCCCTTTCGGATAAAAAAAGAACCATCGAAATCGGTTCATAAACAAAGAGGTTAGGTCTAAACAAACCTAATAAAAAAGGTCTAATACCTATGAAAAAAATCGAAAAAAATGGGACCAATTGGAAGCTAGACTGGACCCAATGCAAAAAAAATTTTCAAAATCGGTTTAAAATTGGCGGAGATATGAGGTAACATAGGCACAAAAAAAAAAAAAAAAAAAAAAAAATCAGTCGAATAGAGAACCTCCTCCTTTTTTGAAGTCGATTAAAAAGCTGCATATTTATATAATTATATTTTACGGTAAGGTGAGCCCTGAGTTTTTACGTTCCTGGAAAAAATCGATGACCAAGGGTCCACTCCTGCTCTAGAATTTACAAATAAGATACGAAAGAATTGGAAATAATAATTTTTTGCTTCATAATATGTAGAATAAAAATAAAATGATTTTATATTCTCTTCAGACATATATTTGATACTAATAATAATAGTATTAGATTCAAACAAACGTTACTTAATAAGTAGTTAGCGCCTTTAACTCTTTCTAATTTAATTAAAGATAAACTATAATGCTACTACACTTTCATTTATTCAGTGGAGAATGGTCTAAATAAAATAAAAATCAGGACGCAGGCAGGCCTCGCAATACTTCACATTACTATATTCCCTAGAATATAAATGTGAAAGTAATTACATTCCATAAAGATGATGACATATTTATAATTATTAATACATATAGTCAAATAATGACGGGCTATAATCTGATTCCTAGTCACCAATCCGTCTGGCAAGCGTGGTGACTTAATGCCAACCCCCTTCCATTTGATGGAAGAGGCCTATATTCAGCAGTGGATTGTCGCTATCGACAGGCTAATGATGATGATAGTCAAATAAAGGAGCAGACATGCATAAATAAATTATTACATGCATACAGGTTTTCCTTAAATAAAAAAAAAGTAAAATTCTGCAAGATTTTAGAATTATTATAAGTATATTAAATAATGAAAATTAAAAACAAATCTAGAAGAATTGTAATGCATTTTTTGAGAAAATTACGTACTTCTTTCAGTTTTTATTTGAACTCCTGAAGATGGGCTAGTAACCCGAAATATATATCGAGTGAATCAAACTCAAATACTAAACATACATTTGTTTTAATATTTCCTTTTGTGAAACCTAACCTAGAAAATTCTCATAAGTTATTTATAATGTTTCACCTAGAACCGACGCCTAAATCCTTAAAAATTATTAATGATGCAAGTCAAGCACAATTAATGGTGTTCTTTCGAAGAATTCTGATAAAATTGGATCGATGCAATAGCCACCTTTGGTTCAATTCGACCTGTAAAAACGTACATCTTATTCCTAACTTCAACAAGAAAAGATTTTATTATCAATATTGGAGAAAAAAATCGAGGAAATTTTTGCTACTTGGCAATTTTTTGTCAGCAAACAATTCAATATTGGTAAATAAAATTTTACAAAAAGGTGCAATTTATTAGTAAAAGGGCTGTGTCAAATTTCACTTCACTAACCATAACCGTTCAAAGGCTTCACAGATGTTAATTCGATTTTTTTCTGATTTTCTGCATTTTTAAACTGCTTTTCGAGCAATAAGGAAATTCTTTGGATAGTTGAAGGGTCTAGTGATTCACTAGCATGAACGGCTCCAGATTTTGATGAATTCGTTCCTCACTATAGGACTAATTAATGAACAAGTTATCAGGTAACAAAAAATTACGTTTAGAAAATAATATAGATCATTAGTTACAGCGAATATAAAGCTAAAATTAAATATTTACAATTCTAAAACAATCTTTAGACTAGTAAAATTAATAGATCGTCCATAAATCTAAAACCATTCTCCACAGATGTAATGACCTAGTATTGTTATTAAGATTATTCTATTAGTGCTAATATTTAATATTAGATACTTCTTTCAGCTTATCAAGGGAAAAACAAGCGATAACTAATTGTTTGTATAATTCAAAGATTTTTTAAAGTAATTAATTTAGCTTTATTATTTTTTCAGGTAAACCAGGATATCCAGGTGGACCCGGACAACCAGGTATTAAAATAGAATATTAAGTTTATAGATTTGTCAAAAGATACATATAAACTATGAAACGGAGAATTTACCACTGCTCGAAGCCCTTAAAAAACTTAGTAAATTGGATTGTACCTAACTTTCTGAGATTTGGCCTGTGATCTCGGCTTCTTTCCTTCTACTCTGTTCTTTTCTCGATGGAGGGGCCATCCCATGCCTTTAGGGGATGCACCTTCTGGTGTATCTCCTTCTCACATCAATATAATTAAAAAAAAACGTCTTTATAATAATAAAAACTTCTCACAAACGAGAGGATTTGTGTTTTATATAATTACAATTCAATATTTTTTATTTTCACATTTATATTTAAAAAATATAATGTGTAATCGCCTCCCGATATATGGTAAGGTGCAGAGCTTTTGCATTTGAAACTATCTATGACTAAAAAAATACCCCATGGTTTTGGCTGGAGTTTTATAACCAGGACTACCTATTTAGTGCAAGAATCTTTTGTTTTTTTTCCTGTTTTCTCAAAACGGCTTGGGAGAAACCCAAATTGAAGTAATTTGAGAGAAGAAAATTATTATGATGATTTTAAATAAGGGTGAAATTAAAGTCGTGTGGTGCCCCACACCAGTTGATTTTTTTTCGAAATTTGACTTTATAACGAATTTTGTACTTATTGATTTTTATTGTAAATGATTCATTTAAATGGAGGGATACACTGAAAGTGTTTATTCAGTGTAAATTTGAAAAAAACAACCAGTTATGAAAAAAATACAGTGAACCAACAAAATGTATTTGTATGATTGGTATTAAACATGAAATAAAAATATTTTTAACTATCAAAATCATAGTTAAGTCACATAAATCAAACAATATTTCAAATTTATTTTAAAATAACAAACAAATATCAATGGCTATTTCTTTTTTCTTTCTATCTGATATTTGTGTTTCTTTGCGTTTACTTAATTTTTCTAAATCTACCTATATCAATAGTTGAAGTTTACTATTAAAATTTAATATGTTATATTTATAAGATTGGATCTGAGAATTTTATTTATATTAATTTAT
>JALMQS010000225.1:9687058-9721929 GCA_024734495.1 Forficula auricularia
GGATATCCGGGTGGTCATCCAGGTGGACCCGGAGGTCCTGGTAGTCCCGGAGGACCAGGGGGTCCAGGAGGTCCTATTAGCCCAGGTAATTTGTTTTTCAATTTCTAATTTTATATTAAGCCTAGTTTATACTGGCTTAGTACTAAGTATTAGTGCTAACCACTCGCACTAATTCTGTGTCGTGTAAACACACAATATAAGTGGTTAGTATTAGTAGAGTGGCAAGTGCGAGTAAATAGAAATGGTTTCTATTTACTAATGGCAAGTAGCTTCCCCTACCTATATATTTTTCACCATTTTTCAATTTTAATCATATACAATTTACGAATTCAAATATATAATGAATTTGATAATTATGTAATATGATCATTATTAGTTAAATTTTCTTTTTATTATTTTTATAGGGGATCAAATTTAATTAAACATTCAATAATAATTTAAAATTCATTATTCACTTGAATTTCGCACAGGCAACTCAAACTGACGATACTCGGCGAGTTTCCGTTGCAACTCCAGGGAATTGCCTAGTGAAGAGAGCCTTATATATTTCTGAAATAATTTTTTTTAAATAAATTCTAAATTAATTGTAAATTTGTGACAAGTGAGTAATAAAATTGATAACTTTTTATAGATAATTCAAGTTCATTCAAAAAAATTGTTTGTAGATTTCTTGAAATGTCCGAAAAGTGGACAGCAGAAAAAACAAAAAAATTCCTTGCCCACAGGTATTTCATTTTTCAATTCCTTTTCAAGCTCTTCTATTAACGATGTTAAAATAATGTTCAAATAATAATGTTTGACAACTCGAATTGCCATCTTGCAACTTTAACTACTCTAGTAGCACAATGTTTCAAACTATATAGTTACTACTAGGGTGTGGACTAATTACTTTGGTTAGTACTAGAGACGTGTGACCCACTACTAACCAGTTAGTTCAGCTAAGTGCTCAGTAAATGGAATAGTACTAATGGCAAGCACTAAGTCCGTGTAAACTAGGTTGTACATCATACATCACTTAGATAGAATTTCGCCCTAGTCGACTATTCCTAAGCTGTTGGAGCGGCTTCTTTCGACATATATTAATAAAGATTAAAACATTCTAGCAAAAATTTTAATAATTGGTGCCAATTAGACTATTCTGTTATGTAGTTTTTTTTATAAATATATTGATACAAGAAGAAGTTGCATAAAAAAGTACAACCTCAGAGGATCGATGTTAAAGACGCGCCGCGCTTTGATCGACCAATCGCTAAAAAATGTAGATGAAATTCTCCAAAAAATTGAGGAAGACCGGCACATTACATCTTATGACATCGGTGGGAAACTAAACATTGACCAAAAATCAGTTTTTAACCATTTGCATAAAAGGCTGGATGAAAAAAAATCTCGATATTTTGGATACCAAATGAATTAACAATGACGACACGTAAAGTAATGCTTTCTGTTTGGTGGGATTGGAAGGGAATGGTGCATCATGAGCTGTTCCAACCTGGTCAGCGATTGATTCCATTTTCTACTGTCAACAACTTATATGCGAATAAAGGAAGCAATTGATGTAAAGAGGCGAGAATTGAACAATAGAAAAGGCGTTGTCTTCCAACAAGACAATGCCAGACCACGCACATATTTAATGATTCGGCAAAAATTGAGGCCTTCTTGATTTCGGATGACTCATATATCCAATTTTGGGCTTTTGAGAGCGAAATGTAAAGGTTGAGGGTTGTTCGGGGATGGTAAATGGTTGTCGTTTATCAAATGGTCACAATAAAATTTATTTAAAACATAAGACAAATGTGTTTAAATTTTGATGAAAAAACACGACGAACTTTTTCCTTGATCTATTATTTTAAATTTATAGGAGGTGGACCAGTTGGACCAGGAAGTCAGCCAGGCGGACCCGGAGGTCCTGGTAGTCCAGGTGGCCCAGGTAAATTTAACCTGTTTTATTTTACAATAATACAGTGGATTTACTATTGTTTTCATTTATTAATTATTCCTATATAAAATTAAAACCAACGAATTATATAATAATATCATTTTCAATATTCATTTATTTTTTATTTTTAGGAGGTCCGGGTGGACCAGGAGGATACCCAAGTGGACCAGGAAGTCAGCCAGGCGGACCCGGAGGTCCTGGTAGTCCAGGTGGCCCAGGTAAATGTGACCTGTTTTAATTTACAAAGTTTTTTCTTAGTTTAAGGACGTATCGACTGCCAGGGCCATTAGCGACTTAGAAAACCTATCTCTCCTTTCAAATCATCCGTCTCTTCTTCTCCTGGCCTTTTCCCCATTTTCTTTTATATGGGGTCGGCTCTCCTGATCATTTTTCTCCAAAGGCATCTATTCTGGGTCGTTATTGGGTTTATTTCGCTATTGGCTAGGTCGCTCTTTACTACAGACATCCATGTAAGGCGAGGTCTTCCGCGTTTTCTCGGTCTAGTATTATTTATAATCCGTCTCAAACTATATTTCCATCAGACCATATCCATCTGTCCTTTGCTTTACAGTTTACACTAATAGGGCTCGAAATAGTATTCAATAAATATCAAATAAGTGATATTTTACACAGTTATTAGAATAATATAGTGGATTTACTATTGTTTTCATTTATTAATTATTCTCTCTCCCAGCCTCCATCTTTCTCAGCACTTATTATAATCTTCAAACCTTCAAAACCGGAGTGCATAGACACCTACGTCTACACTCTCTCACTTAATCAACTTTCCCTTCTCTTCGATAATGCAAGGGTCTTTCGAGATCCGTAGGAGCTGCATCTTTACTGGTGTACCCCTTCTTGCATTCGATTCCATTAAAAAAACAAATTCCTATATAAAATCAGAACCAAGGAATTATATAATAATACCAGTTTTAATATTATTTTTTATTTATTTTTAGGTGGTCCGGGTGGACCAGGAGGATACCCGAGTGGTCCAGGAAGTCAACCAGGCGGACCCGGAGGTCCTGGTAGTCCAGGTGGCCCAGGTAAATTTGACCTGTTTTATTTTACAAACTTATTACAATAATATAGTGGAATTACTATTGTTTTCATTTATTAACTATTCATATATAAAATCAGAACCAAGGAAATATATATTACCATTTTCAATATTCATTTATTTTTTTATTTTTAGGAGGTCCGGGTGGACCAGGAGGATACCCAAGTGGACCAGGAAGTCAACCAGGAGGACCCGGAGGTCCTGGTAGTCCAGGTGGCCCAGGTAAATTAGATCTGATTTATTTTACAAACTTATTACAATAATATAGTGGAATTACTATTGTTTTCATTTATTAATTATTCATATATAAAATCAGAACCAAGGAAATATATAATAATACCATTTTCAATATTCATTTATTTTTTATTTTTAGGAGGTCCGGGTGGACCAGGAGGATACCCAAGTGGACCAGGAAGTCAGCCAGGTGGACCCGGAGGTCCTGGTAGTCCAGGTGGCCCAGGTAAATTTAGATTCGATTTTTTTTTTTTTTTTTTTTTTTTTTTTTTGGCTTTTCGGCCTTTCTAGCCATAAGCCTAATTACGATACTAGTTATATATTTTTTAAAATTTGTCTCTACCCCCGGGGGTCAGATTTTAGCTGGATGCCTCGAGTCCGATTCGAACCCGGGTCCCCTGGTTAGCTCGCTGTCACGCTACCGCCTAGCCTACTGACCCCCCCTAGATCTGATTTATTTTACAAACTTATTACAATAATATAGTGGAATTACTATTGTTTTCATTTATTAATTATTCTTATATAAAATCAGAACCAACGAATTATATAATAATACCATTTTCAATATTCATTTAATTTTTATTTTTAGGAGGTCCGGGTGGACCAGGAGGATACCCAAGTGGACCAGGAAGTCAGCCAGGTGGACCCGGAGGTCCTGGTAGTCCAGGTGGCCCAGGTAAATTGACCTGTTTTTTTTTACAAACTTATTACAAAAATATAGTGGAATTACTATTGTTTTCATTTATTAATTATTCCTATATAAAATCAGAACCAACGAATTATATAATAATACCATTTTCAATATTGATTTTTATTTTATTTTTAGGAGGTCCGGGTGGACCAGGAGGATACCCAAGTGGACCAGGAATTCAGCCTGGCGGACCCGGAGGTCCTGGTAGTCCAGGTGGCCCAGGTAAATTTGACCTGTTTTATTTTACAAACGTATTACAATAATATAGTGGATTTACTATTGTTTCATTTATTAATTATTCCTATATAAAATCAGTACCAACGAACTATATAATAATACCATTTTCAATATTCATTTATTTTTTATTTTTAGGAGGTCCGGGTGGACCAGGAGGATACCCAAGTGGACCAGGAAGTCAGCCAGGCGGACCCGGAGGTCCTGGTAGTCCAGGTGGCCCAGGTAAATTTGACGTGTTTTATTTAACAATGTTATTACAATAATATAGTGGATTTACTATTGTATTGATTTATTAATTATTCTTTTATAAAATCAGAACCAACGAATTAATTATTATATATTAATTCGATATAATAATACAATTTTCTATATTGACTTTTTTTTTTACTTTTAGGAGGTCCGGGTGGACCAGGTGGATACCCAAGTGGACCAGGAAGTCAGCCAGGCGGACCCGGAGGTCCTGGTAGTCCAGGTATATATCATTTTATTTATCTCCTCTGGATTTTAAAAATGTCGTTTATTTATGACTCTTAATAAAAACGCAATTGCTGTATTTAATAAAATTTCAAATGTGAAATAAAATATTTCTAATTTATAGGAGGACCAGGTGGACCGGGTGGACCAGGAGGATATCCAGGTAGTCAGCCAGGTGGACCTGGGGTTTCAGGTAACATATACTTTTTAAATTATTCATATGATAATTACATTAATATATTTGATTTTTAATTTTATATACTAGTATGTGACCGCGATTTTGAAAGAGGCCAGGTCAGTTCAGGGTGTCGCACAAGGGAATTTTTGAAGTAATTTTCTCTATATACAGATCAATAGTGACGAATAAATAGGAATGCAATTTTAATAAAAAGAAAACAACTAAATAGAAAGTAAAAAAATAAATAAATTGACACGTTCTGCTGTAGCCATCCACTTGACTTTACCATACACTTCTGGTTGAGTTTGGTCCAAGAGCCTAGATTTTCATTTTGGACCCCCCCCCCCTAATTTTGGCCCCAGAAAAAAAAATATTTTCGTTAGTATAAGTTCATTTTATAGTATATTTCATTTTTCTTGTTTTTTTAGTTTAAAAATATTATAATTTTAAATTTTAACCCCCCCCCCCCCTTGATTTTGGGTCTAATCAGGTCTTAATCAGCTCTTAAACAGCTCTTAATCTCAATGCACCAAAACTACGTGTGGAATTTGGTTTTGATATTCACACTAGTTTTTGAGCTAGCTCGTCCACAAAATTTGGTAACGCACAGACTAACAGACATTATGATAAAATAGTTATTATCTCGATAAATATAATTTCCTCTTGGTAAAATCTCGCCCAGGGCGCCTACAACCCACGCGACGTCCCTGATCACTAGTACAAGATTTGACTGTTTTATCAAGAATATAAGAATGCTACTGACTACTGTAGATTTTACTTTACCATAACGAGGAAGTATTGTAATTGTGGAAGAATAAGTCTCTTTCCCCACGTTTTTTGAAAAACTTAAAAACGGCAAAACACTCTCAGTTCAAGAAATTGAGCGAGATCACAGTGTTATGAATTTATAATGAACATTGAAAAAATAATATTTTAAGGGATATTAATTATTTTGTCAAAATATCTGTGGTCTAGTGAACAATTTAATGTGACATCAAATTTAGTGTCCGTCCTATCTAAATAACAAATAAAATTATCAAAACTAAATTTTATATTTAGTTTTTTTATATTTAGTTGATTAGATTATCGGAATTGTACACTCAAGGGGGTGCACGGAATACTCTGTGGATTTATTTTAATCTTATAAATTTAATTTTCTTCCAGGATGTTCGTCATGCCAACAGCCACCAATTTACATTATACCTTATCCATTACCAATTGTCCCAAGTCCTGGATCCTGTCCTTGTTATCTTGTTCAACCCGGCAACAATGCTACTTCAGGAGGTGCTCCGCCCCCGCAACCAGCTCTACCTGCATTCCAACCTGGTCAATTGCCCCCTGGAGCCGCAATAGGTTTCATTCCAGTTGTGTTTTATCCTTACTGCCCCGGTAACGACACCAATGGTTCTCAGATTCAGCCGGCCTTCCCGAGTGCCTATCCAGTCCCATACCCCTGTGGTCAATGTGCAGGAGAAAAAGGATCAAGTTCATTGCGTTTAGGACCAAGTAGTTTTGAACATGTTTTGGCTCAAGTACCAAATGCTGCGTTAGTTCGGGCTCCTCATCGAAGAAGAGTTTCATATGGTCAACGCTCCGTCAAAAGAGTTAACACAAATCACTATTAACCAGCAACATTATGACTAAAAACTTTTTATCCAAAATTTATATTTAGATGTATTTATTTTTGAATATTCAATGTTGTCTGGTTTTAAGGAGTTTAGGGTATAAAACGAAACTAAACAAATATATTCTTTGGATTACTGTGTCTATGTGAAGCATTTATTTTAAATTATTTCTCCATATTATGTGCCAAATTTTATAATATCAGTTAGATTAAATATTAGTATTAGGGGATTTCAATATATGCTTCAATTTTTTTATTCCTATGAAATAAAATTTTAAATACACGCAATGATCCATTGAAAAAAAAATGTATTTTTAAATAATTTAAAATATGTATTTATAATGAAATTTTATTAATAAATGCTTTATAATTTAATATTATTATTATTTTTGTGTTTGTTTTCTTTAAATAAAAGTATTCCTTTCATCTAAGTATATAATTTTAAAAAATATTTAACTTTAATTATATTTTTACAAGATCGTTTTTACCAAATTGTTGTCTGATAAGTAAATATAGTAAGAAATATTTCCATCTTAGGGTGGTAAATAATAGTATTTTTTGGATGTCCTAATCATAAGATGCCAGAGTATTGCTGTTCTTTCAATAGATAAAATAATTTTACATTTAATTTCACTTCCATCCATAAATAAATTTCTAAATAAAATATTTATCTATGAATAAATAATAGAAATATTTATTAATAAAAACTTTTTGTTAGAAAAAAATGCCAGAGAGAATTCGTTTTAAAAATTTATCGGTTACAATTCATAAAACCTCATGGTTCTGAGTTCTTTGTTGTGGAAGGAATTTTAAATTGAAAACTTTGATTTTTATCTTTTTTCCATTTATATTAAAATAATTTTCATTTTATAGAAATATAATAATGTATTTAGGGAACTAAGAAAATATCATTTTTATTATAGACAAAAGGATCAGCTGGGATATTTAATTGTAATAATGTATTTTATTTGGATCTCATTATGCATCCTGCAAAAAATTATCATAAACAATTTGGGTGTTTAAAGTAATACTAATCTCCGGTAATTCTGGAAGCATCGATTCAGTCTCAGCTTGCAAATATTTACTCGACTGTGATAAAAAAGGCTTTAACTACCTTTGATACATAATACTTGTCTGAAGTTTACATGGCAAATATGAATTGTTTATTTGACTCCCTAATTTACTATAACCATATGCTTGTCCTAAACTTGCAAAATGAAACGAGGACGTGGTAGACCTTCCTCCACTTGGCTGACGACTTTTAAATCACAGGATAAAGACCTGAAAGAAGTTCAATTAGACGCCAACATGGCACAAGACCGCCCAAGGTGGAAAATAAGACCAAGGAGGGCCGACTCCAGGTAAATCGGATAAGGTCTAGCCAGAAGAAGAAGGTAAGTGTAGCCAATGAATTTATTTCTGTAAATATAAGTATAACGAATATAAAAGAAAAAATATATATGTGAAAGTAAAAATTAGTCACAAGAAAAAATAATAAATCCTTCTACTCTATAGCTCTAGATTGAATAGAACTTTTAAGTCTCGGGATAAAGATTCTTCTTCATTTGACATATATGTATCATTTGATTAATTATACAAGTAAAAATAAATGTCTATTTAGAACGGTTTCATTCATTAGAAAATCTGTTTTCTTCCATACCTGTTGCGTATGCAACCTAACCAGCGTATTAGTATTATTAAAGCATAACTTAATTTAGCAGGCGAATTCATATTTTTTTCACTAAGAATTCAAATGTAAGTGACGTCCTCTATAAGAGTGTAATATTAAAAAAATGTAAAATCTCTGAAAAATAAAATTATAAGTCTGTACGGTGTACGTATGTGAAAACTCAGAACTAAAATTGACAGAAATTTCGTTTTAATGTCCATTTTTTTTCTCTATTTATGAATTGAATTTTATTATCAATTTCTGATTTGCCCGAATCTTTCTCTTACGAGATGCATGAGGTATTATCATAAGTCACTATTCTTAACATCACTAAAAAGTGAAAAATAAAAATAATTTTTAGAAAAAAAAACCGACTTCAAAAAAATTAAATGCAACAACTAAAATAATAAGAACTCAAAAATAAAATAAAATGCACTAAAAGGTATAAAATAATTATCTAATTTAGTTACAACTAAACGATGAAATTGTCACATGAAATCACTTTTTGAAGTCGGTGCCAAATAAACTATATAAGAGAGCTTAAGCGATGTTGTCTTCATTACCCGCCAAACGTACAAAGTAAGATCGGTCGAGTGCGATTCATAAAATGTATATGTTTGGCACCGACTTCAAAAAGTGATTTCATGTAATAATTTCATCGTTTCGTTGTAACAAAATTAGATAATTATTTTATACCTTTTAGTACATTTTATTTTATTTTTGAGTTCTTTTTATTTTAGCTGTTGAATTTAATTTTTTTGAAGTCGGTTTTTTTTTTCTAAAAATTATTTTTTAACTATAAATTTTTTTTTTGGCTTTTCGCCCTTTCTAGTCATTAGCCAATTTACGATACTAATTATTTATTTTTTTAAATTTGTCTCTATCTCCCCCCCGGGGTCAGGTTTTAGCCGGATGTCTCGAATCGGATTCGAACCCGGGTCAACTTAGTTAGCAGGCTGACATGCTAACACCTAGCCTACCCGACCCCCCACTATAAAATATTAAACACATTTAATATTTCATTATTCGTGTCCATGATTAATAATTAAACACATTGTTTTTTGTGTTTATTTATCTTTCTGGAGAATATTTATCAACAGATTGTTAATCCTTCTTCTTTAGGTCACTGGGCTAATTGATGATTTATTGCCTTTAAATTATACAGGAATTAAAGAAATTTTTATTACGGCACTAAAACTATAAAAACACACACCTACACAGTCACACATAAAAAAATACAACAAAAACATTTCGTAGTAAATCGCTTCATTGGTTAAAAGAAAAGAAATTGTTTTTGAATGGAAAAAAATGATTTTTTATAAATTGAATAAATCCAAAATATTAGAGATATCGAAACGCGATATTTTCAGTTGTATTCCTTACAATTAAAGAAAAATTAGTTTCAAGCCTTGGTACGCTCTCTGTAAATTTCATAATTAATTAGAATTTAATATATATTGAAATTTTATTTTTAATATTATATATTGGGAATAAGAAACATAATTTTTTAAATATATATAAAAAACTTTATTGAGCGAAATTTTTCGCCTCCAAATCACCCTAATAATTAAATTTATATTATTGAACAGAACTAAATTATTTATTTATTTTTTAATTAAAGAGTTGTCTTGAAGGATGGACTCTCTACCTATGGATCAGGATTATTAGAACACCTTAAAATCTCAATAAATCATTCAACTTATAAAAATTTTATTTAGCAAACATTTTCGACTCCAATCTAGGCTTCTTCGGGCTAATATTTAAATTTACATTATGGAATAGAACTCAATAATTATTTTTTTTTATTTAAGATTTGTCCGAGAGGGTAGAATCTCTGCGTATGGAGCAGGATCATAATAAAAATTTTCAATGATTCATTCAAAAATTTCATATATTTTCTGTATTTTTGAATTAAATTTTCAAAAACTATAATAATAAAATCAATTTTCAGAATTTCAATACAAACATTTTAATAGAGGAACAAATAATATATTATTTCTTTTCCTATGAGTTATTTTGGCTAAAATTGAAAGACCGGAAGTTGATGTGTACGTACGTAAGAGTGTACCTCCTCGCGTTTCGCAACAATAAATCTCAGAGCTACGAAATTCGAAAGTTAAGCTCGATATATGCTAGAAGGAGTACAGCACAGTTGTGGGGCGCTTTTGTCGCTCCCAACACTCTGGCCTCGGTTCTGTTGTTCTACTGGCGCCCATATAAACATGTATTTTTACTAATAGTCACAACATCTGGCATTATCTTTGGACGTTACAACCTAATTTGTAAATAATTCTGTTTTTCTTTCTGTAAAGGGCTGCCCCCCTCTGAGTGGCGCAATAAATCAGTCATTGAAATCGCAACACAGGAACTTGACATTTACATGAAAAGTTTTTCGTTTTTTTTATTTTCTCAAAAACGGCACTAAAGTTTTTTTAAAAAAATAGTGTACTTATTAAGTGTTATGAGTTATTAGTCACGTATAAATTTTAATCCGATTGAATTAAAGGAAGGGGATTTAAATTAGAAGTGTCGCAATGATTTCAAATAAGTTAGAATGTGAAATTCGTGTGGTCACTACACCAGTTGATTATCATTACAAATAATAAATGAGTAAATAAATTCTTAAGTTTATCATCATTTCCCTATATTACTGGTAGTTATGAAGAAATCTTTTTTATAGATTGTTATTATATAAATAATTGCTACCTAACTAGTCAACTATGTTAGATTTAGACACCATATTGACTTTTTTAATGCCAAAATTTTAGATGGAAACTAGATTTAGAAAAAAATATTTATTTTAGAATTAATCAAAATATTAAAAAACAAAAATTCAACTAAAAAAAAAGTCAGATATGGACTGTTTTTCTAATATTTATCAAACATTTTTAGGAAAAAATAATTTTTCGTAAATATTTATATATATTCAAAAAGAGAAACAAAGAGGTTGTCCTCTGATTGATGCAAATAAACATACACACGTATATCGAGATGATATATCTGTATATATATTATTTATTTGTTTGAGACTATAGTTTCGAAGACTTGGTCTTAATCATCAGTCTTTCTTCAATTATAAATGTTTTTCATGGAGTCAATATCCATATGATATTGACTCCATGAAAAACATTTATAATTGAAGAAAGACTGATGATTAAGACCAAGTCTTCGAAACTATAGTCTCAAACAAATAAATAATATATATACAGATATATCATCTCGATATATATGTGTGTATGTTTATTTTAATCAAGCAGAGGACAACCTCTTTGTTTTTCTTTGTGAATCAACAACTCTGCTACTCTCGGCAAAACAAAAACTTTTCAATTTATATATATATATTTTTTTTATATATCGTCGCCTTAGAGTGTAAGCCTGCTAACTCCATTTTTTATCATTTATGACATATTAATACCGTTCGAAAGAAAAACAGATGCAGTATCGTCCAAATAAAACTGCTACTTAAAACTACGATCGTAAGCTGTAGAAAAAAATGTGAAATAGTTTCTTTCCATAACAACATATTAAATTTTATTTGTTTTTTGTCTGCCCTGTAAAATTTCCTTGTTGTGAGTTAGCAGATTTACACTCTAAGGCGACGATATATATATATTTAAGATAATTTCATCACCAAGGTAATTTGTATCATTGTTTATTTTTCAAAATATTTTTTTTCATGTTGCATTATATTAATTATACAAAACAACTTTTTTTTTCTTTTTTGAAATTGAATTAAATTCCATTGATAATGGGAAATGTTTTATGTTTTAATATTCTTTTGAAGATTGTTTTAATAATAATAATTTCTTTATTAGCTATTTTTCAGCTATACATATACAATAATAATATACAATCATAAAAGTAATGTAACAATACAATACAATATAAAACATTACAATAATAATGTACAAAAACAATACAATAGAATAAAATATTATAACAATAATACAGATACAATACTATACCATACAATACAAATACTATAACAATAATATTATATTAATATTTCATTATTCGTGTCCATGATTAATTATTATATTAATATACAATACAAACATTATAATAATAATACAGCAAACAACACAAAGTATACAACCACTTAGCATTATCATTTTGGAGGAGATATCACAAGAAGGTCATCTCTTCGAAATTAGAAATTTTAACAATTACTTCTTGAATTCATGAATTCCCGTAGCATTCTTTATCTCAATCGGCACTTTATTGTATTCCGACAAACCCCTGAAGAATAAAGTTTTAAATTTTTTATTTGTCCTGCAAACATCAATTTAAAAATTTTTCCCAATTCTCAAATCATAAAAACCCCCTACATTTGTATATTTTAATTTTTCTAGTAAATATTTTGGTACTAAATTGTTCCTTATTTTAAAGATCATAATTATTGAATTACAATAGATAGTCTCCTTAACATTGAGAAAATTAAGTGTATTTAGCATGGTATTAATACTGGTGTATCTATTACATTTCAAGATTATTCTCATGCACACATTTTGTTTTAATTGTAATTCTTTAAGTATAAAATCAGGAAGACTATTAATATTCCATCATTGGGATTCAATTCCATAATTTATTAATGTTATTTTTGTTTTTCAGAGGATGAGGAACAAAATAAGTGTTTATCTACGACTTATCAATTGCAACGTTTCGCCACTTTCATTGCAGCCTCTTCAGGCTCTACAAAGGAGCAAATACATATATCAAAAAACACATTCAAAAACAAAAATTCACTTAACTCAAAATCAATTTCATATATACCTTGATAAATAAAGCTCCAAACACTTTGTCAATTTTTTAAGCTCTGCCATTATTATACATACAGACACTCGAATACATTTCTATTTTATCATCAACAACTCAAAAACACCAATACCAACAAATATACAATTATATCTTTTACAATTTCACTGGTAAAATTTAAAACATTTCAAAATTAGTCAACATATTATAAAACTATTTACAATATACACCTATATACAAAAATCAGTCAAAATATCTTAAAAATATATATACAAGCGACGGAAATTTTTTTTCCTTTTTTCCTTTATAAATTAATTTATCTTTATTACTTTCGCTGGTCGCTCTCGCATGTATTTGTTCCTTTGTAGAGCCTGAAGAAGCTGCAATAAAAGTGGCGAAACGTTGCAATTAACAAGTCGTAAATAAACACTTATTTTGTTCCTCATCCTCTGAAAAACAAAAATTACACTATTAATATTGTTGAACAAAAAGTGAAGTGAGGTTCTATTAGAGATTTATATAATAATAATCTTTATAAAGGATATGTATTTATTTATGTATTATATTATATAGTTATATATTTTCTTTCTCCTTTCTTTTAAATTTTAATTTATTTAAAATATACACTCCGCCTTCACTATTTCCAGAAATTACAATAGACAAGGAATTTCATTAAAATTTATTATTATAATTATATCTGACAAAAATCCGACAAGAATTCTTTGAATGAAAAACAATGCTATCCAAAATGTATGTTATTTCGCAAATAAAATTATATTCGTCACATATTATAAACTTTAGTAGATACTTCTCAAATAATGTCTAAAATATCAATGAAAGAAAAAAGAAAGTTCAATCACTGGCAATTTCGGTGGCACATTATAAAAAGTCACTCAAGCATTTGATGCTGTTTCCGAAATAACTTCATCATTTTTGACAGTCAATCTTCGCAAAAATTTAACGTTGAGGAGTGCTTATGCGCATGCGTAGTAATAGTACTTGACAAACTGGTTTCTTTGAATGTCAGAGCTTAGGTCAAGGTCTCTTCCCTCCCACTCTCTCTCTATTTTGTTTCCCTTTCGTTTGCCGGAAATACGGTTTTGTAATGTTTGCGACACGCTTTGACAAATTCCCTGTCTTGTTCTTTGCAAAAGATGAGCTAATAAATTTTGTTTCTTTCAGTTATCAGACAAATGGAAAAAAGATTCGCTCCAAAATAAACATCGCTCTTTAGAAGAGATGATAACATTTCTATTTTTTTTTTTTATCCAAGATTTACCAATTATTTGTTCTTAATAAATAGATGTTTCTGGCAGGATAAAGATAATCATTATCAATCTTTGTCTAGTTAATATCTTCCGAAGGGTGAACCGCGACCTAATATGGTGTACACCTATTTTTACTTCCACTTTTATTTCTAATGATTTCCAAAAAATTCTAGTACTTCCAAGTAATTCCAAATATTTCCAAATTCCAATTAGAACTCCTTCTATTTGGAATTCCATGAAAATATACAACAATTATAACGATAATTCGTTATAAATAAATTAAAAATTTATTTTTCCACCAGAAGACAATCTCTTTTATTGTCTCCTTCTATTTATAAAAATTCTGCTACTCTCGGCAAAAAGAAACATCGGACAAAAACCAGAAATGAAAGTATTTAAATCCAAAATCCCGAATAAAAAACTATATTTTAATTGATGTTAAAATTTTTAAATAATATTAATTTCATATAGCAATCATTCTCAACTTTGCAAATTGATCTTAATTTTATACAAATTTTGATTTTCACTATTTAATATATCAATTTAGTTAGACTTATCCAATTATGAATAATCGACAGTTTATGGAGTGTGATTTTTTAAGGGAGATAAAATTTTTGGCTGTATTATATACAAATAACATCTATGGCTACAGAAGGTTCACTTCCGACGTGAGCTTATCCGGATGAGGCTCACGACTTTTTTAATTTACCATACAGGGTATGGTCAAGTATTGTGATCGTGCATGCAAAAAGTGGTTTTTTTGCTTCTTTTTTTCTAAATATGTCAAAAACGACTTAAACTATTTTGATTAAAAAAAATTGGCCGAAACCACGGCATTTCGGGGTACAAAAAAAACCTTAAAAAGTAAACATAGAGAAAATTATATTTTTCGAGATAATAATTGTTTTGTCAAAATATCTGTTATTATGTTAGTTAGTCCGTTACCAAATTTTTGTGGACGAACTAGTTCAAAAACTAGTGGGAATATCAAGACAAAATTTCACATGTAGTTTTGGAGCATTGAAATTAAGAGCTGATTAGATTTTGGTCCACATTGATCCATTCAAACCTTCAAAACCGGGGTGCATAGACACCTACTTCTACCCCCTCTCACGTAATCAACTTTCCCTTCTCTTCGGTAATGCAGGGGTCTTTCGAGATCCATAAGAGCTGCATCTTTACTGGTGCACCCCTTCTTGCATTCGATTGCATTAAAAAAAAATTAAGGTGGTGGCGGGGGGGGGGGGGGGGGGGTTAAAAATTTAAATTACTATATTATATTTTCAAACTAAAATAAACTGACGTGTTCTGATGTTCCACTTTAATTTACCATACAACCTGGTCCCTCACTTATATTTAATATTTAATAAAATTATTTATGTAGGGGGGAGGGGGTTATGTTTGATACAAAAGCCTATATTTTCATTTTTGACCATACGCCCCCCTCCCCTTTTTAGACTTCTAGGGTCGCACTGATTATGTATACAAAATTTGGTTGAGTTTTTGTACAAGTGCCTAGATTTTAATTTTTTGACCCCCCCCCCCCCCCTCACACACATACTTTTTGGGCGTTTAGTTTTTACATTTTTAGACTTCTGGAGGTCCGCTGATTATGTATACAAAATTTAGTTGAGTTTGTTCAAATGGCCTAGATTTTTAATTTTTAACCCCCCCTCCTTCCACCCCCCTTAATTTTGGGTCGATATTCACCAAAATATAATCAGCTCTTAATCTCAATGCACCAAAACTACGTGTGAAATTTGGTTTCGATATTCACACTAATTCTTAAGTTAGCTCGTCCACAAAAATTTGGTAACGCACAGACTAACGGACATTTTGACAAAAGAAATATTATCTCGAAAAATATCATTTTTTCGATCTTCACTTATTAGGGCTTTTTTGTAAACCGAAATGCCATGGTTTCGCCCAATTTTTTTAATCAAAATAGTTTCAGCCGTATACTTTAAAATGAACATATGATAATGAAAAAAAAAAAATTCTGGGCCACAATTAGGGGGAAGATGTGGCGGTCAAAAAATAAAAATCTAGGCCACACAACCAAATTTTGTATACGCAATCTGTGCGCCCCAGAAGAAACCAATTGAATTTATAAGATTTTAAAGACAAAAAATTTCCGAAATTTTTTGTCTTTAAAATCTTTAAACGTCTCTATCTCCGTAAATAATTATCTAAGAACCTTTGAACAATCAACTTTATAATATTTTTTAAAAATTACTGAAATTTTTTGTCTTTAAAATCTTTAAACGTCTCTATCTCCATAAATAATGGTCTGAGAGCCTTTAAACAATCGAATTTATAAGATTGATTTTCTTAAAAATTTTAAAATTTGTATCCGGATACCAGGAGCGAACAGGAGTGTACTTTCCTTCTAACCAATTTAATTTTCAATAAAAATTTTGTCTATTTCAAAAGTAGGTGAAAAGAAAGAAATCAGTAAACAGCAGTAGAATCGAGTTTCATTTCACGAATCATCGTTTATTTTAATGTGGTTTTTTAAACAATTTTTCCTACGCGAGTTTTCGAATAGATCAATGAATATATTTTTTTAATCTCTATAATTTGAGCTAGCAAAGAATCCATAATTACATAGGGCCAAGTGGAGGCTTGAAATCAAGCGTTAACGATTGATTTTTTTAAAATTTTTAAAATTTGTGTCCGGATACCAGGAGCGAACATGAGTGTACTTTCCTCCTAGCCAATTTAATTTTCATCGACTTTTTGTGAACAAAAATTTTGTCGATTTCAAGAGTAAGTGAAAAGAAAGAAATCATTAACAGCAGTAGAATCGAGTTTCATTTCACGAATCATCGTTTGTTTTCATGTTGTTTTTTAAACAATTTTTCCTACTCGAGTTTTCGAATAGATCAATGAATATATTTTTTTAATCTCTATAATTTCAGCTAGCAAGGAATCCATAATTACAGAGGGCCAAGTTGAGCCTTGAAATCAAGCGTTAACGATTGATTTTCTTAAAATATTAAAAATTTGTATTCGGATACTAGCAGCAATCAGGAGTGTACTTTCCTTCCCTCCAATGAAGCCAGTATTACAGCGATATACGGTAAATAATTAAAAAAAAATAAAAAAATAAAAAAGTGATAATATCATTCCAAATATTTCCAACTAATTCCAAAAATTTCTGTTATTCCTGTAATTTCAAAATAATTCTAGATAATTCCAATGAGGTGCAAACCTAATTCCAATCGCGGTTCACCCATCGATATCTTCAAGAATAATAACAATAAATGAAAAAATCAATTTCAACAAAGTTAGTAATTAAAATTTTGGGCCCTTGTAGCCATTTATGCAATTCCCACTAACCTTAATTAACCAGCGTGTCCCTCGGGCCTAGACATTATTTTTTCTATATTTCTCAAAATATAGGGAAAATAAGTTTGTTAGCAAGTAAAATTAGTGACAGTCATTAGTTTCAATCACACATTAGATAGCAAATTTTTGAAAATAAATTTTTTTTAAATGTAAACATTTTCTTAGAGCTTAGTGAAAATTAAGATCTTGACACTTTCTCTTGAATTACACTTCTATTAGTTGAATATATAAAGTTAAAAAAAAAAAAAAAACTAAAAATTAGCTTTTTGAAACATTCAGTTTTCTTTTTTTGCAATAAAATATATGATTGACAGACGAATTTACTTAGATATTTACTTTAAAAAATCTAATAAATGCTATGTTTGGATTTAAACATGAACGGTATTAATACAACGCATTGATAAATCATACAAGACTTATTAAATTGAAAGTTTTTGCCGAGAGTAGCAGAATTTTTATATATTGAAGGAGACAATAAAAGAGTGTGTCTTCTGCTGGAATTATAAATTTTATTTATTTATAACGAGTTCAACATACAAGACTTATTATCAGCTGATTTGAATAAGGTTAGTATTAAAACTGAATTATACTCGAGACATGCTCAAATTGTTGGCCTGAGAATGGCAATAAAGTATAGATATAATTATGATCAATTTAGAAATGTTAGACCTATAAAGAGTTTTTTAATTAATTCTGGCTTTCTAAGAATGTGAATTTGTATGACGATTTTATTTTGTTTTGATTTACTTTATTTTATGTTGTTTTACTTTTTATTTTGTCTTTGTTCTTTTATGTCTTTAATTTAAAGTAATTTATTAAATTTATGTTTTTGAATTTCTCTGTTAATTTTTCTTAAAATTTAACCCTCGACTCAAGATTAATCTTACAGGGGGTTAAATTTTATTTTATTTCATTTTAATATAATACATATAGTTGTGTTCATGATTTGAATTTTGATTCAAATTTTAATTGATAAATATTGTTAAGGTTCAATATGTATTAATATATATGTAAACTGTGTATGTAAACTGAGCCAAATAAATAAATAAATAAATAAATAAAAAAAAAAAAAAAAAAAAAAAAATCTAAATAACTTTTGTATTTAATTATTTTTTTATAATTATTTTTATTTTAAACATTTACGGCTTTCATATTATTTATTTTTTAATTCTTTTATTTTTCATTTGTATTTTAACTTATTTTATTAAATATTAGATACTACACTTCTTTTGACTCAAATGGAGCAAAAGGACCTTCTTAAGAAATTCCTAATCAACGGTTTCTTGTCTTCAATGGGGAAAATGGCGAACCTTTAATTAAAAAATCACATGAATAATTTTCAATAATGAAAAGGTTATTTCTCTAATCTTCAATAACCAAGGATACTTCGCACAAATTTGTGATTTTTTTATAAATCCTTGATTTTTGAATATTTCCTTTCCCTTGTTATATTTGATTGATGTTCTGATTTTAATAATCATATAGACATAAAATATTAGCAAAACCATATAAGTACAGTTTCGTTATAAATTATTGGAAATGAGAAAATTAGAGAGAATATAATCACCAAGTTTAAAGAAAGGAATTGTTAGTGTAATAATATGTTATCGATGCATATATTACATTACTTTTACTATTATTACTTTGACAGTGTTTTTTTAGAAAATATTAATAACAATTTATAGTTGACTATATTAATATGATATTAATTATATTTTTAGAGAAGAGATAGACAATCTTATCTACATAATCCACGGAACATATTATATGTACTTATTGAAAAAAATTGTCGAAACTTTGACCGCTGAATTGTTAAAATTGATTAAAGTGGACTCCAAAGATGTTTCTTTACATTAGAAAAATGATTTTACCAAATAGTAATCATTTTTTATCTTATTAAAATCTTTTGTAGACTTTCATTCAAGTCCTATTTGTTCTTCAAATTTTCTTTTTTTACTTTCACATTTATATTCAATAGAGTATAATGGGAAAGTATTGCGATGGCTAGTCTAGGTCTTGACTCTTTGAGACCTTGTATCTCAGAGATGAAAAATGTTAATTTCAAAAATTAGTGTATTTTTCAAGTGTCGTGATACTTGATAAATAGACTAATTTTTAAAAAAAATAGTGGGAGCCGTTTATGAGAAAATAAAAAAAAAAAAAAGGAAAATCTTTCATGTAAATGTCCACTTTCGGTCTTCCGATTTCAATTGACTGATTTATTGCGCCACGCAGAGGGGGCAGCCCTTTACAAAAAGAAAACAGATTTTTTTTACAGATCCGAGTGCAACTTCTCATCAGCCGTCCAAACAATAATGCCAGATTTTGTGGCTATTTGTGATCAAAGTACATTTATGGGCGCCTATGACAACTCCAGAACCGAGGCCAGAGTGTTGGGAGCGCAAAAAGCGCCCCACAACTGTGCAATGCTATTAATAAAATAAACAAATAAACACTAGAAACAAAAAAAAACAAAACAAAAAATATATATAAATAAAATTTAACATTAAATGCTAAAAAATTCTTATTATTAGTTTAAAATGGACTGGCCACTGCAAAAAGGTCATTTGTCGAAGATGGCCAGCCCAGCCCCGTCCTGAAAGTCCGCCTCATAAAACTGGAAAAGTTAAAAAGGGAACCTAGCATCGCACTGAGTGTCATTTTGTTTAATGTACTCCTTCTAGCCTATATCAAGCTTAAGTTTCGAATTTCGTATCTCTGAGACTTATGGTTTCGAAACGCAGGTGGGGGGAGGAGTGTAAATTCGTACGGACCTAAACATAAACTTCCGGTTTTTCTATTTTATCCAAAATCTTGTTATTTTTATTGTAAAATCTAGATAGCTTAAGTTTCAAATTTCAAGACTTTCTGAAGACGAGATATGAAGAATTAAAATATTTATTTTACGACACTCCTAATTTACAACCCCTTCCTTTAATTCAATCGGATTATAAATTTTACACAACTTTTAACTAGAGACACTTGATAAATACACTAATTTTTAAAAAAAATCGTTCGAGCCGTTTTTGAGAAAATCAAAAAAAAAGAAATAAAGGAAGTGGGTGTAAATTAGTAGTGTCGCGATGACTTCAAATAAATTAAAATGTGAAAATCGTGTGGTGAACACACCAGTTGATTTCTTTATCCACAGTGAAACAGATGGGTAAAGTATTGTAATCGGTCTCGCGCCAAACGTGACTTCAAAGGGTCCTCAGGTAAAGCATACACATATGGTCTCAACCAAAGACACAAATTGTAATATTCAATCACGTTGAATTTTAGGTCACCTGACTGAAAAATTAATTGGATTCTCGCCCAGAGCCCAAAATGTGAAATTTTATCTTAGTCCGTGTTAACCGTTATTTCGTCAATAATTCTTTCTACACTGTTCAACCGATTAAAATGAAATTGAAAATATACCATTATTTTAACAAAATGAAGCTCTGATTAGTTTTTGACGGCTCACAAAAATTTGTACTTTATTCTAGCACTTATTTCTAAATATCTTGAAAATGAATTAACCAATTTTCATCAAATTTAATATTCTATTTAAATACCTTGAAGACTACAAAAAAATTATATAAAGTTTTTAGAAAAATTTCATTTTAAAGTACTTTACTCTATCTACACTATAAACAAGGACTTTACAAAAAGACCAAATTCTTTTTATATTCGATTAATAATAAAAATAAACATATTAATATTTCAAATAGCTATCTATATGTAAAGTTTAGCGATCGGTCGCAGTTTGTTTTTATCAAAATTGTTAGGGATTATTTTTAAGAAATTTTGAAAAAAAAAAAAACGATATAAACTACTCTACATAAAAATACTTGTTCCCAATAATGAATGAATTTCCATTACGGATTATGTAAAATAAAAAATATCATTCGAAAATAAGATGATAAATCACTTTTATATGGAATTTTGACCCTCAATGGATCCCCCCAAAATTTTATAGATTACATTATTTTGCCCTATGATTATAGAATAATATCAATAATTCCTTCAAAATCATCATTTTGTGGAGCCCGCGAGTCGCTCATTCCAACACCACTTGAAGAAATTAAAAGAAGAAGAATTGTATTAATTTTGGATTTTCTCAAATATTCTTTTTGTTTTTAAAAAGTTTTTATTTTTTAAAAAGCCAATTATTATTTATTTATTTTGTTTGCTTTTGAGTGTATATTAAAGGGTCTCTTATTTACGAAGTTTAATTATATTAATTAAAAACTTTAGACCTTTTTTCTTTCATACTATATTAAAACAAAATAAAATTTCAATGATGAAAATTAAAGGTCATTATTATGTGCCGACTTGCATCAAAAGTTAGTTCATTGAAGTGACTCTAAGAGAAAAGGGGGTCTGTAGATTAATTTTTCACATCGGCCATGTTTTCTATTGAAGAAGACAATAAAAGAGTGTGTCTTCTGCTGGAATTATAAATTTTATTTATTTATAACGAGACTATAGTTTCAAATTAATTCCTGTGAATCCATTGTAATAGACTGATGAAGAGGGCAAAGCGTTCGAAACTATAGTCTCGTTATAAATAAATAAAATTTATAATTCCAGCAGAAGACACACTCTTTTATTGTCTCCTTCATATATAAAAATTCTGCTACTCTCGGCAAAAAAAACTTTCAATTCAGGTTTTCTAAAGCTACAATGGCTGTTCGAAATTAAAATACTAATTTCTAAATTTCTGTTTTGGTTAAACCCTGAGCGTATTATATTTAATACATTTTCTTAATTAAAAGATAATGCTTCGTCCACAATACATTCTGTAATGGAAATTTACCTCTTGTTGAGCATATTTTTAATTTGTTTTAATAGTGAGGTATTACTTTGAATGAAAAGAGAACCGTTGGTCATAATGTAATTGAAATTATGATAATGTATTGATTAATAAGGTCAATTTTAAATAAATAAGAGATTTATGTTGATTAAACTTCAAAACTATAAAGGGAATGAAGTGGTCGTAAAGCGCTTTTGATCTAGACAGATTACCTTTCCTCTTTCATTCTTGTCTGTATTCTCTGTTAAATGTACTCAAACGATAACTTTGATATTTATCTGCCTGTTGCAAAGTGTTTTTTTTCAGCTTTGTATTTTTTCGTAAAGAAGTATTCAGGGAATGAGGAGCTTGAACAGTTGAACTCTAATCCACTATTCATGAAGTTAAGCCACATTGTCCGTGCCAATTGGCAGCCGATGCAAATGGCTTGGAGCGACCGCCAGCCACGAGAGTCATCTCTCTCTGTCTTCTGCAAAAAACAGAAGGAGGACACAAACCTCAACCTCATGGCATCATCAATTAAATATATATCTTGGTCACCTTGGAAACAGTTATTGTTTTTAATAATCTCAATAAATTTTTTTTTGGTTTTTCGGCCATTTCTAGCAATCAGCCAATTTACGATAATATTATATTTTTGAATTTTGTCTTCTATCTAGGGCTAAGATTTTAGCCAGTTGCCGCGAGTTGGACTCGAACCCGGGTCCACTCGATTAGCAGGCTGTTACGCTATCTCCTCAGCCAACCCGACCCCCTGAAAATTTTATTTCTGACTTAAATTTTTGATTTTTTTTTTTTTTTTTTTGAATCACTGTGATAAATAAAGTGGACGAGAAAGTGAAAAAATTTCAAGACGTGGTACGCTCTACACAAGTTTCAGTGATGTTGAATTGGAAACTGGAACTTGACAAAAAGATGCAGCGTATTAATTGAATCTTGTAATTCAAGTCCAATAGATAATTACAACAATAAAATTCAAGGGTTACTGAAAAATAACAATTCTATTTTTTCTAAAATCTAAAGCCAGAAATCCCCATCAACTGCACTTTTCGTACTACGGTTTTGGAGATTTTCTAAGAAGATTAAACAATGATTTCTGAAACTTAATCAATTTTATTAGAAAATATCTCAAAGGTTCAGAAAATAATTTTCAAACCTAACATGACATTTGATCTGCCTGTCTGCCAATCTACGGCATTATTTACATATACAGTGTGTCAATTTGAAAACTTCCCACACCTAGTATCGCTAAACTGGCTAATTATTTCAAAAATTGATGAGACACGTCAAATTTGTATTCAAAGGGGAAGAATTTTGATAAATTAGATCGCCCCCTTCACCCCCTACCCCCCAGATCCACCCCCCAAAAAATCTTAAATGGGAAAGGGGGTCGATGAGACATCATTTTGAAGGGCTTTTTATTCTCTACATTATGCTGTGCTATTTTTTAAATTTGAGTCCTGCGTATATATGCGATATATTAAACTTATAAATTCTCATTAAAACAGGTCCTAATTTGTTTGTGGTTTACGTTAATCTAGTAGGTATGATGCTACTTTATCTGTAAAAATTGATTTATTAAAACAACGTACCACCTTTAAAACCTGTTTTAACGAGAATTTATAAGGTTAATGATGTATCACACAAATAATTACAAAAATTCAATTTTCAAAGACGCCTAACTTGGCAATGCAGCACTCAAATTTAAAAAATCGCACAGGAAAATGTAGAGAATAAAAATCCCTTCAAAAATGTCTCACTCGACTCGTTTCCCATTTAACATTTTTTGTGGGAGGCTCTGGGGGGCAGGGGTGGTGAAGGGGAAGATCTAATTTATACGTCTAAATTCTTCCCTTTCGAATACAAATTTGACGTGTCTCAGCGATTTTTGAAATAATTTGCCAGTTTAGCGATATTAGTGGTGGGAAGTTTTCAAATTAACACACTGTATACAATTTATCACTTACAAACTACTGAAAATAAAAAAGTCTGATATCCAAAGAATTGAAGAATTGGAGGAAAAAGTAAAAACTTTTAGTACTCTCGCCAGTAAGATCAGCCCTAGTAATAAACTATTAAAAATGTATTTTTTTATTTCAATATTATCATGAGAAAATATTATATTTTCTGCATTTTTTAAGCGAAAGTCCGAAGTTAGCCAAAAATCTAATCAATTTCCGCATGAAAATACAAATATTTTGGTGTCAGAATGAACTTTTTACGACTTACTCTTCTTGAGTTACCTTTGGTAAAGAAATCCATACAGACTTAGACACTCTCACAAAATTCTCACACTTCAACAGAGGCTTTTAAATAAAATTCACTGTTTGCTATATTAAGACCTTAGGCTATAATGTCGTGCTTTCGCTTAATTTTTTTTATCAAATTATGTGCAATATTAGCCGTTTTGAAAAATTACGAAAAAAATTAACCATATTTCTCCCCCATTCTCCTAAATCTTTTCATTTTTTGAGGATCATTATTATTACAAACACTGCAGTATTTCATTTCGGAGGTATAGTTATTACTCTCTTTTTTTTAAAAAATAATAAAATAATTTCTGGATATGTAAAATTTACAGACAGAATTTAATAAATTATTTGACTTGCGCGTTTCATTTGCTTAAAAATCACCATTAAAACAAACGTTTAAAATAAATTTTTTTTTTTCTAACAATATATAATTCAGACATGCCTATGGATATTTATCTATTAAAAGCTTAACAAACTCATATCTCTTAGAACAACTAGTACTGATGAGTCATCTAATTCTAATGACAAAATTATTTTCTACGCTAGCGAAAATAATTATTCTTCATCATTCGGAAAGGATATTTTTTTATCATTTTTTTAATTAGAGTTTAATTTTAAGGAAGTTGAAAAAAAAAAACTTTAAATTGTTGAAGAAATAAGTAAAAACAACAATTACAATACAACAAAAATTAAACGACCATTCATTGAAACATGTAGCAATTTTTTTTTTAATTAATTTAAATTTACTTAATCTTGCATTAAATTTTACAAAAACAATATATGGAAATTATTATTATTGTTCAGTTACATAAAATCAGTATTAGATGTAACTTCGAGTGCTAATAAAACGCTGTACCTACCTACTGTAGAACTTGATGTCCCTACTTGACCTCACAGAAGAGAAACTATAGTACCTATGTACATTAGAGTGAACCTCCCAGATGTATTTCTTTTCGAAGTCTAAGTTTCAACACGCTCGATAAATGGCGAAGGCAATATATAGTTTAAAAATGTGTTTATTCCGGGGCGAGTTCAGTTTGACCAACGAAGAAAAAATTGGGATTCGGAATATTTGGATCTTCCATGCCAAATTGTATCTTAAACTTTGGATTCAAGCTCGAATGGCTGCAAAAGCTCCTCGGCTGGACTTAGAATTTTTCAAAAATGTGTATTCCTATCGCCAAGTTGATGAGAAAATAAGCCGTATCACAATACATAAATTATGTAACTACTTGTGGTATCTGGCTCCAGAAACAGCAGCCCTATCATTTTTTGACAAAGAAATTGGATGTGACACCATGAAACGAATGGTGGAGGCTCTGGATAAAATTGATAGCAGCGAGAACAGTGTGAAAAAATTCGAAATTTTTCCGAATGATGAGGAAAAATTTTTAACAACAAAGGGCATAGAGAATTTCATTTCACAAAATAAAAGAAGATTTTTTGTGAGATTTTCCATCGCACTGGATTTTTTACAAAAATATTGTCGTGAATGAAAAGATGATAGCAGTTTCCAAATGGGACTGGAAATTGTAGAAAAACTTTAAGTTGTAAACGACATCGATGAACGAGGAGTTAAACTCATGGAAGTCTACAATAAAATCCTTTCAAGAAGCGAAGATGAGAAACAATTTATCATGCAAATTGTATCAGAATAAAAAAAAAAAATAGCCCGACAGTAGGAAATCAACCTTGGCATAGGATTTGTAAAACTCCAAATTTGGTTAAATAAAATTTATTTTGAGACAATAATCGTATTTTTATTAATTTACTTTGTGAATGCTAAATCCCTTTCTTATATATATAACAATAACATTTTTTTACTTTTATTGTACTTATATTACTCAAATAAATCTGTTTCGCGAAGTACGCCTAAGTGGTAGGCATAATATTGAATTCACTTGATTTTTTTTCTTTTGCTCTATGTGCATAATAATGGTAGAATGACGAAGGCAGGATTCCAGAATATAATGTTTAGTAATTTCACGCTCATCGATGTTTTTATTCCTTATTTCAATTTAACGACGTATAACAAAATATAGCAACCGTTAGCGCGAAATACTGAAAATTTCAAATTTTCAAATGAGATGCGCCACTTCTTTGCGATGTCGGATCGATATCAAATTTTGTACAAATTATTTTCTTACCTATCCTCCTAATTTGAGCCCCTGTCCCGAAAACATTTCCGAAAAAAATTCACCAGGTATAGCTAAGGCCCACCCTAATATACATAAACCATTAGACCGTTCCATGCTACATTTGTCGTTAAAAATCGAAAAAATACCATCATTGAAGGTATTGAAAAAAAAATCTATTTGTTATACTTAGTTCCCTTCTGAAAATGTCTTAAAGGGTTTTGCCCTATAAGGTTAAATTTTTCTTTTATCAGGCATGCCCGCAGGAGGGGAGGGGTTGAAAATTGTTGCATTTTAACATTATATATATGCTAAAAATAAAAACGGTCAAGTCTTATAATTTCAACAAAAGATAACAAAAAGCTCTTCTAATTTAGAAGTGAATAAAATGGGGGAGGAGATTTTCTTGAAACGGGGGGGGGGGAGCCATGAACCTAGGGGGGGGGCACGCCTGCTTTTATTAATATTCAACGAGTTTTAATCCAAAGAAGACATTTTGTTTAAACTTTATTTGTTTTTAGTCCTTTGGAATACAAATATCGTTTCTACTGTGAATTTGTTATTTTTTTTTATAAAAAAATTACAAAGAAGATAAAATACTCCTTTTTATTGGTTTTTGTAAAATAGTGTTAAATTAAAAAAATATTTTATTTGTTCTTTCTGTATTTGTTGAAACTCTCATTAATTCTTTGAGCTTTTTTAATTATTCTTGTCTGTTCGTTCAATCCTCTGGACTTTTGTCATTTTCGCTGACAGGAAACGTCGACTGTTAAGATAAGAATGAAGATAGAAGTTTTATTAAAATATATAATAATAAACTCGAGCAGTGGAAAATTAATTTTCTTTTGCTCGGAATAATTATATAGATGGCTGATATTATTTGTAAGTTTGTGGAAAAGAGGTATTTGAACTCCTCGAATTATACTCATCGATGGAGTTTCATGATCATATTATGTTAAAATTGAATAAGAAATTAATATTATTGAGTGTTTTTAGTCCTGAGAAGACTTGAGTGAGAAAATAAATGTTTTTCTATTTGCTTTTGGTAAAGTGTTTGTTTATTTCTATATTGTATTAGTGCTTATATGAACTATTTTGGAATTGACTTTTTACATTTTGGTCATTGATATATAAAAATCTATTTAATAACGTCATGGTTTTGGTTGGTTATTGAATTTCTTAGTGGTCCAGTGATTGTGTATACAAAATTTGGTTTAATTTGTCCAAAGACCTAGAATTTTTATTTTTTGACCCTTCCTCCCATTTTGGGAGGTTAGTTACCTTCTCCCGACATTTTCGGTGTCTTGTTTTTGCATTTCTAGTCTTCTGGAGGCCTACAGATTATAATGTATACACATTTTGTTTGAGTTAGGTTCAAAGCGCTATAATTTTCATTTTACCATTTTAGTAAAGAATGGCAAAAATAAACAGCTTTTTCAATGTTCTCTTAATCTATTGGACCTATTGAGAACCGGTCATTTTTACCGAATGTAACTAATATAAATATAATTTCACTATTGACAGAACAACAAGAATAAGTTTAAAATAGAATCCATTTAAAATAAATCACTTTGAGTTACCCTTACTTAAAATGAAGAATTAAGTTTGACTAATTATCTAATCATAATTTTCCATTATAGCGATAAAATCGGCAAATTGGTAAATTAGACATGCCATGGGAAAAGGTAGAAGTATTTCCTTCATTTTTAAGAGTTCCGAACCAAAGATAAACATAAAAAACAAAAGAGTTCTAACTAATAAACCTAGCATATCCAAATTTATTTTGAATGTAACAAAAATATTTGGCTATTTGTATACAGGTAATTTTCAAAAAACAGTAGATATTTTTTAATATTTAGAATAAATAAATGTTGAGTATTATTGCTTATTTGTCTAAGTAATGTCTTTAAGCATGTCAAATTGGTATCATATCATTTAGAACATTCAATAAAAATAATAATAATAAGTTCTTAAAAGTGTTTTATCTCCGAAAAATAAATCTTACAAAAAATATAGTTTTAAGAAATCATCAGTAGATTTCAAAAATGTATTATTGTGAGTATAGTTTACAAGCTATTTTCCCTAGTGGTTATCTTTGCAGTCAATGTGGGTTTTCACTAATATAGTCTATTTAGAATGAACTTAAGGATAAATAAATTTTGGTTAAACGTGCAATTTGATGAGATGTATCTCGATGTCAATTTTCCCATGTTGAAATATATTAAAAATTATAATTTACATTTTTAATTATGGTAATTTTTATAGGTATATGTAAGTCGATTCTTAGTAGAGGTTGCCATTAATAGTCAAAACATCAAAAATGGAATGCAATAAGGTTATTTCTCTAGGATTAGAAAAGAATCGATCGTTATTTTTTGATTTTAAGCCGATTCCTTCATGCCATGCCTTAAGTAATGGCTACCAATAATAACCGAAACGCCAAAAACCCAACGTAGAATGGTTATTCCTCAAGTAATAGATGAGAATCAATCGCTATTTTTGATTTTAAGTCGATTCCTCTATGTCTTCAGCAATGGTTACCAATAAAAACCGAAACGTCAAAAATCCAATGTAGAATGGTTATTCCTCAATCAATAGATGAGAATCAATTGTTATTTTTGATTTTAAGTCGATTCCTCTATGTCTTCAACAAAGGTAACGGATAAGAAAACAACGCAGTTGCTATGGTTACTTATAAAATTTCCACCCAAATTTTTAGCATTTCACAGAGAGATGCCTATCTATTCTTATTTAAAGCAAGCTTAAATGAGCTATATTAAACCTATCAAATTAATAAATTTTAAAGAATTTAAAATAAAGAATTTTAAAAAATTACTATCTTACTCTAGAGTAAAATACTTTAAAATATAATTTTTCTAAAAACTTTATTTAACCTTTTTTGTTGTCCCCGAGGTACTTAATTAGGATATTAAATTTCATCAAATTGGTTAAGTCATTTTCAAGATATTTAGAAAAAATTAAAAAAGTACTTAAATAAATTACTAATGTTTGTGGGCTGATATATACCAAAAACTAATCAGCGCTTCAAATAATGGTAGGTTTTCACTTTCATTTCAATCAGTTGTACGGTGTGGAAAAAATCGTCGTCGACAAAAACCAGAAAGATCCATCCATCCATACGCACAGACTAAATGAAAAAATCACACTTTTTGGCCTCTCGACGAGACCCCATGTAATTTTTGGCAAAACCGTCACGTGCTAAAATTCAACCTAATTGAATACTACAATTTATGACTTTAATTGAGTCCGTGGGTTCCGTAGTCTTTACTTGAGGACCCTTTGAATTTGCGCTTGCCGCGAGACTGATTACAATACTTTCCCCATGCTTCGTATTTGATAAAGTAAAAATGATTTAATCAAACAAATATGTATTGAAAGTAAAATGTAAATGCAAACAAATGAAAAATATAAATAACACAATGAAATAAAAATAGTACCTATTTATTCTCCAAGCATAATAGTATTATCGGCATGTTCATGTATACATATATAATAATAATTTTTAATCCTTAGGGGTATAACGAAATTTTAAACTTTTTAATCAATGCGAGCGCCTGCGGGTATTCCCATAGATTTATTTTCAAACTAATAAATGTACCGATTGTTATTAACTTTATTAGATTTCTTTTTTTTTTTGAATATTACATTATAATTTTTAATTTCGCTATTTATAAGAATATAAATAAAAATAATCGACCAGTATTTGTACTTAGATGCATGACTAACATCATCTCCTCACACAGAAGCAGCCTTTCCATGTCTCAATTATACTTGGTTATCTAAACGAAGCTGATTCATAAATTCACCTGATTAAAACTTCTCAGAGACATCCGCAGAGAGGCGGGGGGGGGGGGGGGGGCGCCGCCAAGATTTGATATTATTCATTTCTTTATAAAAAAATTTATTTGGCAATTTGACTTACCATCTAGTACCAGCAGTATATTCGACTTGATGAATTCGCACCGTACTCGGACGTAATGAATATGCGTACTTGAGATTTCTCCTAAGATATATCCCAAAAAAGTCCTGTTTGAAACTTGTTTAGGAATTGTAATGTTTTGTTCGAGGTCTTGTTCTAATATTAATTATTAAGAACCTGGTAAAAAAGTAGTTTTCCACTTTTTTGTTACTTTTACTAATTAAATCAAAAACACTAATTCGGAGTGAAAATTAAAAAAAAATTATATGTATAAGGGGCGGTTGGTGACTTTTCAACCAGGGGATACTGTCCAAAAAACTATCCTTCATTTTTTGAAAATTTTATTTTAATCTTCGAGTTTTTTTTTTTTTTATAAATTTCATAGAAATGGACGGCCATCACTTTCGTTATTTTTCAAATTTAACATTAGATGTTTTAAAAATATGCACATATTTTGGGACCTTTGCTCCAAAGTGCATTGTGTGAGGGTAGGAGTCAGAAATTAAATCTTGTGACTTATAATCCACACTTCTTGAGATGGAAATCGACCATCTTCCACGATGAATCAACCTGTCCTATAAGAAAATCTTAAATTTCTCCTAATTTTATTGCAATAAGCAAGCTATGACTTGACTATACCACTCTCAGTTATTTCCGATCGTATATATTGAGAGTTCTTAGAAATAGATTCTCAAATCATCTTTATTTATTCCTTTTTTGTATTAATATTATTTTAACAATTCCTCGGTGAAACAATTTCTATTCGACTAAAACTGGTCTGGACTTGTCTTTGAGATCCTTGACCTAGAAGATATACCAGCCAGTGACTTCAAACCTTCTATTCGCACCCTTTTCGGAAAATCATTTATTTTAATTGCCCCTTGAAACTATGCAAAAATTTAATTTCATTTCGAGGACCAATATACTTTTGAAAACAAAAAATGTTTTTATAGAAATATTTGAAACAAGGGATAATATTTTGAAAATATAAAAGATCCTCCTGAAATTTTGAAGTCAACCTTATATATTTGTAAAATTACTCTAAATTAATTTTTGAAATCTTGGGATACGCCTAATCCACAGCATCCATGGACCGCTGCTTATATATATATATATAATAATTGTCGTGAGTTTTATTAGTTTCACTATTTATGAATGTCAAAAATGAATTTACGATAATTATAATTAGTGGAAAAATAGTTTTAAATTGTTTCAGTAATCTTTGTGCGGGACCTCGAGGTCTATTTCTACTATTTTTAAAGATTCATAGAGTCATGCATAATCAAAACAAATATTGCGACGGGTCCAAAATATCGCAGAGAAGATGACTCAGCTAAAAGGAGCAATCAAATCTCTGACTTCACGCCAAAATTGATATGACTTCAAAAATAATTTTATCCTTTTTAGCAAAACTTTTGGAGTTATTTTTTCACTTACTGAGAATATATATATGGTGGATTTAGCTAGTTTTGGAAAATTTTAATGGATCGTCACACTAATGAATTTATTTTCGGAGCGAAAAAATTACTCAATATCAACATCGAATTCATAGACCTAGAAAATGCATTCGATAACGTCGATGAAATTATGTTTAAAATCTTAAAACAGGCGGAAATAAAATTCAGGGAGAAGACTAATCTACAATCTATATCGAAACCAGACGGCAATAATAAATATTGGAGATGAGCAAAGAGAAACCAAAATAAAAAAAGGGGTAAGACAAGGATGTGTGCTGTCACCGCGCCAGATTTTCAACATACATAGAAGAAGCGATTAAAGAATTCAAAGACAAAATTGATAGAGGTACAAGATTCAAAAGATCGACATGTTAAGTTGCCGATGACATTGCCCTTCTAGAGCTTAACAAAAAAATTAGAGGACGCACTGGAATTAACCAAAATCCTAATAGAAGAAATCAAAATGAAAATAAACGAGAATAAAACCAAAGTCCTAGGATGTACAAAAAAAGAACAAACGAGACGAGAATGCATTAAAATTAACCAAAGAGGAAACCTAGAAAGAGTTAGAATTCCGCTACCTAGGAAGTAAAATAACATGGGATGAGATGAAACTGAAACAAAAATTAATCAAAAAATTGCCAAAAAAATGAGGTTTAATTCAAAGCCTTGAAAACTACTATGGTCCTCCTCAATCAGCTTAGAAAACAGGAAGTTGCTATTGAAGACATATGTATAGAGCATAGCCATGTACGGGTGTGAAACCTGGCCAATTAAGAAGGAGAGATTAGAGGCTTTCGAAATGTGGTGCTACAGAAGAATGATGAATATCAAATGGATGGATAAAATTACAAATGGAGAAGTTCTTGGAAGAATCGGAGAAAAGAAGAACCTTGTGGAAGAGTCTGAAGAAGAGGTCAGATGATGGGGCGCACACTGAGACATGGGGGACTGCTTAGGGATATCTTGGAGAGGGAGGTGGGAAGAAAAGGGAAGGGAAGACCCAGATTAGAATATTTCAACCAAATAATTGGGGATATGGGATGCCAGACATTTAGAGAGGTCAAACAGCTGACGGGGGACAGAGTCGAGTGAGACGGATTGTTGCATCAAACCAGTCTTAGGACTGTATACTCAATGATGATGATGATACAAAATTCGTTTTTATTTATTAATGATAGGAAAAGAATGAAATTTGTGATTTTATTACTCATATTATGGACCGAAGCGAATGCCATAACCTTGATTTTCTAATGTTTTCTCACTACACCCGTGCCATACACTAAATATTTTTGTAAAACAGCTGAGAAAGATCGATTTGAGGAAAAAAGGAGCCTTAGCTTTTCCAGTAAGGACTGATGGTGTAAGTGTTATCTCTTATGTTTGATCCACTATTTTAGAGGTGAGTAATAATCACTACTTAATAGCGACAGGTTACATGGTTTGAAGTTGTTTTCAAGAATCTATGTTTTATTTTTATAAATTTTATTAAACCAATTTTTTTACATGAATTAATGTATACATTGTATTTGATTCGATAATTATTCCAATTCCATATTCCAATATCAAGAATCTATGTCGCTTTGAATATGTAAATAAATAATAAACATGTGGGAAAGTAGAGGGCTGTAAAAATAAAAGTCGAATTTACATATATCGTGCGAGAAAGTAACATGTATTATACAATATAGTTAGTCAGAAATTAGTTTGTTTACTCTTACCCAAATGTCTCCAATTGAACTTTCGTAACTGCTATTACAAAAAATTATTTTCATTTTATAAAAATGCATAAATCTATGTTAAATCATAATTCATAAGAAAATTACTTCCTTGGACACAGAGTAAAAAAAACGTAACTAAAAATTATTTGATTCTCTATTGGATATTATAATTTATCTTAAACGATTAACATAAACGTTTTCTTAATGGAATTTTGTGCAATCGGACTTGAATTGGACATCGGAGATCGTTTAGTTTTATAAGTTACCCTAAATAATGAACTATGAAACAACAACAACTCAAGAATAAGAAAGTCATCTATCTCCACCATTAAAAGAAATGTTCCCTGGAAGGCAGTATATTCCCTAAGTTTTCTAGCATACGACTTTAGGGACAAAAAACAATCCTAAGTTAAACATGATTTATTCCAATAGACTGACAGTCAAACATTGTTTGTTGTTTTTAATAAGAGAAGAGGATTCTCCATATAATTGCAAATATTCGGAATCGAGTATGGCATTTCAAAGAAAATAGGAGCTGAAAGGTGTAACCTGGTTGCATTAATATCATAAAAAAGGGAGCGAAACCAAAAATGCGCAACACCATTGGCTCTTTCATTATAGAAAAAAGAAGACAAGTGCACTTAGGGTAAAGAAAAAATATATGAGCAATCCTGACAAATACCAAAAGGGCCCGTGCTAAAATTATATAGTATTATAGTTAATTAATTATCCTTGCGAATTTCTACATAATAAATAAATTTCTATTAAAATGTATTATTTTAAAATATTATACAACAGGGTTCCCAAACTTTTTCCGAGTCGCGGCGCCTTTTTCAATTAAAATTTTTCCATGACCCCATATTATTATTATTTACTAGCTGCAAGGCCTGTGGCGGCCCTTTTGCTAGCCAGGGGCACGCCCCTGAACCTCCAACCCTCGAACCCCCCCCCCCCCCACACACACCACCACCCCAACACTCATTCCGCACACACTAACCCACCACTAACACCCCACCCCACCTCGGACCACACCCCATCAACCCCGGACCCCACCCCGTGCCCTCCAACCCTGACCACCACACCCGCGCCTA
>JALMQS010000225.1:9722307-9764089 GCA_024734495.1 Forficula auricularia
TTTTCAAGTATTGTAAAGTTTTAGAAAGCCTGCCTTGTGCAAAAATGTTTGCATTTCTTAATAAAATAACGGATTAGATTTTGAGCTTACTTTGACTCAAAACTCCATTTTGTAAAAAGATCATTGATAGTAAAATCAACTGAGCAATCTAATAAAATAACGGATTAGATTTTGAGCTTACTTTTGACTCAAAACTCCATTTTGTAAAAAGATCATTGATAGTAGAATCAACTTGAGCAATCTAGCATTGCAAAAGCCACAAAGATGAAAAAGACAAGTTTAAACACGATTTAGTCCAATTAATATTACATTCACGTCAAAATAATAACATACTGCGCGGCGTAAATTGAGAAATATCCGAAAATTGAGAGTTGCGATATGAGCTGAGAGCTTATAGAGAATGTATTATAAGGCGAAGCATCTCCCAAAAATTGCACTTTCGTGACTGGTATTACAAAAAGACCTATTTTAAGAATTAAAAGTTAAACTTTATATACAAGAAGAATAAAAAATAATCGATTATATTTGACTTAACTCACTACAGACCTCGTTTTTCTTCATCATCATCAAGTATACAGTAGTAAGATTGGTTTAACGCAACCATCCGCCTACATCACTCTCTGATGCCAACTCTTCTGAATCATTTCTTTATCTAGATAAAATATTCCAATCTATGTGGTCCCTATTTTTCTTTCTATTTTCTAAGCTGATTAAGGGGAGCATAATCATTTTGGTTTTAAATTATATCATATTTTAGCATGAGCAATTTCTGATTAATTTCTTTTTGCTCTTTTCCATCCTACGTGATTTCCATTTCTCAGATTGCCGAATTCTTTAAGTTATCTCCACTTATTTTTATACACTCTTGTTGATCTAACAAACCAGGACTTTAGTCTTGAACTTATTTATTTTCAATTAATAAATGAATTTTTTTTTTGGCTTTTAGGCCTTTCTAACTATAAGCCAATTTACCATACTATATATATTTTAAATTTTGTCTCTACCCCGGGGGTCAGATTTTAAATAAATTAATTTAACTTTTAAGGACCAATCATAGATTTTATAGGCATTTTTACATTGCATATCAGAGAGGCTCGTCCCCCTTAGGAATCGAACCCAAGCGCTAACTAAGCTTGCCGGCCCGGCCAAACCTTTAAGACAAACATCTCTCTGACATGCAACATATATAAGAATTATAGCTAAATATTTTCTACTCCTCTCAACTCCAAAGGGAAAGCAAAAAATCAGGCTAAACTGAAAAAAGTTTTCAGTGAGGGGTCCTTTAAATTTACAGTGAATACAAAGATTTATTATCTTTTTTAGCAACTTTTTGAAAAAAGATGGAAATTATTTCAAAAATCACCTGCACCTATTTTAATATTAATAAATAAATTTAACTTTTAAGGACCAATCATAGATTTTAGAGAAAATATTTTTACATTGCATATCAGAGAGGTTCGTCCCCTTAGGAATCGAACCTGCTAACTAAGCTTGCCGGGCCGTTTTCTCTAAAATCTAAGATTGGTCCTTAAAGATAAATTCATTTATTAATATTATAGGTCTGGGTTGATTTTTGAAATAATTTCCAACTTTTTTAAAAAAAAAGACACTCAAAAAGATACTTAAATCTTTGTGGTGCTAGCAAATTGAGCTCTCGAAATATTTCTTTTCGAAATTTACCGCCGCGTTGAATTCGACTATAGTTGGTGCTATTCCTTGAATTTTGAGGGACTATTTTCTCATCCTTTTCTCTTTAGTTCCATGCTTTGGTGTCTATAAAAAGGCTTGAACCATAACATTTTGTCCACTTTTATTTTGGACCCAACGCTGTGGGCATCTAGTATGAATTTTGAGACTGCTCAAAATTCATATTAGTTCCATAGCCAGATAAGGCGTAAGCATAAATTTATTTGTTTTTTCATCAAATGAGATTGATATTGAGTTTTTCTATTTGTTTAGTTGATTTACAACCAACTAGAAAATAGATTAAATTGTGTTGAACGCTTCACGGTTATCTGGCTATATATTTAGCAATTTGTGCTAAAAACGCGATTGGCGTTAATTAATTAATTTTTAATAAAAATGAACTGGTTTCTCAAATCCCTCCAAGAATTTCCTAAGGTTTTTTGAAAACCAAATATAACTTCATTGGATAAGGAGTCCGGGTGAACGAGAAGCATACGTCCATTTTCTTCATCTAAAGTTTGATTAATAATATTCTTATGCTAATTTGTATATAATTGATTTATATATATGGTAAACTTTGTGCATATTTGTATTTTTTCAAATAGCTGAATTTTAACATTCAATTTTCAAACTTTTAATCTGTATTTATATAGTTTTAAGTTACTCCTAACATCACTTACTTGTATTCTATTTTAAAATTCATTTTTTATAATCCAAAATTTATATTAAATTCTAATAAACCTACTTCCAGTCCATTTTTATCTATAATTAATTTTTTATTTTATTAATATTTAAATTAATATTCCACGCTGCTATAAGCTGCACCACTTTGTATTCACTGTAAATTTAAAGGGTCCCTCACTGAAAACTTTTTTCAGTTTAGCCTGATTTTTTGCTTTTCCCTTTGAGTTGAAGGGAGTTAAAAATCTTTAGCTATAATTCATATATATGTTGCATGTCAGAGATACCTCTCTGATATGCAATGTAAAAATATTTTCTCTAAAATCTATGATTGGTCCTTAAAAGTTAAATTCATTTATTAATATTATAGGTCTGGGTTGATTTTTGAAATAATTTCCATCTTTAAAAAAAAGACACTCAAAAAGATACTTAAATCTTTGTATTCACTGTAAATTTAAAGGGCCCCTAACTGAAAACTTTTTTCAGTTTAGCCTGATTTTTTGCTTTTCCCTTTGATTTGAAGGGAGTGAAAAATCTTTAGCTATAATTCTTATATATGTTGCATGTCAGAGATACCTCTCTGACAATGTAAAAATATTTTCTCTAAAATCTATGATTGGTCCTTAAAGATAAATTCATTTATTAATATTATAGGTCTAGGTTGATTTTTGAAATAATTTCCATCTTTTTTCAAAAAAGACACTCAAAAATATACTTAAATCTTTGCTTTCATTATTTATTTTCATTTGAATCTCACCCAGAATTCGACAAATTCTTGTGTATTCTTACTACCTTCTTTCTGTGTTATGGTGAGTCATTCATCTATTTATAAAACATTAATTGACTTATATGTTGACTTATTTAAAAGTGCAGAATGAATGAATAAATGTTAGACTGCCTCCTGAGAATCCTGAGATCTTTCCCAACAAGCTAAGTCACGTTGACCAGATCCGATTAAATGATTCATGACATCAATTATATGATTATCTCGTTATTTTGCAGCTATGATTAAGTTTAAAATTATAGATTCTGATTTGTTATTCAATCATTCATTATACTTAGTAATTTCATCTTATTCTTTTTGTTAAATTCAAAATGTAAAGAAGAATCAATTAATTTTTCAAGTAAAGTTTGAATAGAATAAATTAAACTGATCAGATATATAAAAAATGATATTCTGAATATAATTCGTGATATATCACCCGAATAACCTTGGTATTATTTTAAATACTTTATATTTATAAATAATTTAGGAATATTTATTTATTTAATTTTCGACAGCAAAAGCCTTAAAAATATTGTTATATATAAACTAATAAAAATTATAATTGAAAAGTTTTTGTTAGCAGAGTTTTTGAATCGAAACAAAGAGGTTGTCCTCTGGTTGATGCAAAAATCAAATATAAATATGTATTATATACATATCGTATATTATTTATTTATTTGAGACTATAGTTTCGAAGGCTTGGCCTTCATCATCAGTCTTTTTAATTATAAATAATATTATTTCTCATGGGGTCAGTATCGCGTGGATATTGAAAATCTGTTTACATAGCAGGCTAGCTAAACACAAAACATTGTCCCAAAAAATTGTTTGACATCTAATTAATAAGAATTCAGCCCTATAGTCTATATTTAATTAATGGAACTTATAATGCTAAATTCTGATATTCTATATATTTTTAAAATAATTTTTAACTTTGTTGTGATTTCAATTTTTTATGTTCACCCATTTTTGTTAAATGTTTCTTTGCAATATACTAATATTTTTTTACCTTTATTTAAATTTTCAATGATTTATCAATTTTAAATTAAAACATAAAATTTAATGAAAGACAAAAAAAAACCCATTCCCGATAGGAGTAGAATTCGGTATTTTATATTCAATTTGGGAATAGTAAAATTTTTTCAAAAGATTTAAAAAATATATACTCATTTTTTTAAAATTTATTTATAATCGTTATAAATAAATTTAAAATTTATTTTTCCAGCAGAATGCACACTCTTTTATTGTATCCTTCAATTTATAAAAATTCTCCAACTCTCGGCAAAAAAGTACTTTCAATTTAAAATATACTCAGTTTGAAAAAATTTCTTTAAATTTTCAAACCAAAAAATTGAGTATAACAAAACTCATTTTTCCTATATTTTTTTTTAAAGTTCACAAAAAAATGGTCTAATTTGTTCCATTTTTCAAGAAGTTATGAAATCAAGCAAATCAAAAATTAAAATTTTTAAAACTGTCTGATTTGGTGTGCTCCATATATAGAAATAATCATATTTTCATTCAGTGTTGATTTGAATATACCCTTGCCTACTAGAATCTCGTCAAAAAAAAAGTTTTTTCAATAAATTATTTGATTTTACCATATGAGCATTCCAATTATCAACGGGCCACATTTGAAAAAAAAAAATAAATGTTTCGGGCCTCTGATAAAATATTATAATTCTATTGATATTTTTTATTGAAAAAGATAATTAATAACGTAAAAATAACAACTTTATTATTTTTTTAGCTCATAGTGAGCTTCTAATTTTACTTTTCGTAAATTAAATACTTGAAAATAGATTCTCGTATATACCTACATTCCTACATATACTTACAGAAAGTGATATTATGTATTAGTATTTGTTTATACACTGTTTATACCCTGGGGTCAGATTTTAGCCTCGAGTCGGATTGGAACTCGGGTCCTCTTGGTTAGCAGGCTGACAAGCTACCACCTAGCCTAACCCCCAAAAAAGATAGTTAATAATATAGAAATAAGAACTTTATTATTTTTTTAGCTCGTAGTGAGATTCTAATTTTATTTTTATTTTTCGATAACTTCACAGGAGATTTTCAGATTTCTTATTTTAGAGAAAAAACATTATCAGTCCAAATTGTTGTGTTTTCCAGTATCTATGTATAAATCTCAATGTTTTAAGAAATTTTATGACTTAATATTGGGCCACGGGTTGGACAATCCTGGTTTAAATCGAATATGGGATTAAAGAAGGATATGAGGAATGATAATTTATTTTTTAAAAGGGTCACGGATTTAATAATACCTGACTATTGACATGTAAGTAAAGTGCAAAGATCTAAAAGACAAGTCCTGACAAGTTTTAGTCCAGGAGAGAATTTATTGTAAATCAATTGTGAACCGATTTTGATTACTTTTTTTTCATTGAGTTCAGTCTAGTTTCCGATTGGACCCGTTTTTTATCATTGGTATTGGACCTTTTTTGTTATGTTTGTTTAGGAATAACTTCCTTGTTTATGAACCGATTTCGATGATTCTTTTTATATTGGAAAGAGGGCACCTTAGGGGTGGTCCCATATTAATTTGGTTAAGTTCTGATGATATGATCAATGACGAATTAACGTAAATATCCAATTCTTATGAGCAAATAATCGAAATTATAATAAATAAAATCTCTTTTATAAAAAAAATCAATCTTAAAACGTTCATTTAAAACCCGCAAACGTTTCTAGAGAATTTCTATATTTATGAATTGAATTTTATTATCATTTTCTGATTCATTTACCCGACCCTTTCTCTTACGAGATGCATGCAAGGTATTATATTAAGTCACTATTAATAACATCACTAAAAATAAAAATAAAAATAATTTTTATAAAAAAAAACTGCAACGGATCGTTGCTAGACTTTATCCAAATTCATTTGAAATATTAATATGTTTGTTCCTTTATTATTAATCAGATATCACTTGCAATTTGTAGTTCATGTTGACATTAATTAAAAATAATTCTCATTTAATAGTCGAGGAATAACCATTCTACATTGGATTTTTGACATTTCGGTTATTATTGTAACCATTGCTGAAGACATGGAGGAATCGACTTAAAATCAAAAATAGCCACCGATTTCAAACTTGAGTTGTTTACCAAAAAATAATTTAGTCTTTTTGATTTTAAGTCGATTCTTCCACGTTTGGTTACCAATAAAAACCGAAATGTCAAAAATCCAATATAGAATGGTTATTCCTCAAGTATTAGATGAGAATCAATCGCTATTTTTGGTTTAAAGTCGATTTCTCTATGTCTTCAGCAATGGTTCCCAATAAAAACCGAAACGTCAAAAATCCAATATAGAATGCTTATTCCTCAAGTACTAGATGAGAATCAATCGCTATTTTTGGTTTTAAGTCGATTTCTCTATGTCTTCAGCAATGGTTCCCAATAAAAACCGAAACGTCAAAAATCCAATATAGAATGGTTATTCCTCAAGTACTAGTTGAGAATCAATCGCTATTTTCAGCATTTCACAGAGAAAAGCCTATCCACTCTTATTTAGTTAGGTTAAATGAGTCCTATATTACCATAAACAGATCAAATGAATAAATTTTAAAGAATTCAAAAATCTTACTTTAGAGTAAAGTACTTTAAAATATAATTTTACTAAAAACTTTATTTAACCTTTTTTGGCGGCCCCAAGGTACTTAATTAGGATATTAAATTTCATCAAAATTGGTTAAGTCATTTTAAAGATATTTAGAAAAAACTAAAAAAGTACTGAAATAAATAATGTAGTATAATACTAATGTTTGTGGACCGGTATGTACCAAAAACTAATCAGCGCTTCATTTTGTTAAAATGATAGTAGGTTTTCAATTTCATTTCAATCGGTGCAAAGGTGTGGAAAAAATCGTGGACGAAAAAAACGATAACATCCATCCATCCATCCGCACGCACTTCCAAAAAAATTGGCACTTTTTGGCCTCTCGACGAGATTCCAGGTAACTTTTGGCAAAACCGCCACGTGCTAAAATTCAATCTCATTGAATACTTCAATTTGTGACCTTAATTGAGTCCATGGGTTCCGTAGTCTTTACCTGAGGACCCGTTGAAGTCGCGCTTGCCGCGCGACCGATTGCAATACTTTCTCCCATGCTTCGCATTGGATAAAGTAAAAAAATATAACCTTCGACCGACTTCAAAAAAATTAAATGCAACAAATAAAATAATAAAACTCAAAAATAAAATAAAATAGACTAAAAGGTATAAAATAAATATCTAATTTAGTTACAACTAAACAACGAAATATTTACATGAAATCACTTTTTGAAGTCGGTGCTAAACAAACTATATAATCGAGCGTACCGGCGGGTACGCCAATCGGACTAAGTAAAATCGGTCGAGTTTGATTCATAAAATGTATATGTTTGGCACCGACTTCAAAAAGTGATTTCATCTAAATATTTTATCGTTTAGTTGTAACTAAATTAGATAATTATTTTATACCTTTTAACGCATTTTATTTTATTTTTGAGTTTTATTATGTTATTTGTTGCATTTAATTTTTTTGAAGTCGGTTTTGTTTTTTTCTTATAAAAATTATTCACTAAAATATCAATGCATAAGCACAACGCCACAGCGATTGGCGAAATAACAACTAAGCGTAGAATGGCCAACTTTTTTCACTTCATAAAAACACATATATGTTCCATAATAGGACGTCCCCTTCAGATTTTGGGTACCGGGACCGAAATTTAATGTGGGGGCCATGCTAGTTATTAGACGGTTGTAGCAAATTCGCTGATGTTTGACAAACAAGTTTGATAATCATATATGTTACACCATAGTGCCACGTTTCATCTTTCTAGATCAAACCGTCCAATGAAAAGAAATTCTGACTAAAATATATTGAAAGCGTTCCGAATCTTAAATAAGTTTAATCTTTTCCTCAAATTTTAAAATTATAAAAGGTAAAGATTTTAACGCCTCTTCGCCTCGTCTCTTCTTTTTTTCCAAGGCACTATGAATTTTATAATCTTTCAAAAGTAATTAATGAAGACACGAATTGGTAGTTACTGTCTTATGATGAAATAATAAACAACAAATCAAAGGGTAGAAATATGAGCAATTTTCCAATTAATAATATATCCTTCTTCTTGTTGTATATAGTTAAGTTACTCTCATTCAACACATCACGTCTAAAATCTAATTTTCTTATGTCCTTGAACAATATTTTGACTAGAAATGAATTCATAAATGTTACCACTATCTTATTAGCCATACATGAATAATTGTTTTTTTATTCATTCACCAAACACTTATATGATTAACATTCAATTATAATAGCATTCGTGATTCAGATGAAATGTAAATTATCTGTTTGAAAAGGTATTTTTGAAAAAAAAAAACGAATTTCGAATCCGGATATGTACCTAATTTAATGATAGTAACATTATAAAATTGCTCTTTAAGGTGAAATATTTTAAATATTCCTTTCGAAATCAGATAATTTAAAAAATGGGTACTTCTCTTATTTTACCAATTGTAGTAGCAAATCTAATTAGCTCTTAATCTCAATTCACCAAAGCTATATGTGAAATTTCGTTTTGACATTCAAACTAGTTTATGCTGTAGAGCAGTTGTTCCTAGCCTTTTGTGGCCCATCGCCCCCTTCTTGAGGTGTACTAACACCTATCGCCCCCTTTTCATTTTCATTGTATGCCTAAAGTGTAAATAATAAAGCAGTTGTATTATTTTAAACAATTTTATTATCGTATATAAAAAGAACCAAAGCAGTTTTATTCGGTTCGAAATATTGAAGCCTGCCTATTTTCTAGAAATTACTCTCTTTGAAAATTCCCACGCAAAGCCGAAATTTAGAAAAACCCCAATCAATGAATTTATTATTGAAATCTGGTGTTTCCTTCAGTTAAAAACCCTTCCGACAGGACTTAATCTCTTAACCCAAAATATGACAAACATAAATTAAATTTATTGAGGTTCAAAAAGTGGGAATTGTAAAGTCCCACCATTCTATTGTCAAATAAGGCATGTTCCAGCATCAAAGGACATACCGCCTGCTACTCCAAAATATTAACATTAAAAAGAATTATATTATTATCAACAAAAAAATACTCTAAATGCCGCGTTAACAACAGTGTTTCTTTGTAACTTATTAGAAATTTAAATATTTTTTCTAAAAAATATTAATTTAACATTATTTATATTTGAGAATGAAAATTACATTTAACAACTCGCAGGGGAATTTCTTTGCACGTGAGGGTATTTTAATTCCCCACCCCCTTTGAATACTCATCGCCCCACAATCGCCCCCTACTCAATTATCGGCGATCGCCCCCAGGTTGGGAACCACTGCTCTAGAGCCTAGAGAAAATTTGGTAACGTAGGTACTAACATACATTTTGGCAAAATTATTAATATCTCGGAAAATATAATTTTTTTGATGTTCACTCATTAGAACGTTTTTGTAGTCCAAAACGCCTTGTTTTCGCTCAATTTTCTTTTTATCAAAGTAGTTTCAGCCGTTTTTGAGATATTTCGAAAAAAAGCAAAAAAAAAAAAAACTCTTTTTTTCATGCTCGATTACAATCCTTGACCATACCCTGCATGGTAAAGTGAAAAGAAATAAGCTGACATGTTCTGATGTGGCCATCAACTTGACTTTACCATATAACTTGGTCCTTCACTTAAATTTAATATTTAATAAAATTATTTAAAATCATGTAGAGGAGGGAGGTTAGTTTTTGCATTTTTAGACTCCTGGGGGCCCACTGATTATGTATACAAAATTTGGTTGAGTTTGGTACAAGAGCCTAAATCTAATCAGCTCTTAATCTCAATGGACCAAAACTACGTGTGAAATTTGGTTGCGATATTCACACTAGTTTTTGAGCTAGCTCGTACACAAAAATTTGATAACGCACAGACTAACGGACAACAAGACAACCAGACGGACTAACAGACATTTTGACAAAACAATTATTATCTCGAAAAATATTATTTTTCGATGTTCACTTATTAGAGCTTTTTTGTAGAGCGAAATGCCATGGTTTCGCTCAATTTTTTTAATCAAAATAGTTTCAGCCGTTTTTGAGATATTTTGAAAAAAGGAAGGAAAAAAAAACACTTTTTTCATGCACGATTACAATACTTGACCATACCCTGTATGGTAAAGTAAAAAGCCTAGATAAATAAACTCTGGTGACATAAATATCATAATATCCATGAATCCAAGTATAGTTCGAAATAATGTCACCCGGAAAGAATTGCCCCAGTAGTAACTTTAACTAGTTTTACTTAATCCAACTTATATTTTAAAAACGATTAACATTAAAGTAATAAATTCGATTATTATTTATTTTTTGTCATTTGTAAAATGATTACATTAAAAGAGATTATAATTGTTCCTTTGTTTGTTTCCTTTGTCTCCTCAACTGGCTGAAATGTCCAATTAAAGGAGTAACAAACCATAGCTGTGAATGCGTTGACCTGGTGCATTTCTCGCTTTGTCAATTGTCAACATGGGTTGTTTCCTTCTCGGGATTCTGAGGGTCATCTTGGGAGAAGGCTCAATGCCGACACCGCCCTCGCCAAACCTCCAAAATCATCAAAAGTGATTCTCTTCAAATATATTCTTTCCTATCTGTCTTTCACTTTTATTTAATCTCTATTCCAATATTATTTGTTTTCGAAATTAGCTGTTGAGCAAGAAAGATTATTTTATCTTTGTAACAAACTAGATAAATTTTTTTCATTTAGATATGCTTAGAAAAAGCAATTTTGTTTAGAAATTTTTTTTGGATTAATCTTATTGATTTTTTTTTTTAATCATCTATCTACCTGGGGCTGGCTGTGACTTTTCAGCCAGAGAATGCTATCTAAAAAACGACCTTTCATTTTTGAAAATTGTATTTTATTATCCGCAAAATTCATCGATAACCGCTCATATAATTTTTTAAAATTTCACAATAGATTTTTTTCATTTGATATTAAAGATAGAGCAGACAGTCTATCTTCACTTTGACTACTTTTCCAGGTGCAAGTAAAAATAATTCACCTTTCTACCATCTTAGAGGATCTGTCTGAGTACTTTAAAAAAATTTTGGGTGCTTTTAAATAATCAGTTTGGATGTAAAAAATTATGATACCTAAGGTTTTCGTGTACGGCTTGCACTTAGCCTGTTGGTTTTTATTTATATTTTGTCTACCTAATTATAAAATTCTTTTTGGCGTTCTCACAATAATGTATTTTAAAAAAATGATTTTATTTGTTTTTATTTTTATCGTATTTTTTATTTTTTCGGGTATCCAGTTATTGTGATGTTGAGTGTACAAATATGGTAGATGCTAGGCTGGGACCCGCCATCTGGTCGTGAGGCAGTCATAGCCTTAACTGATATGCCAATTTACTTGTCCAAATATCAGGGACTCTCAGGCTATTAAATAACTGGGCTGATGTTGCTAACGGCAAACAGCGAGCTAGCCGGGACAGGTTTGCACATGATTGTGTCTGGTGTTGCTTCCCCCATCCTCTGCTCACTAGATAAGCCTTCGGATCAGTTTTTCTGTAAAACAATTTTATAATAATGTAGACAAAATATTAAGTAAAAAAAGCGGCTAAGTGCAATCAAATACTTCTGCCAAAACATATTTTAGTTCATCATTAACATTTAATTTTTTTTATTCAATTTATCAATTTTAAATGAAAGTCAATCTAGAGTACCTACATATAAACTAATTTAATTTCAAACTCATAAAATCAAAGTATTTTCCATAAGATATGGAAAATGATTCAAATATGAAATCTGAAAAATTCTATTTATATTCTAACGTTAAAAAGTTCCATAAATTTTAAATTGAATCTAAGTGAAAAAAGCTAAACGAGATTCATGTATGACTAGGTATGAAGATACTCTTGACGTTCTGAGATTTTAGGGATGCGCCGCATCCACAGCATCGATGGACCGCATGCCACTGCTATCTATACTTATTATAATCGACTGTCCGTCGACGCAGACATGATTTTTTTTAATTTTAAAACCTACTAATGGTAAATGGCGAATAAACATAATTCATATTAGTAGTCATTTCGTAGTTTTATCTGGAAAGTTTTCCGGGAGTTTTGAAAATGGGTGATTTTATAGATTTCAATGTGCTCTTTCCGAAATTTAACTTTGCCACCTCGTATCTTTGCCGCTCGCGCCGCCATTTTGAAAAAATCGCGTCTAAAAGCAGTTTTTTGACAATATTTCCTTTCCAACTCATTTCACGATAAAAACATTTATATACAAAATGAAACTAGAGAAAATTATAATATAAAAAACTGAATAAAAATTAAAATATTATTTATGAACAGAGTAAAAAAATGTTTTTAACAGATTCGATTTTTTCTGATGTTTTGCATTTTTGAATGAAAGTTTTGAATCAAGAAAGTTCAAATTCTAAACAACTAGTTAGAATAGAAATGTTAATATTTTGAAACCTTAATATATTTTCTACGAGCTGTCTCAGATTATTTGCTTTTGATTCATTAGAGCAATATGTCTGGCCATATGCTATTTTAGCGAGATAATTTTGAATAATAAATCTAATTCTTTGGTTTTGGACCAAATATTAACTCTTCTATCGAATTTAATGTGATGTTCAATATGATTCTTTTCATAACTTTCTAGAATTATTACTCAGTATGTTCGGCTGAGAGCCAGACCGCTGTAGGAGTTGGGGCAATAGTATAGGGTCCCCGATCTCCAACATTTGTAAGCAAAAAAAAATCATAGAATATAATCCTACGGTTGATTTAAAAATTAATTAAGTTAAATAAGTTTTTCAATATATGTTGTTGTATTTATTATTTTCAACTATTTATATTAATTACCATGTATTTGTCATATGTTGTGTCGGTACTCTGGAAGACCTCAACGTTCTTTTAAAGAAATTTTTTTATCTTGAAGACTATGAAGTGTAATTTTGGAGGGGGAGAATGTAATAATTGTAAGTAATTACTATGTAGTTATCATATATGTGCTGTTTGATTATTTATTCGCCTATTGTTGTAATTTTCAGTGCTCTTGTTGTTCTTGTATGTATGTCTTTTTAAGTTAATTAAAGCCTAATTAAAAGTTGTTTTTATCTAATTATTTATAATATTTTTTTTTTAAAGTTGATTTGTTTAATATATCTTGTTTTTATTGTTTTCAAATATATTATGTTTATGCAAGTGTTTCTGTTTATATTAGAAGAAATTTTCTCTTTTTTGAGAGAGACTGACTGGTAGATATTTTAATTAAAATGTGATGGGCGGCAGTCCAAGGAAAATGAAAAAATTCTCTCGGATAAAATAGAGTTATTGGACAGTCATCCAGTCCCCCACCCCACGCAAAATCCGACGTTTCGGAGGATTTTCACTCCTTCTAAATGGTTCAAAAGAGGTCAATAAAGGAATAAATTGTATGTTCCTCACCTCATTGATCCATTTTAAACCCTGAAGAAGGAGGGAAGATCGGGAAAAATTACTGTCCGATAAATCTATTTTATTTGAGAGAATTTTTTCATTATCCTTGGGCTGCCTTCCATCACATCTCAATTAAAATTTCTGTTTATTTGACGAAAAAGAGCTCCCAGGAAATGTTGATACAGGGCGCCTACTAGGTCTAGCGGACCATAAATTGTTTATCTATTTCAAGAATCCAAAATCAAAACGAAAAATTGATATATTTCGGACTTTCTAACTCCACAACATCTGATTTAAAAAAAGTAGAAAATCAGAAAAAATCGAATCGGAATATATGATGACCTCTTGAACGGCAGTAGTTAATTCGTTGAAATTTGACAAAAAGCATGAATTAATTAATTTCACGTTTGTGTCATGTTTTGCTAAATTATCAAAATTGAAGAGAATATATATATAAAATAAAAAAAAAGTTTTTTAATTTTTATCTCGATTTAAATATTTACCAGTGACGGTTGGTGACTTTTCAACCAGGTCAGATGCTGTCCAAAAAAGATCATTAATTTTTTGAAATTTTAATTTAATCTTCGCTTTTTTTTGATAATTTCAGCGAATACAGCATCATTTTCGTTATAAAAAAATTCTTAAATTTATCCTAATTCTATTGCTATAATCAACTATGACTTGTATTTACGATCTAATATATATATTATATATATTCCAATCTTATATATTGAGAGTTCTTAGAAATGGATTATTCCAAAGATTCTTGAAACATCTTTATTTATTTTTTTTGTATTAATTCTAATTTAATAGTTCCTCAGAGAGAACAATTTTTATTCGACTAGAACTATCCTGGACTGGTCTTTGACATGCTTGAGCTGGAAGATATACCAGGCAGGGACTTCAAACCTTCTCTCGGCACCCTTTTCGGAAAATCATTCATTTTAATTGCCCCTTGAAACTATGCAACAATTTTATTTCATTTCTAGAACCAATATACTTTACTAAACAAAAAAAAAAATGTTTTTTATAGAAATATTTAAAATAGCGGATAATAATTTGAAAATTTATTTAAAGATCTTCCTGAAATTTTGAAGTCTATATTTATGAAAATATTCTAAATGTATGGACCGCACGCCACTGATATTTACATATATCATATTATTAGAAAATCTTTCTATGTATATTTTGAATAAGTTAGTGGTAGCTATTTATAAATAGGAATCTTGGGGATATGATAATGGAACACATAAAACGGACACTAAATGCACTCAATAAATCACGATAAATACCTAAAGTGATAAAGGAAATCCTAGAGAAAGATTTAACCTCTATAAAATCGAGCGTGAACATTTTATAAGAAATTCCACGACCTCCGATCTAAATTAATTAAATCCTATAAAATAAATTTGGCTAATTCTTCGGTGGGCATCTTGCTGGCCAATGGGTAGCCCCCTGGACTCTGGTATGCCCCCACCCCCCAACGCCGCGCCGGTACGCCACTGGTATAATAAAATAATTTATAATCACCCCGGTCTCAGTACCCAGCTTTATAGTATTTTTGTTTGAAAATTTTAGATTTTAAATTATCTTTGAATTCCCCCGTATTTATTTAACTCCAATTGTCCAATGAAGTATTTAAATTTAATATAAAATCCTCCCTGCCCTTTGACCCGCACCCCGCAGCTTATAGCCATGCAAACGTAATTTGGAAACATTCGAAATACTTTGGCACTTAAATTAAAGACAAATCAAACAAGCGCATTCGATTTAATTTTGCTTTGTTGCTTTTTTTGGGATGAGCTACCAATGTAGAAATTAGAAAATTAATTAACATTTTAAAGTCTTTTTAATGAGATTTGGAATTTAATTTTGAAGCTGTCTTTGATAGATAATGATATATCATGCCTAAACACATTTCGAATTCTAATTCTGAAACTGAATCGTTGTGGAAAACTAAAAATTTTAATTCCCATTGGTTATCTAACTTGAAAGAATTCACTAGATCAAATTTCATTAATTCTTTCAAATCTATCATTTCTATAGAGTGGAACTTGTTTCGTGATTCCATTTTTTTGAAACTTAATACAATTCGATTCAAAACCAGATTTTAAATATTCCTAAAGAACTATCATTCACTATTGATTTTTTTTCTAGGAGTATTACTTTCTCTTATTCCTAGAATATTCGCAAACAAACTTTTTGAAGTTATCTAGAAGTAATTGAAATTTTTCGACTTTCATTTTTTTTTTTATTTTTATATTTGAAAGTAAAGTAAATAGAGTACATGTTTTCAACAAAAAGTGCCGTGAGCCCGAAATGTGCCAAAAAAATATTAATCTAGACAGTGGCACAACCACAGGGGGGGGGGGGGGGCGGATAATGGGGTTGAAGCCCCCAAGACAGGAAAAAAAATGATTATAAAAGTAAAATTGAAAAATTATTTTGTAAATTTTAATCAATATTTTGACTATAAATTAAAACAAAAAATGATTCTATTTCCATTAAATGTTGGAGGAGTCAGAAGTCAACTATTTCTTCAGATCGATTTTGTCTAGAGTAACTATTTGTTAAAAGACTAGAGTCTTTAATTAATCGATTGATAATACTAAAATTTAAATCCATTAATAAAAGCGTTCCTCTCCATCCATTTGAAATATAATATTAAATTAAATTATTTAATTATGAAATTGTCAAAACATTATTTTTGGCATTTTACGAAAAAAATTATTTACTATATCTTCGCCTTAGAGTGTAAACCTGCTAAATCCATTTTTTCTCAAATATGACATATTAATACTGTTCGAAAGAAAAAGAGATGCAGCATCGTCCAAGTAAAACGGCTACTTAAAATTACGATCGTAAGTTGTAGCAAAAAAATGTGAAAAATAGTTTCTTTCCATAACAACAATATTAAATTTTGTTTGTTTTTTCTCTGCCCTGTAAAATTTCCTTGTTGTGAGTTAGCAGATTTACACTCTAAGGCGACGATATATGTGTGTGTGTTAGCCCCCTCCAGGACAAAATCCTGATTGCGCCACTGTATCTAGATCGGTGGCGGGAGGTGACTTTTCGACCAGGGGATGCTGTCCAAAAAATAAACTGATTTTTTTAATTTAATTTTATTCTTCGCGCCTTTATGCAAAATTTACCTATAATTTTTCGTATTTTTTAAATTTAACATTAAATTTTTTATCAATTGATATTTAAACAGAGCGGATAATCTATATTCACTTCAGCTTGGTAATGTTTCAATTCTTTTTATAGTTGAAAACTGACTAACACGCTAGTAAAAAGAATAATGCAAACTAAATGAATTAAATCACGCATAAAAATAAATTTTTGCTCATTGTGATTTAAAATGTCTGAAACGCGGAGAAAAATATTTTTCCACTATGATTTTTTTTCTCTTTGTGTGTCTGAATTCCGATACCCAAGATAGCCCAAGGTCGGAAAGTCAAAAAGTTCTTTTGTATCAATACATAGTACCTACTGATTAGATTTTGTAATATCTGGTTCAAAAGGCAGAAAATAATTTTTGAATTATTCTAGTGAAATTTTAAGAGGATGTTATATTTTAATGAATTAGTTCTATAGTATTTAATTGAAAAGTTTTTTTTTGCCGAGAGTAGCAGAGTTGTTGATTCACAAAGAGAAACAAAGAGGTTGTCCTCTGCTTGATGCAAATAAACATACACACATATATATCGAGATGATATATCTGTATATATATATCAACCCGGTATATATGTGTGTATGTTTATTTGCATCAAGCAGAGGACAACCTATTTGTTTCTTTTCGTGATTCTATAGTATTTAAATTTAAATTGTTTTTAAAATTTTACAAATTTTCAAATATAACACGGATGAAATTAATCTTGACATTTTGGAATTTGCAAGGATGCGCCGCATCCACAGCATCCATGGACCGCATGCCTCTGATTTAGATTTATGTGTGTGTATCTGTCTGTGATAATAGTAACTCAAAAAAGATCAATTTTAGAGAACATAATTTAAAACTGAGTTAGTAATCGGCTCATATCTATCTACTCTTATTAAACGAGGAAAAATTGTATATTTATTTGTTTGTATATATATTTGTTTATATCATATTCGGCGAGGTTTTCAGCTTTTTCCTCGCCAAAAGTATCCCAAATACTTAATTAATAATTTTCTCTTTGTAAAAAAATTTTTGTAAAAAATTATTGTATATGAAAAAAAATAAAAAAATGTAATAACCCCGAATGTCATCCAAGGCAATGTGAGTTAAATGAAATTTATTAATACCAGATCCCAAAATGTTAGGGGATCTAATACAAAATCATATGTATATAAATATTTGGCTGAATAAACTAACATTTAAAATATATATATATATATTTGTTTGTATCTTGGTTCTATTTTGAAAACGACGCTACCGATTTTGATGAAATTCACGAGTTAGGGGGTTTTTGGGGTGACAATTCGATCTGTCACGGTCTCATCTTCTAGAAAATTGTTTTTGATGTGTTTTTTTGTTATCAAATTAATTATCCTCAGGTAGACAAATCCCATTCTTAGGGTTTAAAAAAAAAGGTTTCCCTTTTCCTTTTGTGCTCAGGCAGACAATGGGTCGGGTAAATCCTTTATTCTCAAAGGCCTTGAAGAAGTATTGTGATTGTGGTTTAAAACATATTTTGTTCAACCTAAACGTTAGAAATATTAATAAACGTTTTATAATTGTTTTTATAAAGAATTTTATTTATTTAATAGAATAAAAGATAATCAAGAATTTATTTAAAAATATATTTCGCATAAGCAGGTTTCAATTTTCTGAAAAAACAACACATTTTTGATAGGTTTTATTTATTAACAATTGGATGAATAAAAATGATTCATATGGTTGAATCAAAACAGGTGCAGTGGTGGGGGATCCGGGGGGGGGGGGGGGGGGAGCGGGCGCGGGGGGGGGGGTACTGTGGGCGAACACTATATATATTTGTATTTTTTTAATTTGAAAACGGCTCTCAAATAAAAATCGACCTTTTTATCAGAATTTTAAATTAAAAATAATATTAAAATAAAGGTTTTAACTGAAGGAAGAAGTTACAGAGCATCGCTCGGTGCCTCCAGGTACTATTACACTAATCACAGAAGACTAAAAAAAAACTTTTTTTATCAGTCACGGAAGGATTTGATTTATATAGATACAAGTAGATAATGAGTTTTTCGTGCTTGCTCATCTCCGGGCACGCGGCCTTGGCGGCCAGCGTCTCGGACAAAAAAATGTATTTCCCCTAAAAAATCATAATTCAGAGGCATATTTGGATACTGTATAGTAGATACATCATCTCTTAAGTTTACCCTCATATTCGTCTAGAGACAGTTACATAAATGAGGCCATAGATATGACAACTTAAGGCATACATGCCAAGTTCCTCTTGGTAATACTGGTAGAGCCTGTTGGATCCTGCCAACAACACCTGATATCTTGGAAAATTTTGTTGCATTTTAAAGAATATCTATCTTCACTTTTCATATCTTCCAAGGGACCTATTAATTTCCCTGATTTACCCATTAAAAAATATAGTTATTTTAAAGAGCTTAAAATATGATACAACGCTTTCACTTTGTTTTAATTGTCTGACCTATTAGCTATGGATCGTGAGATCTTCAGTTCGATTCTGAGGTCTTTAGCAGGATTTTTTATTCTTAACTTTTACTTAAATATTTGAGAGCGTTGGGACAAATTTCCTAAGGCTATTACATATAATATATTTATAATAAAAATATGAAAGTGTACTAGATGAAGGAGGAGGTATCAGCCAAAGATGGAATCACTGGGTTCAATAAAACACCTTTAATAAAACGTTTCGGCCTGAATTTTATTTGGCCATCTTCAGTTAATTAGGAGTTGTACACAAAATGCGGTACACATATGTGATCGAACCAGGTCTTGTCAAAAATAAAAAAAATTTTAGCTTCATGTAAATTTATAACGTGTCTGGACCCAAAAGTTTCAGAATGAAAGTCAAACTAAAAAAGTAACACCCTATTTTATTCAGTTCTAAAGAATTAGAAGAGCCTTTTATTCTTTTGTTGAAGTTATAAGACCGCTTTTAATTTTAGCAAATAATACTAAAATGGAACATTTTTCACCCCCCCGCCCCCCCCCCCAGAAATTTCAATGACGCACTCTGCGTCTTGACCTCCCCCTGTGGTCACCCCTGTATAATATACTAGTTTTGTTCAAAATTTTCATGAGGCATGCTTTCATTTTTTTATTTATTTACGCCATTAAATTTCAGCTTTCCCTAGAGCGTCAAAACTACCCCAGAAATAAGCCTGAACTTATGAGATCATTCATTTGAACATTTCTCAAATGGTAAAATAATTTACGAATGAATACTGATTTGGAAAATTTTATTTACTTATATTAAAACAACGGTTCCCTTGAAAGGAGATATCCTTGAAAATTTAAATATATTAGCCTTATTATATATTGTTAATTGAATTTATCAGTATTATCTTAATAAATATATTAGCAATTTTAAAAGTATAGATTCTAGTCGAGTGTGAAATTTTTTTTAAATGGTTTCTCAATTCTGTTGATGAAGATGATTTTGAATCATTTAAGTGTATTTTGAAAATTCTTTCCAGAGCGGTGGTGATGATTTGAATCGCGGGTGAGACCCCCACCCCCGTGTTCAGGATATGACGCGATTGACTCTTCAGTATAAAAGAGGCGGCGGGAGGTCGCCGGATCCGTAGTCGGCTGTTTTCCAAAGCAGTTTATTAGGAAAGTCAAACACCGCGACAGGTTGTAAAATGCAGTCGCCAGTACTTCATTCGGTGAGTCCGCATTTTGCAAATTTCGAATTAGTTATTTCTTTCTTATTGTTGGCGTTAAATCTTTATCAATTTCCTGTTAAAGTCTCCTAGGTTTATTGGATAAAAAATACTTCGTAGGTTTCACATTAAGATATAAAAAATAAAACGAATTTATTATTGGAGAATCTTTAATCTCGATATATATATTTCGGGTGACTAATCCATCATCAGGAGCAACAGAAAGTAATTTTTATCCAATAATTTTAAAAAATGTTTCACCAAGTACCAACACCAAATTCGTTAAAAACTATCTCCTAGGTTTGATAATTAAAGGAATATTATTAACAAAATTAAACGGAATATTCTAGTGTATTTTACTAAATAATTTATTTTCAAAAATTCTTCCAAAACTTAAGTAGATAACTTATGTAGAATTTTTTTAATAATATTGATGTGATGAGGAGATACATGAAAAAGGTGCATCTCCTAAAGGCCTGAGTTGGTCCCTACATCGTGAAAAGAAGAAGAATAGGGGATTTAATGGGCTGGGTAGAAGTTTATAATATAATAAATAAATAAAGTAATTTTAATCAATTATCATAATTTTTTTTTATCGAGTTACCAGACAGTTTCGGTCCCCTCTAGTTGATCATCTTCGGTAGTAAATTTCGTTCAAGATTTGGAATTTGTCCCTCTCAATACATAACTTATTCTTAATTTATTAACTTGGATATTTCAATGATTTATAAAACACTTGTCATTGATTAGAATCTATTTTGAATTGAACGAAATTTACTACTAAAGATGGTCAACCAGGGGTGACCGAAACTGTCTGGTAAATCGATAAAATAAATTATGATAATTGAAAAAAATTACTCTATTTATTTATTTTATGTGACTAAAACATTTTTTAATTTATAAAATTTAAAGTTATTTTCAATTGGCAAAAGATAATACAAAGCGAGTATTAAATATCTTATTAGATATTTTTGAATTTTGATAAAAGTACTTACATCCCCTCAAGAAAGAAACCTAAGAGCCTCAGAGTATTTAAATAAATAAATAAATAAATAAATAAAATAAAACTATTGGAAAATTCAAAGAAAGTACATAAGTTTGACTTATTGAACCGGGTAAAAAATATTTAGGAAAAGTCAGGGTTTCTAATTTATAAAGATAAAAAAAAATGCTTCCGATGTTAATAATGTTAATGTTAATATGAACAGTATCCACTATTTTTTTTTATAATGTCTCTTCTTTATTACTTGCTTACGCACAGATTATCTTTTGAGGGGCATTCTTTATTTCTTTTGAATTTTATAATATAATTTTATGTACCTTTTGACGAAAAAAATAAAAGATGTAAAAAAAATGCCAAATTGCAATCTGGGCTATTGGTTATCCTTTGAGATGCACCTCTTTTGATATAGTATAATGAAAAGCTAAGAATTTCCATTCAAATGCTCTCCATCCTCATCGTAAAATTTGTCGAGCTTTTAGAATTTTGAAATTAAATTTGTGGATTTTTTAATCTTGATCTTTTGAAACAAACGCTCTCCTCCTCATTTCATACTCACATGAAATATTCATATTATTGTTTAAATAAAGACTTTCTTCTCTGATAAATTATCGGCCAGAAATTTAACAAAGATAATTTTTGAATACCGATCTCTATTATCAGCTTCTGAAGAAATATTCTCACGCCCTTTTGAATTAAGGCCTCATCCCTACTAAACTCAGACTTTATTTATTTTCTGAGCTTGTAAATTTTATATGTAGTTTTGAGGCATTGAGATTAAGAACTGATTAGATTTTGTTTGAAATCGAACCATTAATTAGGGGGGGGGGGGGGGAGAGATAAAAAAATTAAAATTATAAAATTTTCAAAGCAAAAAACCCAAAAAATTGAAATTTACTGTAAAATAAACCTATAATAAAAAAGTGAATTATTATTTATATCGGTGCTCAAAAATGAGGGAGGGGTCAAAAAATATCAATATATCTAGACCGAGGGGTGAACCGCGACCTAAAATCGTGTACACCAACTTCCACTTCCACTTTCATTTCCGATAGAAGACAATAGATGACAATAGATTATCTAATGAATTCCAAAGTAATTCCAAATAATTCCAAAGACGGGGTACACATAATTCCAATCCCGGTTCACCCCTCGATCTAGACCCTTTGATCGATTTGTACGAAATTTCACATATGGACCCTATACGACCTTATGACTCACTATGTGAAATTGATACTGATGAAAAATATGGTGCGGGCGGGCGGCGGGGGGGATCTTTTAAAACAAAAATCGAAGAATTTCTAATAGACTATTCTAATAATTAAAAGAAAATTTTATAAATTGTGAGGGGTGGTTCTTTCATAAATAATTATAAATTATTTTATTAATGTATGGTAAAGTCATGTGAATGGCCAGTTCAATTTATTTTTAATAATAATTTTCACATTTTTTTTTTTTATAATCTTTATTCTAACGATACAAATGAATTTTATAATTTTGGAAATTTGGATCTTGATCAAAATATTTTTTTGTTTCTGTATTATGATATTCAAGTACATCAAGGGCAATTGGACAATTTTGTTTTTTGCCAAGAAAAACGCAGTTGGTTTGATTAAGCGCAATTGGTAACCACGTCACGATTTTTTTATTCGATTAGTATGCTTGAATAAAGCTCGTTAACAAAATAAACAAATCCGTTTACAACCCACTTCATAGATTACCTCAATTGTATTGTTTCCGCTTTCTATTTCTTATCTATCAATTTGTTTCTAATATATCTAATTATTTTAATCAATTTTAATTCTACCGATGAAAAATAAAATATAATTTATACATTTAGAAACGTCAGAAACATGGAGAAAAATAATTTTAAAATGTCTTTATTCTATTTGTAATTCTTTTTTGCCTGTATGGGATGGCCCCTCCATCGTGAAAAGAACAGAGTAGAAGGAAAGAAGCCGGGATCACGAGCCAAATCTCAGAAAGTTAGATACAATCCAATTTACTAAGATTCTGGATTAATACCCACGATAACACTCAAGAAAGAAAATTCAAAGAAATTCTGACATGCAGACAGCAAAATGTCATGGTTGAAAAATAATTTTTCTTCACGTTTCAGGCATTTTTTTTATGACCTCAGAAGCATTGCCCATTTAGTCAGATCATATGTGATCATTCTATGTATTGGTTTATGTGTAGATTGGTGTAGGTATCTGATAATAACTGGTGAAATGATTGCAGAGACCCGGAGTTGAACCCGGGCCTCCCGATCTGTAGGCAAAGACTCTATTCCCTTAGACAACCTGAACCCCCATCAGACATTTCTAAACGCGATAAAAAAATCGATATTCTCCCTTCCGAGAATACCAAATAGAACTCATATACTTCTACGATAGTAGATAATATAAAATGTTATTGCTTATCAACCTTAGAATTTACTCCTCATAATATATTTTTATTTTTTTCATATTAAAAAATTATGGCATAAAATGGTGGTCGCGCTAAATTACGAACTAGAATAATGGCTTTATAACTTTTTTTATAATTATTTATTTTAATGTAGGCATTTCATTTCCTATTATGAAATTCGTTGTTTTTTAGTCTAGGTCAGTCAGCTATTATACTATTTTATTGTAAATTACTTATTTTTGTTTAATTTGAATGCTTTTTTATAGTTATTACCGAAAAGTTTCACAAAGATATTTTTTATTGAATTAATTTACCCTTACTAATAGCAATAAAATGTCAATTAAAAGTCATGCTGTTGTTGCTATTGTTTTAAATTTTAAAAACAAAATGAAAAATGATTAATTAACCCCAAATAAAATTGTTTAATTAAAAATAAATAATGTTCTTTCTTTGAGAATTTCCGCTTTAACTTATTTTATTTAACTCATTCATAATTCAAGATTGAAAACGAGAAAGACAGACATTCAAGTCATTACCAATTAGATATGCCCACCACATAAAGTGTTTTCATTCTTTTTAGTTTTTTTCATTTATCACCATTATACTAATTTAGATAAATGACTTAATAAATCAAAGTATATTGTATTATATATATAATATTTATTATATTTAATATTTATTTATATCTAAGTGTATATATTTAAAAAATGGCCCTGAAAAAATAGTTATTTAAATTTAGTTTCATATTAGCTATATATACTCCCATGCTTAATATTAAAGGTCCCATTATTACTTTCATTCGCATTATATTAATATTTCTAAAAGTACAAACTTTATTTTATTATTATTATTTATTACAATTTAAAGGGCTCCTCGACTGAATTGTCCTTTGTGCCGTACAAGCATTATTTTTACATATCTTCTTAAGAATTTTGCTGTTGGTTATAGATTAAATATTAAAATAATTAAATAAGAACGATTTAAAGTGTGTCTTCACGAAATAAAATATTTATTTTTTTAAATCTGCCTCGTTAAGTTCTGAAAGTGGACTAACAGTTTAAAATTTCAAAAATTTTAATTAAACACAAGTGAGGTTTTATCAATTTTGAAAAAAATGGTATTTTCAAAATTCCGACATTGCTAGAGATCTCAGTATATACTTTACAAAAAACAGAAATTAAATACTAAGGATAATAGGTATTAAACATCTTCTTAGATATGTGTGATTTTATTTTAATTTCATTTTAAATTGACTTCAGTCTGTGGCTTTGAAAAATTAAATTTTAATTTTTTTTTTTTTCAAAAATTCACTTTATTCTTGAGTCATTTTGTGAAACACACCCATAGAAGAGATCATACTTACTAAATTTCCCTTAAGAAAAATTAAATTCAAGGCGTATATTTCAAATAATACCTAGCTATTATTATTTAATTTTAATTACACTCAATAAAGAATTCTCCCATGTGCTTACCTAACTAAATTAATAGTTTTGAAAAAGATGAATAAAATTTTATTTGAAATTATATTAGAAGACCATATGGTATATTGGAGTTAAATTTTCCCCAAAAATATATTAAAAATTTTAATTTTAAATCTTAGATTTTTTTTTAATTCCAAATAATTATAAAATTTCAGCCTAATTAAAGTCAATGAGATCTCACACCTAATATTTTTCATTTTAGTGTAAACGATAAATTCAACCCTCCCCAAAATAATTATCTGATTGAAATTTTAATATAATTTTTTTATAATAGAAAAAATAGCTAAAATTTCATAATTTTAAAATTTTTCAAATTTATATCTTGTTTTGGCTTTTCGGCCTTTCTAGCCATAAGCAAATTTATGATACTACTTATTATTTTTTTAAAATTTGTCTATACCCCAGGGTCAGATTTTAGCCGGATGCCTCGAGTCGGATTCGAACCCGGGTCCACTTGGTTGGCATGCTGGCACGCTACCCTAGGCTAACCCGACCCTCAAATTTGTACCCTATTAATTTACAAACTATCATCTTCGGATAACCGGATGACAGACATTCAGACATTTTATTGACAATATAGGGTCCGTATTTGTTTTTTACAAAAGGCTAAAATCTAAGTAAAATTTTTAAAGAATAAAATAGATATGATTCAAAAAACCTGTCAATTACGTCATTTTTCGTGAACCACTTTAATAATTACTGGGATTTGCAATTCTTTCTCCCTTTATATATTATATATATTTAAAATATGACCCTGAAGAAAATAATTATTTTAATTATAATTAAGGAAGTGAAAATTGATACAAGAAGCGTAAAAAAATAATTAAGTTCATCCTAGGTTAATTAATTAAATTTAGTCATAAATAAATAAATACATAAAAGCTCAATCATTTATTTTTTAATGATATTAGATAAGTACATAAATAAGAACGAAAGAAATTAAATATCGAAAAACCAGATTTAATTAAGGCCATTTTTAAAGAGTTATTATAGTTGGGATTTTGTTATTGTATATAATATAAACAATATTGAAACCTTGCAGAGTTTTAACCTTCCTTGAAAAGATATTCTTTATTGTTAGTAAATTTATCTCATGTAGTAGGTATTTACCAAAATCATACGCTCAATTAGAACCTATTACAACTTGACATATTGTTTCACATGAAGTTATATCGATAATAAATGATATTAAAAAAAAATAGAAATAGTATTTTTTATATATAGACCTATTTCTCAAACGAAAAAAAATTACGTTTTTAGCAAATTTTGAAATTAAGAATAAAAGCAAACAAAAAATTGGATTTAAATATTTTAAATTTAGGAAATTCAATTTTTTTTAGTCGCAAACTCTTTGTTTTCCAAATTCTAAAAATCTCCTCGAAAGCCAAAAATAAAAGATTTATATTTTAAAAATCGAATGATTTAACTAGAATCCAAAATATCAAAACAATAAAAATCTTCTAAACCTAATCGTATAAAATTCAAATAGCTTATTTCATAATTTTATCACGAGAGGCAAAGCAACAATTTTTTTTTCTACTCTTAGTTTTATTTATGCCCAAATCAATCTAAAAATATTTGTAATATCGAAAACCAATTCACATATTATTATAGAAGAAATTCTACATTCGGTGCAATTTGTCACATTTAAGCCAAAACTACAAATGCTTAACTCAATAGAAATTCAGCTCTGTTTTCTATCATACATACCTCTACAATCTTCACTGCTGTGGTATGCTTTTAAAAGTTACTCTGTATTTTCATGAATCATTAGATTCAATTCTTGGATTCCGGATAGATGGAACATAAATTTATAACTTCTTAAGACTGCGAAGACTTGATACACTTATTGCTTGCATGTTTCCAGAACTACAACCATACGAGATGCCTCCAAAACATGGGTGTCGGAAGATGGAAGGCTTATATTGTCCCTCGCTATAATTTTCTTGAAATAAACAAAAAATACGTTTGAATTAGTACTTCATCATAAAATAAGAAATTTAGTTTAAGAATTTCCAGAACGTTATACTATATTTAACAGCTTTGTATGAATTTTAGAATTTATTCTTTTGTAAAGTTTGTTTAATCATTCTTAGCTTATAAGTAAAATTACTTTTTTAGTTCGATATATTTCTTGCCACCCACACCCTAAATTAATTTCAAACGACGCTTCCCCTCTAAAAGTACTTTTGACTCGAACCTAACACTTGTATTTTCCTCTTCTTTGAAGTAAAGCTTAAGCTGACATGTTGTATCTTCTCATTTAAAAGAGTAGGAAAGAAATTCCATTTTAGATATAAATTACTTAGTGACTATTTGGTTATAATTTGACAGCGATGTTGTCAAATCGTGGACTGTTTTATGGAAGCAAGGTTTTGAGTGCTTTGAACGTATTTGAACATTGATCAGAATCAATAGGATTGTATTTGACTATTGATCAAGGTCAATAGGATAACTTTTTTTAGGTAAATGAAAATGAATCACGATTTCAATATCACATTTACAGTTTGGTAAACTAAAATTAATAAATATTATACATATATTTCCTAACTTTGATTTGATTATTTAAAGTTTTAAAATAAGTTTGAATTACTATTTCTTGTTCAACATGAAAAAAAAGATTCTCTTGTTATTTTTATTTACTATACTATTAGGTCATTTTTGAATTAGCAGTTATAATGGTTGTGTTCGTAACCCATTCTATTTGATAGCAAGCCAAGGAAATTATTCGAAATATGCTCGACATGGTTTGCACTATAAATTTCAAACAAACAAACCCAATTCACAACGTGATTTGTTTTTGGATCTCCGATCCAATAGGCTAGGCTATCGCCAAACGGAAAGCGGAATATCAATGGAGAAAAAAGCTTTTTATGAACGAAAATCTAGAATCGATTTTATTGTATAAAAAATGAAATACAATTCTACTTACTAGAACTTTTATACTTTTTGTTTCGGATCACTCTCGACATATGTGTTTCTTTTAAAAATATTTGTCATTCCTTTTTTTATCTTTGTGAATCTATTCAATCGTATCAAATAACTTGGAAAATAAAGAGTAGTCACGTTTCCCAACAGTTCCTAATCTATATTAAAATAATAAAGAAAATTGAACTATTCTCTCAGATTATTATTTTTTGGCAGGAAAAAACAATATAATTATATTTAGCATAGAAACAAATACAAATACAACACAAACTCAAAATATTAAACAATATTTTTAGTGTAATATATAAGGTGTCCCAATAGCTGTTGGAATTTCTATTCCTCATTTATTTCGAAACTGTTGAACCTAGAGCAGGATTGTCCAACCCGCGGCTCACAGACCACATGAGGCCCAAGAAGATTATCAATGTGGCCTACAAAAAATAGCAAACTTTATGAAATTGTTAATAAAAATACCAGTGATATTACTAAAAATACAATAATTTTAACTTGCTATTAATTTATAGGTAATGAATTTTTGAATTTAATGAGGTATTCATAAAATGATTCTTAAATAATTTTATTTATTCAATCAACTATTTTCAAGAATGAAGCTAGATCCAAAATATTTAATGAGCACCTTGGTAACTCATTGAGAATTCCTTTGAACCAAATATCAATGGATTAATGTGTCAAAAACAATGACAAACATTTTATGTTGCTGTCTTGTCTTTAACTATTATAATAAAACATTCATAAAGTAATAAAGTTTAAATTGCATAAATATGTTAAATAAATATTCTACGTTTTTTGCTCATCAGCTATCATTAGCGTTAGTGTATTTTATGTGTGGCCCAAAACAATTCGTATTCTTCCAATGTGGCCCAGGGAAGCTAAAAGTTTAGACTCCCCTGACATAGAGCATCAATATATTTACTTGTCTTCAAAAGATATCGGAAATAAAAACGTTGCTTTACACAATTGCAGAATTAGTACAAATCATTAAATTTTATTTAAAAAAATCGAAGATAAAAGCGAAGACACTACTTTGCAAATTTTCCGGAATTTAGCAGTTTTTATCACTGAACGGTTTGAGCTAAAATACTGAAACTTAGCAGAAAAATATAGTTGTTTTTCAATTTTCAACTTATTACATACAATCGCTCTCAATGTATTCCAAATAACGATTTAATTTTTTCTTATTTTCTTAAATTTAAGTCAAAAATTCTGAAGGCAGAAATCCCAAAATCTAATCAAATCTTTGTTCTGAAAATATAAATATTTTGACACCAGAACGAAGTTATTACGACCTTCCGTTATGAGTTCATGGGTATTGAAACCCAAACTGACTAACCAAAAAACAAACTGACAGGAAAATTAATTTCCCTTCACATTTTGGTTATTTCGCACACAATAAGCAAAAAGTGAGTGAATTCAATCTGCTCTCTGTGTTCTCCAAGCGTTGAACAACAGAAAACAGATAATGGATCATCAGAATAATGGAAAAATCGAGTGAAAGGAATATAGATTTTATAACCAAATATTATTCTAATCTACACAAGAGTTCCTGTTCTTAAAACCAAACAGATACTCATCTATATATTTTTGAAGAAAACAATCAGATGAGACAGAATAACATAAATAGATTAAAGGAAAATGTTAAATACAAAAGAAAATATATTGTGTAACAAAACAATATAAAGTGGGATTTAGACGTTTTACTTATGGCCAAAAAAAGATTAGTTCCTCTAAATAACCTTCCCCGCGGGAAAGAAGGAGAGTTGTTCACAAGAAAATATGGAGTGACCTAGTGGGACAGAGCATTGACATGCTTAAAAAGAAATATTTCTTGGGAAATAAAATAGTTCTTATCGATGCTATAATGATATATTATTAATTTTCAAAAATGAAATTAGGTCAAATCAAAGATTTTAATAGAAATGTTTTTAATGCAAATAAGGGGGTCCTGCTCTCTCGGGAGTTGAACCCAAGCACTAGTAGGAGTAAACATTTTTGGCTTTCGTTATATTATTTTGCATGTTTGGAGGTGATTGTCTCAAGGGTCTGTGTAGTTGCCCGGAAAGCAAACTAGTGCTTGGGTTTAACTCCCGAGGGGGCAGGACCCTCCTACATGCAATATAAACCTATCTATTAAAATTTTTGATTTGACCTAAATTCATTTTCGTTAATAAATTGATTAAATATCGCGAGTTGATTTTGAGAAAAATTTCCATCTTTCTTTCTCAAATAGACACTAATTTCTTTGGATTTATTAATTTTCAATTTTTTCTTGTTTATTCGTGTTTAGAAATGTCTGGATCATGCAGGTAAATAAATTTGAGATTTTGTTCTGTTTATATGTCTGGATTCCTATACCCACGATAACGAGAAGGTTTATTATGTTGCCAAAATATGGGTAATTCTAAAACTAAGATCTCATCGGATTTTAGACAATCTCGCTTTAAAACTCTCTTTTGAACAATCAGAAAAATATCGAATCATTGTATCGGGACATTTTTGACGGTTCTAACTAATGAGCTAAAATTCGGCAAGACATGTTTGTATTGTAATGAAACTGAACTTTTCACTCTTCACTAAATTTCAGTTTTCTATCTCAAGCATTTCGCTGACAAAAATTGCCAAATCGGCATAATTTTACAATAGTGTAAAGGATCTTGGAAAAGTTTTCAATGTTTCCTCAAATTTTTAAATTAAGTATTGTAACTAGTTTTAGGGAAATAACTTTTATAAGCCTTGATCTTCTTTTCCCAAATTTTATTTTTGTTTACTAAAAATTAAATTGTTTTGTTTTTATAACTGTTATTAAATTTTAGAGAGGAAAGTAATGTTGCAAATTAATTTCCCGTAATACCATCACATCTTGCCGAAAAGATCTATTCATTAGCATATCTCTTATCGTCTGAAATGGTTAATTAACATTGAATACTGTATTCAATTTTCCGAAGAGTCGCATGGAATATTAAAACAATGAGAAGAACAAGGCCTAAGAAGACAAACAATTATTCAAATAAATCTTGTCTTTGATAACGAATTTATTATTAGAAAGTACAAAGGAGAATTTGTTATTAAAGTGGACAATTCCATTAGCAATGGATTAAGTAAATTTTGATTATCAGAATATTGATTAGGCCCTGGCATCGTTTTTTATAATTTTTAAATTTTATCATTTGTGATTCGAATCTTGATTATAATCTGAACTTGAGGCTAATTACATTATAAAAGTTATCAACTTTATTAATTAAGAATTTTTACAGTGGGTTGATGGGGGGTATCAGCCAAAGTGGGATGCACCGGGTTCAATAAAACTCCCAGAATAAGACGTTTCGGCCTAAATTTATTGGGCCATTCTCAGTTATTGGGAATTATACATATATTTAACACATGTGATCAAATCTAGTTTTGTCAACAATAAGAATTTTAGTTCATGTAGTTTCTGTCGTTCTTGCGCCCAAGGTTCAGAGATGAATCAGTTTTATTGAACCCGGCGCATCGCACTTTGGTTGATCTCCATCAACCCACTGCGATTTCAACAAGTCCCGATTAACAATATTAGAATTTTTACTTTCAGTTCGGTATGGATATTTAGAAATATAAGTATTGCAGTAACCTTAAATTTTGAGTTTTCTCCGTATATAAAAACAGTTTTTTGTGAAAATATATATGTTGCAGTAAAAACACGTTTTCAGTAAGAACGTGTTCTTACTAGTTAAAACGCGTTTCATTGAATACCTTTGTGGCAACTAAAATTTACTGATGTTGGTTGAGTTTGGTCCAGAGGTCTAGAATCTTCATTTTTGACCTTCCGCCTCATTTTGAGTGTTTATTTTCAAATTTTTTTTAAAAGAAAATGTCAAAAATTATCCCCTCATTAGAAGCAAAGTTGTAGAGGATATAATTTTTGACATTTTCGTTCAACAAATTTTGAAAATAAACACCCAAAATGAGACGGAAGGTTAAAAATGAAGATTCTAGATCTTTGGACCAAACTCAACCAACATCAGTAAATTCTAGTCGCCACAAAGGTATTCAGTGAAACGTGTTTTAACTAGTAAGAACCCGTTCTTACTAAAAACGGAGTTTTACTCCAACATTTACATATAGAAACAAATAATTAAACACTTGGATATTTATTTTTAGATGTTTTGGTTGGAAGGTCTTTATTTTTTTACTTGTCAGCTCTACGGACTTCCACGGAGTAATTTCACTCACAAATTTTCATTTTTTTCCTATTCATGTTTTGAAATTTTTGAAATATGTACAAAAATTATTTTGAATTATTTTTATTATTTATCCTTTACGTGGCTTCTACAAAGAAACCTCTAAAATTAAACATTTCACAATTATTAAACGACAATCCAAAACAGTAATCATATTAAATCATATTAATAATCATTTTATCTATCCTTCTTTTTCAAATTATAAGCATTTATAATTATGAATCTAAAATAATTCTTCATTAATTACTATAGCTAAAACCCAAGTGAGACGGCGTATTTACTTACTCATGTAGATATAGTTAATATTTGGAATGTAAATATTGAATTTCTCAGCGAAATTTAGTCATTGATTTTAACAGGATAGCATGAAACTTAATAAATTTAAATTATATTGTAAGTTGAACGTCAATTAAACCGGTAATCCTTTAAGATGGCACCAAACTGGGAGGAAGAAGATTCAAAATGATTTTCAAATAAAGCAATAAATATATTCTGATGGGAAAGTTTTCATTTGTTAATGATGCGGGAATAGCAAAAATTATCTATAGCTGCATCTAAATGAAATATTTTCAAAAAAATTATCAAAGCTGGTCTACTCTAACGTTTTATCTTCAGTCTTAAATGTCTAAAATGAAAAATAAGTTTGATTTATATACAGTCAAATCCCGATACTTCGTAGCCCGATTAATCATAAGAAAGTGCTGGTCTCTTGGAAAAATCTCGTTAATTCATATAAAACAATGCTTTTTAGTCCCCTCGGTATAATGTATTTTTTTCCTCTCCAAGATCGACAAAGCGTCTCATAATTACCATTTTTCCGTTGAATTAGAGTCGTGTTTTGGGAAAATTTCGTTAATTGTTTTGTAAAATCAATCCGAGAATCAATCCTAAAGAGGCCAAGAAATTGATCAATAGCGAATGTGGATGAAAATGTGTTCGGCGCAATTCACACTATTGAATTAGCAATAGACAGCACACGTTTAAATAATTTTTTAATGCAAACAAAAATAGATCAATATTTCCAAAAAAATAATGTTTATGAAAATATGTTCATGTTTATGTAGTTTTAATTTACTATACAATCGAAAATAATGTATTTAAATAGAGTATTTTTTATGTTTACCTAACCTATGTATGTATGTAGATATTTATAAAAAAATAAAAATAAATTAAAACTTTGGATATATCGTATTTTTAATTTTTACCCTCTATATAGCGAACATGTCGATATATCGTACATCCTTTGTCCCCTTGAAGATACTATATATCGGGATTCTAGTGTATTATGCTTTCTCTCTATCTATTCACAGTCATTTCAAAAACGCCATAAATAATAGCTGTTGATTAGGGTAGGCCTGTATGCTTGCTTGCTTGAAAACAGATAGCGAGATCGTCAATAATTTTAGAGATTGCCAAATACCTTTTAGTTCATGCAAAACATCAAACTTGCCGTCCAGACGTAACGTTTTAGCTGATATGATCAGACGAAGAAATCTAATGACAAAATGTTATACATATAATTTATTTGTTAGCGACTTTATACTTTTTGCTTACTAACAAAATGAATTTACCTACATCCAATCGGCAACCCATGAGAAACATCACTGATTTTTTTAATCAAAAAGATATTGATGGTCAAACATTCGAAATAATATAAATATTCACTTACATACAATAATATAGTTATTTGCATCAAGCAGGGGCAATCTCATTAATTTCTTCTCAAGAATCGAACAACCAGTGGCTATCTCAAATAAATAAGTAAATGAATAAATAATAATTTTTTTTTTTGACTTTTCGGACTTTCTAGCCATAAACCAATTTACGATACTATTTATTTTATTTAAATTTGTCTCTACCCCGGTGGTCAGATTTTAGTCGGATTCCTCGAGTCAAATTCGAACCCGGGTCCACTTGGTTAGCAGGCTAACACGCTACCACCTAGCCCCAAATAATAAATTTATTTAAAAGAATTTTTTTATTGTTATATAATAATTAAAATAAATAAAAATCTTTTATTAAATAATCCTTAAACCCAAACGTTTCGGGAGAATTTCTCTCATTTTCATTGGAAAATTTTCAATTATTATAAAAAAAGAAAAAAGAAAAAAGTTGCTTTTTTTCGAATGCTCAAAAAACACTAAAGAAATTAAATATTTTGAATATAGACAATGATATAAATTGTGTTGGTGTCGAAATTACTTTTTATTTAAATAAGAAATGTAAATATTTACGAAAAATTATAATAAAAGCTTATATTTTACTTTTTTACAAAAAAATTATTTCATACGTGTTTTAACATGTAACAATAAATTGAGAGTATAATTCTTTTTCATGTGTTTTTGTTTTGCAATTTTTTTAACATATTTCAACACTATATTATAAATAGACTTTGCATGTAATTTTATTATTAGTATTAAAATAGTTAGCTTGAATTAAGGTATTGATAAAACTCGTATTATACTTTATTAATAGAAAATTCTTTATTTCGTGTCTGAGCTTGTTTCAATGTCTCCAATGGATATGGATTTGTCTCGACATGTATCCAGAATTATTATAAAAACGCCCAAACTTAAATTTCGCAACCTTTTCTTTCTAGATCAGAGCGAGACATTCTACCCCAATTGTATTTCAGAGAATTTATTATTTTTTTTAATTTTTATCTTTAATTGTTTTTAAAATATTTTCAATGAAATAAGGGAATTATTTTTTCGAAATTTCGGTAAATTCTTTTGCTTTGCTTTTAAGGAAAGAAAAAATTTATCGAATACAATTTTTTCATTAAATAATTATATTTACAATGAATTTATTTTTATTAGGTAGATTTTTTAATCAAATAAATACGAATTAACAGATATTTATTCCGGGGAGTTCATTTTAGAAAATCAATTCATACGAAATTTGTTTTTAATAAAATTAATAATTTAATTTTTCTAATAAAATTTTCTCGCTATGCTTGTCCAATCTAAAGCCTGATTATAATTTGATAATAAAATTTCCAAACCAAAATAATTTAATTTTTTATTTTCTTAAAAAAAAATCGAATTCAATTTATTTTTCAATTTTTCAGGTACCTTAAATCCAAAAAAATGAAAATCTCTCTCTCTCTTTCTTTTATCTGTGTGTGTGATTAAATGAAATACAAATTTTTTGACACTAGAACGAACTGAACGATTCTGCGTTCTTGACTAGTAATAAGAATGGGGAATCCGGACCCACAAAAAAAATGATTTCTTTACCTTTTTGGATTATCCTGGATTATGGGAATCTAGACAGATCGAGATTACGTTAGATATTATTTATGGTGCAGTATCTAAAATCTAAAATATCTTTTCAACCTAATTCTCACATAAAAAAGTACACTTCGATACTCTGTTTATATACGTGATTTCGTGACAATCGATTTTCTTCCTACCATATTTTCTAATTTCTACAACTAATCCTTTAAAACCTGGCTTCAAAGATATTTACCTTCCGATAATACCCTTGATGCAAGGGAGAAAATTTCCCAAGGGGAATAGGAAGCTTGGAATCCCAATTAATCATTTTTATTTAGTCATTTAATTTTGTGAATTTTTTTTACTTATAGATTAAAGTAACGGTATTTGATCAAAATAAATAAGCTGATGTGGCTATCCACAAGATTTTACTAGCACTCTTGGATTTTTGTTTTGAAATTTTAATATTTTAAAATATTTTTGAACCCCACCAAATTTGATCCCCGAAAAAAATAATTATTACACTCTTTTTTATTACAGGACCGTGTTTTATAGTAAATTCCAAAATTTTATAATTTTAATTTTTTAAGTACAACTCTTATTTTTTGGTTCTATTTCAAACAAAATCTAATCATCTCTTAATCTTAATATGAAGATTCTACATGTCAAATTTGGTTTTGATATCCATACTAGTTTTTGAGCTAGAGTGTACGTACACAAAATTTGGTAGCCTACTAACTACTTTCTAACAGACATTTTGACATTTAGTAAAATATTATTTTGGTGTGTATTCATTAGGTCCTTTTATCTAGTCCAAAACGCCATAGTTTCGCTCAATTTTTTTTTTATCAAAATATTTTCATCTGTTTTTGAGATAAAAAAAAACAAAACATTTTTCTCATACACGATTACATACCCAGTAGGTAAATTAAAACCATTCGGCGGAAATTTCGCTGGTCGGGGGACTACGTCCTTTGACCCCAGTGTCCCCCCAAACCCGGTACTCCACTGGTATAATAAAATAATTTATAATCCCCCGTCCCCTCTCGCCCCCAGCTTTCTAGTATTTTTGTTTGCAAATTTTAGATTTTAAATTATTTTTGAATTCCCTCGTATTTATTTAACGCCAAAGCACGGCCAATCAGAGAGACGACGTCTTCGTCGAGCAAGCCCATTATTATAATAGAATTTTACAATATATTTACATATTTTACTCGACCCCATGTTGTACATTTGACCCTTCCTGTGGACGCCCAAGGTTAAATGTTATTCCACTCTTTGTCCTGTCAAAGTCAATCATGGATTCTTTTCATGAAATTTATATGAAAATTTTTATTAAAGAATTGAAAATTCCTTTCGTGCTTTCTTTCATCTTTCTAAATTCTTTCTTTAAAATTCAATCCATCAAATAATTCGAATTCAATTTCTGGAGTTTTCAAAACAGTCCCTTTCTTTCTATTCGTTTATTATTTTTGATTCAATTTTATTAAATGATTGGAATAAAATAGAATACCTGCACAAATTATCAAAGATAACGAATGTTTTAAAATAACCAACAAATCATATATCTGATTAATATACGAGATTCTTTAATTATGCAATAATACTGAATATATAAAGAAATTTTAATTTTACCTTTGGAGGTGTTTTTGGGTCAATTTATTAAATTTTATGAAACCAAGGCAAAATTAAAAATTAAAAGAACAAAAATTAGGGATAATAATAAAAAAAATTATACAGATTAAATTATACTATTTATATGTTAATTTATTTGCTAAATAAAAAAATAAAAAGTTAAGCTTTCTCGTTGGGGTGACTTAATGAATTTTTGGCTGAACCCGGAAAGACAGATGTTGAATAAATAGTTTATTCAATGTGTGGAATGGAAAAATTAAAGAAAATATTGAAAACTTTTTCAAGACTCGGTACGTTCTCAGACTAGAGCCACCCTAGTAATAAGTAAAAGCCTTGTTTATAAATTATTTATTTTACAATGCTGTTATGACTATATTTTAACAACGCCTTAAAATCTCAATAAAATCAATAAAAAATCGATGTTTTCTGCATTTTTGAACTTGAAGTTCTCAAGGTAAAGAACGCAAACTTAAAACTTTTTAGCATTAGAAATATAAATATTTTGGCACAAGTACGAACTTTTTAGGATCTTTCGTCCATGAGTAATTGTGGTTATCAGAATCCGAACATATTCACAGAAAAAAAAAATTATCATGGTTGAAAATGATTTTTTTTTCACATTTCAGGCATTTTTAAGTACAATGAGCAAATATACCTATATAATTATATATATTATTTTTGTGATAATTCAATACTAAGGCCACCAGGCAGGCGGGCGTCGCTTCCTCCCGGACAAACGAAGTGTTAGGAGTTTGTAGTAGAAGTTGTGTGTATAGATTATTGTCTGGAAGTTTATTGAATGACTATATTGCAAAAAGATTTAATTAGAGAGCTGGCGAAATAATAAAGATAAATCAATTCAAACTTTTAGGTAGAATGCTTAATTTGAGATCATACGCTCAAGTTGTACTTAACTCTTCATTATAACGATAACGATTAAATTTATTTTTGAATTTTCTGTCATTTTCATCTGTATTTAACTTTTTCAAAATATAATTTGATATCCTTTAAATAACTTATTTAAATTAAAGTAGCTTCCTCAACAAAAAAGTAGTAATTTTGTTGGGATTTTTTTTATCAATGACACTTAATGATATTATATAAACAGTAAATTAATTGAATTTACTTCCAATTTCTATTCAGCTTAGTCAGTCTTTTTTCTCCTCGTGGCGGCAATTTATTAATCATCTTCTGAACAGTGATCAAACGAAGTTAAACCAATTCCTGGAAAGCATATTTTTTTTTCAGAAAAACGAATTCGTGACTGATTACATACTAAATAGGCAATTTTATCTCCAAAATCAAATTACATATAAATTACAACCTTCTAGTTAATTTACCCTTATTTATTTTTTGAATGAAATGTCTTATAACAGACCTGGTCAACCCGTGGGCCGCATGTGGCCCTCCACGGACTCAAACAAATATATATATGATATATATGTGTGTATGTTTATTTGCATCAAGCAGAGGACAACCTCTTTGTTTCTCTTTATAAAAAATATTCACTTCAAATAAATTAATTTAATTCCTTAAAATTATTTAAATCAAATTTAAATTTGTAGAATAAAGAACAAAGATTGAAATTATCAATTAGATAAACTTTTTCAAAACTCAGAACGATGTTTGCAGTGAATTAATAATTTTTAATGATAAATATCTAAATCTGATAATCATTTCGAATTAATATTTTCTTATTTAGAGTCAAAAGGCCGTTGCTAGAATAATAGAAATTAAGAAATTAATCTCTAATGGTCTGAAACACGTCTGAACTTGTATTTGGCTAAGCTAGAAGCGCCCTTATAAGTAATTAATAATAAGCTTAAATATAAAATAAATTGTTAATTTGGCTTATATTATAACAATGCCTTAAAATTACAATAAAATCATTCAAAAAATTAAGTATTCTATATTTTTAAACCAGAAGTTCAAAAACTAGAAAGTCTAAAATCTAATCAGTTCTCCGCATTGAAAATACAAAGACTTTGGCCCAAGAACGAACTTTCTATGACCTTACGTTCTTATGACATCGTGTGTATCTGAATCCAAATACACAGTCAGAAAAAAATAATGGTTGAAAATGATTTTTCTCCACGTCCTAAACACAATGAGCAAAACAAAAAATTAAAATTTTTTAACTAAATTCAATACTAATCTCGCCCGGCAGGCAGGCGAAGTACCGAGTAAAAAGAGAACTTAGGTTAATTGAAATATAAACTGACAAATTGTTTTTTATCGGATATTTCAAAATATATTTTAATTAGCATTAAAGTAATTAAAAGAAATAAGGTTCCCTATAATTATATATGAATAACATATTAAATAATAATAGTAAATTAGAACTTTTGATATGGCCTCGGGTAGGCAAGGCCTGTTTTAGATAATGGACGAGTGGTGACCTAAATGGGAGGGAGAGACATCGTAACAAGATCCAAGAAGACACGAGATCGAGTTTGATTTACACCAAAATAATACATATAAGGCACTCACCAATGACCCCCTATAACTCTTTATTATAGGATCCTTGTATAATAAATTCCATTTTTTGACTTTTTAGTTTAAAAATTTAATAATTTAAATTTTTAAGAACACCCCCTCTCCCCCCCTTAATTTTTTATTCGATTTAAACCAAAATTTAATCAAGTCTTAATCTCAATACAAAAAACTGTAAAATTTCTATTTTGATATTCACAATTGTTATTGAGCTAGACCGTACACAAACTTTGGCAAAGTACATACGTACTAACTTAATAAAGTTGTTGTAGGGAAATAAGGACAATAGCTTATGCAAATAATTTTTATTTTTTGACAACGTTTCGTCAACTTTGTTGACTTCCTCAGGGCTCAAATGGATTAACTTCTTTGCATATTTCTCATTTTATAAATATTCCTTCTTAGCAAACATAGGCCTGTCAAACAGACTGAAAATATTTTCCTTTTTAATCTGTTTGATGACTGGCCTGATATGTTTGCTAAGAAGGAATATTTATAAAGTGAGAAATATGCAAAGAAGTTAATTTATTTGAGCCCTGAGGAAGTCAACAAAGTTGACGAAACGTTGGCAAAAAATGAAAATTATTTGCTATTGTCCTTATTTCCCTACAAGAACATTATTAATTTAATCGATGGACATAAATAATCAAAATAATACGTACTAACGTACTAAAAGACAATTTGACAAAATAATTATTAACTCGTAAATTATAACTTTTTCGTTGTTCACTCTATGAGACTTTCTTATAGACCAAAACGCCATGGTTACTCTCAATTATTTTTTTTTACTACATTAGTTTGAGTAGTTTTTGAGATACATATTTCCAAAAAACGAAACAAAAAAAAAGAAGACTTTTTTCATTCACGATTACAATACTTGACCCTATGCATTTATCATTTCTTATTTTTTAGTAACAATAATTAAACTAATGAATTCTTAATTAAAAATCTTATGGGGGTAAATATATTTTTCCAAATTTATTCTGAGCATTAATTATTACCTCAAGTTGTATAGATTGTCGACTTAATAATTACCTAACCAGTTCTGTGTCACTGGCATGAGACATGATGTTATACAAGCCTTAATTTACTCAAAATATTTAAGCTTCTTAATGACAAAGGAGGTGAATGGGTGAAGGTATTTATTTTAGGGGTTATAAAACATGTGGGTTTTCTAACAAGCATTGATTTTCTTCTCCCGGTCCTAAGGTATTTACGAGTTACAAATTAAGTAAGAAGATAAAAAAATGTCATAAAAGAAAGTCGCAATGGCCATGTTTGTATTGGAATTGAGAGAACAAAAGCGGAAGTTTTTTTTTTTTCAAATAATGAGCCGATAGTGAAAAAACAGATGTTATTCACTTGTTTAATAATAGATTAAATTAAATTAAATAATTAACCCGAAGGTTTGAGTATCTTTTTTTGAAAATAAGATGGAATTTTAAAAGAGAAAGAATTCAATCAATCTTTTGCGGATACATTCTAAGATTTTAGTAAAAATATTATTAAATTGCGATATCAGAGATTCATCCCCCCAGGAGTCGAACCTGAGAACTAACACGCTATCCGGGCAGTCAGCTCACACCCTCGAGACAAAAACCTCTCTCTGAATCGCAATATATGATATAAGCACAGAAATTTTTTACTCCATTCTTCTATTATGGAAATTAAAAAATTTAGCTTAAAATGAAAAAAAGTTTTTCATACAAGTCCTCTTATTTAAATTTATAATTAAAGTTTTGAGTATCTTTTTTTTTTTTTGAAAATAGTTGGTAGTTTTTTCAAAAAATCAGCTCGGGTTCAGATTAGCCAAGATGTATTTTAAAAGAGAAAGAATTCAATCAATCTTTTTAGGATAAATTCTAAGATTTTAGTAGAAATATTATTAAATTACGATATTAGAGGGGATTCATCCCCCCTGGAGTCGAACCTGAGAACTAACACGCTATCCGGGCAGTCAGCTCACACCCTCAAG
>JALMQS010000225.1:9764189-9951832 GCA_024734495.1 Forficula auricularia
CTCACACCCTCGAGACAAAAACCTCTCTCTGAATCGCAATATATGACTGCCCGGATAGCGTGTTAGTTCTCAGGTTCGACTCCTGAGGGGATGAATCCCCTCTGATATCGCAATTTAATAATATTTCTTCTAAAATCTTAGAATTTGTCCAAAAAAGATTGATTGAATTCTTTCTCTTTTAAAATACATCTTGGTTAATCTGAACCCGAGCTGATTTTTTAAAAAAAATACCAACTATTTTCAAAAAAAAGATGCTCAAAACTTTAATTATAAGATGGAATTTTTCAAAAATACCACTCACGGTGCAACATGATATGATGGCTTCTGGTAATATATTGCATGTCAGAATGTCATGTTTTTGTCTTGAGGGTAGAACTAATGTGCCCGGCAAGTGTGTTAGTACTTGGGTTTGACTCCTGAGGGGACGAGGCCCTCTGATATGAGATATAAAATTATTCTAGTAAAATCTTAGATTTGGACCTTAAATTCTTATCTTAATTAAATTGAAGTTTTATAAGATTGTTTTTTGTCATACGAGTTCATATTATCCCTTGGAGTAGTCCAAGTGATGATAACTTTTAGACGGAAATTAAATTTATTCTTTAAATCATATAACGACATGTTTCCAAAACTTCACGTTTTTCAGTGAAATGTTCATCTTTGCACTTTGCGAGAATTAGATTCATGAGTGAAATGTGGACAAAAATAATTTACAATCTAGATTTTTAATTTGACTCTATTTTAGGCTCCAATTACTAGAAAGCAGAAGTTAGCAAAAAAATTAATATCTTATTATATTTACCAATTTTTATATATACTAGTATATATAGAATCGGTTCCTCGGAAACGACTTGTACGATTTCGATGAAAATTACGGGTTAAATCAGTGGTTCCCAAAGTAGTCCAGAATGACCTGCAAGGGGTCCATGCCAATGAAAAAAAAATTGTGGGTCTATGAGAGATAAATGGGGATCCATGATAGTGAATCTCATATAAGCAGGTCGTGACTTTGATTTTAGCTTTCAATGGATGGAATAATTCACATACACAGATAGATTTGTTGCTTAGTTTTTACGTGCAAACATAACAAACAGACTGATTCTGGAGTTTTGTATACAAACTTATTTCCCCAATTATAATTATAGTAGCAAAGTGGGGATTTTATACTGTACTATTTTATTCTATTTACTACAGGCAATTACATATTATTTAAATTTGAAATTAATTACATAGTAAGTGAATTAGTATATCTCTTAAATTGACCTAGGTAGTGGGGTATTCTCTTCGTGGTCGCAATACACTTTCAACTTGTAGAAACTTGTACATAATGATACCAGTATCTTCATGTTAAACGCATACGCGCAGTAGAAATTGTTGTCCAAACTTTTCTAAGAGCTTCGCAAAGACAGCGCAGGAAGACTCGGACTTGCCCTGAGTTGTTCAATCCATCAAACAATAAATACAAATGTGAGAGACAAACATGTTCATTTGTTTCCAGAGTTTTGAAAAAGAAAGTATTTTAAATAATTTTAAATAAATTTTAAATAAATATAAAATATTTTAAATAATATAAATTGATAGTTAGGCTCATACAAATTAAAAACTGAAATATAAGGAATTGAATATTAATTAATTTTGTAGACATATAAAGCCAGATTATCCTCAATTAGCTAAAAGAGCTATCACAATATTATTGAAGTTCTCGACTTGATATTGGTGCTCTCTATATAATATATTATTGGAATAAATTAAAATTTCTTGAAAAGTAAAATTTTATTTTCATAAAAAATCCGAAAATGAGAGGGACCATTTGTATCACTTCAGGATTTTTGGAGTGGTTCACAAATTTAATTTTTAGGAGAGATATAAAAATAAATATTATATTCGAGCTCCGTATGTAATATACTATTAGAATAAATTAAAATTTCTTGAAAAAAATAAGTTTATTTTCTTAAAAAAATCCGAAAATTAGAGGTAAGGGGGGACCTTTGCATCACTTCACTATTTTTTGAAGGGTTCATAAATTTAATTTTTAGTAGAGATATAAATATAAATATTATATTCGAGCTCTGTATATAATAAATTGAAATTTCTTAAAAAGAATAAGTTTATTTTCTTAAAAAAATCCGAAAATGAGAGGTAAGGGGGGACCCTTTGCATCACTTCACTATTTTTGGAAGGGTTCATAAATTTAATTTTTAGGAGAGATATAAAAATAAATATTATATTCGAGCTCTGTATGTAATATACTTTTAGAATAAATTAAAATTGCTTTAAAAGTAAAACGGGGGCTAAGGCTAGCAAGCAGCGGGTGTCGCCGCTATATATATAAATATATATACATATATTACAATACCATAATTTTTGTCTTTTCAAAACGAATAACTAAATACATTTCATGTTTTCTTCTAGTATGAGAACTCTAGAAAATTTTATAAAATTAGAAAAAAATCAAATTGTTAAAAGCAAAGCTCTTAAACTGTTAGGTATAGCTATATTCAGCTGAAATTCGGCATAAAAGTTTGTAATAAAAATATGCTGGTTTGTACACTGTCCTTTGCAAATTTCTAGCCTAAGCTAAAAAAGCACATACAGTAGCGAGTTTTGAAAAGGTTATTATGTCTTTAATTTTTTTACTTGCAAAATTTCACTATGACCCATTGATTAGTAGCTTCGAGTTGAAAAGGAATATTAGATATTATCTCAATAGATGACTTGAATTCCCCTCAATTTCAATACAATGGTAATGGATATCCCGATTTTTTCATCCTCACCCCCTCATCATTTGAAGTGTCAATTTCCTGGAAATCCGTGCTCCAAAGTTGGCAGCCCTATCTGACGCCCACAAAACCCGTTATATTTTTCTAAACTTAGTTTCTAAAACATAATGGCATCGAACTACCCCTTGGAGCTAAATTAATATAATAGAATATAATATAGTTTTGGAGTTGACGGAAGACTTCGAAAATTGATCCTCTCGAAACTGAATACAATATAAATCCTTCGGTATGTAAGTGAATGTAATAAAATAAATACCTGGAACACCGAGCAATAGTCGGTAATTTTTTGATTCAGTTAAAAGCGATAATATAATATTATTTTTCATTTTTAATTCAGGTCGATTTTATTTGCAGCCAAAATAAAATAAAATTGAAATAAAACTTAATTTATATTTTTACCAACGTTTTTACCAACGAAATGTGGTGCTACAGAAGAATGATGAATATCAAATGGATGGATAAAATTACAAATGAAGAAGTTCTTGGAAGAATCGGAGAAAGAAGAACCTTGTGGAAGAGTCTGAAGAAGAGAAGAGGTCAGATGATGGGGCACACACTAAGACATGGGGGATTGCTTAGGGATATCTTGGAGGGGGAGGTGGGAAAGAAAAGGGGAAGGGGAAGACCCAGAATAGAATATTTCAACCAAATAATTGGGGATATGGGATGCCAGACATTTAGAGAGGTCAAACAGCTGGCGGGGGACAGAGTCAGGTGGAGACGGATTGTTGCATCAAACCAGTCCTAGGACTATATACTCAATGATGATGACCAACGTTTACACCCGCTATGGCCATCATCACACGTATCACTGGCCACAAAGTTTTGAATGTAATTGCAATTAAAAGTAATATTAATATACACCGAGGTTCTTTCGTTGACTCTTTTAAATCCAGAAGATCCTTCGAATTGTCGGATGATCTATGACCTGTCAAATACATCTATACTTATATTGTTTTATGGTATCAATCTAGAAAGAAAAAAATTCTACTGTCTCAGTTATTTTTATCTTTATTTCAACCAATGTTGTTCTAACCAATTGAGTACTTGAAAAGTCTCGAGAGGGACGAAACGTTGTACAAAAATTGAAGAAGAACTTCAATAAAAAACTTTGTCCAATAAACTGAATTTTTAATCTAATATTTGTAATGATCTATTAGTGGAATTTAAAATAAAAAAAAACATTTCATTTTATTAAAAGAAAATTGAAAAAAATGTAATTATAAATTTTTATTCAGCCACCTGTTAACAATTATTTCAATTAACAAAAAACCCATCAAAAACAACTTAGCCAAAGATAAGACTGTGACAGATCGAATTGTCAACCTCAAAACCCCCTAACCCCCAAATCGTTAGAGCCGTTTTCGAGAAACCGATTCTATATATATATATATAAGTATATACAAGAATTGATCGTTTAATATAATAAGAAGAAGATAAGATAATGGACAATTTTCTCCTGAGCGTATCAAGTATGATTTAAAATGACTTATAGCTGTGATAATTTGAAATGGCTTATAATTTTCTACAAGTAAATGAAAAACAAACATGTTTAAGCTTTCTTAAAAACGATTGTGCCGTAGCCAAAGGGAGAAGAAGGGAGGCTGAATTTTTACTATAAAGAGCGATCACATTTGGCGGTCATTTTTTCTTTCTTGTCAAATGTACTAGCAAATATGATACTCGCGTCCGCCAGTACAAATAGCTTTTTAATTTTGCATTCTATTTATTCTTCCTGGCCTCTTATGCAAGCGACCCTATCTCAAAATCTATCAGCCATTGTCTTTTTTTATTTATTTCAAACTATAATCCTCTTTTGTTTGAAGGACAGGGGATAGATAGAAAATAGACGGATTTGTTTTGACGCGTATTATTTTGATTATTCTGCCGGCTGAGAGCCAAAGAGAATTTCCGAAGATATCGAACGATGACAGCTGTTTTTTTAATGTTTTGTGTGGTTTGTCCAATTCTTTTGTTATATATATATATATGACCTCTTTTTGGAAAATATGTAACGAGTTTTAAAAAGTTTATTTGATTTTGATTTATAAATCAATTTGTGCATGCCTCTATCTTTTTCCTGATCAAATGAACAATTCAACCAGATAGTCTTGATTTTTGTTTTATAAAAAAAATAAAAGAATAAAATAAAAAATAAAGCTCTTTTTTTCTTAAGTCAAGAAAAGCTTATACAATCGAGCCTCAATCATTCAAAACTCAAGAGAAAAACATTTTTCCTCAAATTAAAAAAATTTTAATTCTTACTTTTTCGAACTCGTAAATCAATTTATATTTTTTTGAGGGGAAAGAAATAAAATTCAATTTATGGAGGCTTAAATTATTTGTTTTTAATTTGTACTTAGGAATAATATAAAACGATTTTTTTTTCATATAAATGCTGTAAAGCTGAAAGTGCAAAAACATGAAAAAATCGACTTTAAATTAAAAATAACTATCGATTCTCATCTAATGCAGGAGAAATAACCTCGTTACATTCCATTTTTGATGTTTTGACTATTAATGCTAACTAGTGCTGAAAACATGGAGGATCGACTTAAAATCAAAACGACCAAATTTTTTTTGTTAAACAACCATCGTATAGGTACATTTTATCTACCCAATACACTATGAGGCGGTTGTATGTCGCAAAGTAAATGCTTTTTACAAGTGACAAAGGGTAGATGGTAAATGGAGGGTGGGATGGCTTTCAGATGACAGGCGCTGAAAGTCACTGAAAGTGCCTGTCATCTGATTGGCCATCGCAGTCCCTCCATTTACCATTTACCCTTTGTCACTTGTAAAAAGCATTTACTTTGCGACATACAACCGGCCCTATGTCGCATTTGGGTTTGACTTTTCTCTGGTAGTTAGATTATTATTATTATTATTTGTAAAACTGAATACTAAGAGTAGAAATGAGTAGCTAACCTAAGATTGTTTTGTGTCCAGGTTGTCGTTTGGACGCTCTTGATCGCCTTGTCATCATTGGTCTTTGCTGAAACTCCCATCGGCGAAGCGGTCGAGTCCCCAGAGGAGAAGAATCCTCAGACAAGGAGCGTTAATTCGGATACTTCCGGAAACAACGACCTAAAAACATCCACAAGCAGATGTAAGTATATTACATTTTTTAAATATTTTTAATGAATATCTCAGATACGAGTAATAAATTTCAAGTCAAACAATTGAGCAGCATGGTCAAACTCGTTGTTATTGTGATCAAAACTATGTTGGTAACCTTATCAACTTACATCTGAGTCCTAAAAGCAAATCAAGACACCAGAACCCGATATTAGAATTTTCATTGGCTTTTGATCAAAGAATAATCGATATATCAATCAGAATTGTTTTTGACTGCGCTTATTTGAAAAATATATTTATTCTTTGATATATTATTATATCGATTATTCTTTGATATATTAATTAGAAAAATTATAAAATTTATTTAACATTATTATTTCAAGTTTGAAATATATAAGTTCAGATATTATTTTCACTCAATATTTGACAAAAATTCCTTACATTTGACTCTCGATTGAATCAAATGTAGAAAACATTCGGTTAAAAAAATCTTAGTTTCAAATCACTTATATAATGTCACTTGTGAAATGAATCTTTTATAAGCTTCTTGTTCCATCACCGTTAGAAATCCAAATTTTTGTTCATGAAAAAAAAATATTTGAATTAGTGATTTCAAGTTATAAGTACTCGTATAAAGGTTGCTCATTTCCATTATAAATAATAATGCGAATGATATGTTGATGTCTCTGTTCTAAATCGATTGTGTTCAAATTCAACCTTATTTGAATAATTTCCCCTGCAAATGATCCATTGTTTCCCTATTCTATTAGAAACAAATAGTTTTTGTTTTGTTTTCTCAAAATTATTAAATGAAATGTGAAGGACAAAAATACAACAACCATGAAGTAAAGGAAATATTTCAATTTCTTATGTAAGAATTTACTCCTGACTAATAGTTTTTGTCAATTACATTCTTTTTTTATAATAATGCAAGAAGAGGTTGCACTAAAAATTTGCAAGATCTGTGGTCCCGTCAAATGCGGGCGTTGCAGTTAGTTGGTAATTTTAAATATAATTTATCATCATGTCTTAGAAGGAAATATTATTTCAAGCCTCACGAGAGGGCGGAAATCAACTCCTCCCTTTCTAAGGGTGTCATCAAGAGGCAGAAGTAGTAGCAGCCCACACAAGGCATTAAGCTTCTCATCACTCTCTTTCTGTATTGTTTCACTTACCCATTTTCCCTTTGTCTATAATTTTTTTAATAAATTGGGTTAATAAATAACTCTGCGCTATATTCAAGAATATATATATATATATATATATATATCTTACAATCTTAAATTAATATACAACAACACATTTCACAAAGATAAAGTAAATGATGTAAAGTTTTTATATGAAAAGTTAGAATTAAAGAAAAGGGGAAACTTTTTCAAAACTGGGTATGCACTCTGCAAATTTTAAGGAATTGGCAAGTTTTTTTTTTTCAAGCTAAAAATCTGAAACATGACACACATATGAAGTTTACATTAATACAGTTTATGTTAAATTTCATTTTATTAACTACAAGTCTTCCAAGCGTACCAAGTAATTATTAAAAACACCTCAATTTTTTACTTTACCATACAGGGTATGGTCAAGTATTGTAATCGTGCATGAAAAAAGTGTTTTTTTCCTTCTTTTTTTTGAAATATCTGAAAAACGGCTGAAACTATTTTGATTAAAAAAATTGAGCAAAACCATGGTATTTTGCTCTACAAAAAAGCTCTAATAAGTAAACATCGAAAAAATTATATTTTTCGAGATAATAATTGTTTTTTCAAAATGTCTGTTAGTTAGTCTGTCCGGTTGTCTGGTTGGGTGTCAGTTAGTCTGTGAGTTACCAAATTTTTATGGGCGAGCTAGCTCAAAAACTAGTTTGAATATCGAAACCAAATTTCACACGTAGTTTTGGTCCACTGAGATTAAGAGCTGATTAGATTTTGGTGCATATCGACCCAAAATTAAGGAGGGTGGGGTGGGGGGGTGGGGGGGGGGGTTAAAAATTAAAAACATAGGCTATTTGAGCAAACTCAACCAAATTTTGTATACACAATCAGTGCGACCCCAGAAGTCTAAAAATGCAAAAACTAACATCCCAAAATTGGTGGGGGAAGGGGGGTGTAGGGTCAAAAAATGAAAATATAGGCTATTGTTCCAAACTCAATCAAATTTTGTATACATAATCAGTGGGACCCCAGAAGTCTAAAAATACAAAAACTAACCCCCCAAAATTGGTGGGGACAGGTTCAAAAAATGAAAATATAGGCTTTTGTACCGAACTCAACCAAATTTTGTATACATAATCAGTGCGACCCCAGAAGTCTAAAAATGGAAAAACTAAACTCCGAAAATGAGTGATTGGGGGGGGGGGGTCAAAAAATGAAAATATAGGCTCTTGTTCCAAACTCAAACAAATTTTCTATACATAATCAGTGGGCACACAGTAATCTAAAAATGCAAAAACTAACCCCCCACATGATTATAAATAATTTTATTAAATATTAAATATAAGTGAGAGGCCAGGTTGTATGGTAAAGTCAAGTGGATGGCCACATCAGAACACGTCAGCTTATTTTAAAAAAGTGTTAATATTTTTATTCCATTCTAAAGGAGATATAAAACCAAAGAATAAGAAAGAATCTGCTAAATTAATGCGTCTGCTTTTCTTTCAAATATCTTAGTTTCCTTTTAAAGAATTTTGCACAATCGCAGCTTTATATCATGAATAATAATTCTAATATTAGCTTTGTTTTTAGAAGACATTCCAAACATATTCGGGATCTCTTTGTGAAAAGATCTTAAAACTCACTAAAAATATTAAATAAATTGACTTTAATTTTTGGGAAAATTTTATTTTTACCAGTCCCAGTTTTATCAGTTACTTAGTCACTTTGTTAATATTTATTTAATGACCAGATTCAATATTTCTGATCATTAAATTATTTGACAACCTCAATAGCTTTGTATACTATTAACTCAAAATTTCATCATATAGTTATATACAGAATAAGTATATTTTATTTATTGGGCCTCCGAGGAGCGGGCCGCCTCGTACAAGACAATTTAAGATGATTACATAAATTTACCCACAAATCCTTCACACTTTCGGCTTCAGAACAAATTAATTCAGATTCAGAGCGGGTGGCTGAGAGAGCCAGGATTAATCCTGGCTCACATTTCACATTTCTTTTTTTTTTTTTTTTTTTTTTATTCACAAAAAATAATCATACGCCACCCGCTCTCCATGTTCTTCTGCCGAAAGTGTAAAAATTAAGAAGAGATCCCCTCATCGCCCTATATGTCAAATCGTTTATTGTTTTTTGGGATATACCCAGGGCGATGAAGGACTCCACCGCTTTATGCCACGACACTCCCTTCCACGAGAGTGTGATGGCCTCGACCCTGACCGAGCCCGCCCCGACGCCAATTCGCTCCGCAATATTATCCACCAGACTGGAGTTGCCCCTATATTTTTCTATTTTATTTCGTTGGGGAACACCCAGTCCTGCAAGCGCGGAGACGATCTGGACGTCCAAAACCCACACCACCCCCGCCGCATCCTTTGCCACGATGTCCGGCTTTCTATTGTCCGCCGAGCTGGAGTACAAGTACTCCAACTCGACACGCATTCCCTTTTTGATCAAATCGTCGGCCAGACATCGTACCACAGCGTCATGCCTCTTATAAATAAATGTATAAGCATATATTGTACCGACTTATAGTATTAACTCAAGGAAGACAGTTCTTTTATCTATGACTGTCTAAAAATGACAGAAAATTTAAAATATTACCACTTAATGGTTTCAATGAAAATATCTTAAAATGATAAAATCTTTTAAATATAGTAGAGATATTTGCAAGATTAAATTTTTATTTTGCTACCTCAGCATAAAATAGTAATTAGCCTTTTTTGTGTACACTCTAACTAATTGATATGATATAATCACTCAAGTTATTTCACTAAATTTGTCATCAAATTATAAAAACAAGAACAAAGGAATGATTTAAAAAAAAGGAGGGTAAAGGGAGGAAGATCAAAAATATTATTCCCAAGGATGATCAAGATTAATGAGAAGATTAATTACTGGCCTGCCAAAGTGGTAATATATTTGGTCATTACACTGTTTCAATTTCTATGATAAATTATCCCGGGCACCCTCGATGAAAGCCTCATATCGATGATCTAATGTTGCAATACGGGCTAATCAAAAAATCATATGGTTTATTACTCATTTGAGATAAAGCAGAAATTTGATTAATTTAATGTTTTAAAATAAACATCAAATTCCGGACTCAAAATTGGGCATCGTCGAAAAATAAGTTATTCACATGTGTACAATGAAATTTTATCTTATCTTACAAAATTTTATGTTTAGACAGTTTTAAATGCCAACAGATATAAAAATCACCTAAAAATAGCCCCTTTGGAGTTCTGTCACATCGTGATATTAAAGCGAAATATATTAATTTTACTTAAAGAGATCTTTATAAGGATACACTATATGATAAAAAAATGTTTTTTTTTTTATTTTTGACTGCAAGAAAAATTTCAACCCTCCCCAAAATAATCATTTGATTAAAATTTCAGTAGGAATTTTAATTGTGAGGAAAATGATTATAAGTACAAGTTTGCATCTTATTTAGCTTATGAGCTACAATCCTCTGACAGACAGTCAGTTGGACATTGTAGCGACTCTAATATTTACTTTTGAACGGGACTCTAAAAAATATAGTATTGTATAGTATTATCGGATGAAGTAGGTGACTTCCCGCGTTAACCTATCGACCAAAAAGGGTGCGTTTAGAATCTACGTACCAGTTAATGATGACTCCATGTAAATAAAGCTTAATGTAACACATTTATTAAAAAAACTTTCTCCTCAACTTCTTATTTAAATTGAATTATGAATTTAGGATACTACCTATCATGATAGATTTTTAGTTGAGATGTCAAATTAAAATTAAAAACGTTTTTGAATTTCATATCAAGATCCAAAAAGATCATTGTCTAGAAATAATCAGGATAGAAAATAATTGGAATAATAAGAATTTAAAAAATATTATGAAAATAAAAAGAATGTTTAGATATGTATATTATTTTCAAAAAATTATAATAAATAATAAATGTTTTTATTTTTTTAGGGTATGATAGCAGTGGGTACGGTAGTCTTGGAGGTGGATACGGCAATATTGGCGGAGGCTACGGCAGTGGATATAGCGGAGGCTACGGTGGTGGAATTGGCGCATACCCTGGCGGCTACGGCGGGAGCTATGGAAACAGTGGTTATGGTGGATATGGAGGTGGTTATAAAGGATATGGAGGTGCGGGGGTCGGTAGTGGTTTAGGAGGATATGGAAGTGTGGGATATGGTAGTGGAGGATACTCGAGTGGTATAGGAGGATATGGAAGCGGAGGATACTCGAGTGGTATAGGAGGATATGGAAGTGGAGGATACGGAAGTGGGGGATACGGGAGTGGAGGATATGGAAGTGGTATAGGGGGATATGGAAGTGGAGGATACGGGAGTGGGGGATACGGGAGTGGAGGATACGCAAGTGGTATAGGGGGATATGGAAGTGGAGGATATGGTAGTGGATATGGAGGATACGGAAGCAGCGGATATGGTGGACATGGAAGTGCAGGCTATGGTGGGTATGGAAGCGGTGGAAGTGGATACAGTGGTTATGGAAACAGCGGTTACGGAAGTGGTTACAGTGGATATGGTGGCTCTAGCGCAGGATATGGTGGATACGGAAACCGAGGCTATGGAGGATATGATGGCTACAGTAGCAGAGGCTATGGTGGCCATAGCGGCTATGATGGCGGCTATGGTGGTGGAATCGGAGGAGGATATAGCCAGCTCGGAGGCTATCGGGGAGGAGGTGGATACTACTCTGGCCGATATTAAACTTCAAATGTACCAACCACTGCCAAAATGTGATCTTTTCTTTTGTCTAAGTATTATTTTATTATTTTATAAGAAATTCTACTATTTAAATCTACAAACTGTAATTTTAAGTAACTATCAATTTAAGGACAAACACAAAAATGAAAGAAAATTGATAAAGGACAATGTTTGAAGTTTTCTTATTTTTAAAATATAGTATTTTCGCAAAATTTTTTAAAAATATTTACCCTATATTTTCATTTATATAATAAATGTTATATAAATATGATGTCAATTTATATTAAATTAAAAATAAAAATAAAATAACGAAATGGTATCTTTTATTAATTCCTTGACCTACTAGAATAAAGAAACATAATACTCCCAGCTAAACTTTTTTTATTATTATTATTATTATTTTTTAACTTAATCCAGATGTACTTTGAGGTATTTACAAGTTAAAAATATTTAATTCATACATAAGCATTTACTTTGAGGGAAATTTTGTCACAAGAGGTACTCATTTCAAGGAAGCTCAGTCGCAATAGCTATAGTCGACCTTTATAATGACACTTTAAAATATTCGATCCAAACCAAAAGTCGGAACGATTTCTCGTAAAGTTTCTATACATTATAATGTGATCTCTTTGGCATTTTTTTAGTATTTTAATTCTTCTTGATAGTGAAATAAATAACGAGCTAAATTTCGGAAGAGTCAATTTAAAGGATTTTTTTCTCTCATATTGCTGATGTTTCTATTCATGGCACAGGTTCTCCGACTCTTGTTGAGCTTCAAGTTGGTGAATTGGCACAGAACAACTCTCATCTACTGTATTAGCTTCCTAATGATGAATTTGAGAATAAACTTTACCTATGCAGTTGCCATATTTACTCCAACATTAACTGGAAAGATTCAGCGCCGCCTGGTGGTGGTTGGATATGCATTCTAATCGAACGCCTGTTGGTGCAGGTTGCATCGACAGGCGCTGATTTTTAATATATTAATTTTTAAATATAAAGCTGTTAAAATTATAGGGCCTTCGAATTGTTTATTAAAATGTTTTGATAAAAATTCATCTTTAATGTATATTTGTTGGGTATTTTTTTAAAATGGAACATAATTATAATGTTTCTTATGTTTAATTAAAAAAAATGTCTAAGAATTCTCGTTCTCATATACTATAGGTATTTATATATTTAACAACATTTATGAGAAAATGATTATAATTTTTTACATTAAAATATTTACAATTCATTTTTGAGATGCCCTTCAGATTTATAAAAAAATAAAAAAAAATGACCAACAAGGGACGAATTTTCATTTAGAGAAAACGTTTTTGGCGATGTAACATTTTGTTATTTTTAAAGAAATCTATTATTATGTTATATAAAATGTAACGGAAATTTATTTATTTTTTGTTTTTTTTTTTAGTAAAATTTTTATAAAATCCTTTATTAGAGTAACTTTTGGTTTTTGTAAATTTCTCAAAAACAACTGAACTTATTTTGAATAAGGAAATATATTTGGCTCAAAAGAACAAGATAAGTATACAAAAAATTCAATATTATTTTAAATATATTATCATAATTTAAAATAAGTATATTTCACTAAGTCTTCTTTCTATAAAATTTAATCTTTCATCGATTTCGAGAATATTTCTTTAATCTTTTAATTATGAATCCTCTTTCTACTAAGTTTTAAATTTCCTAATTTTATTGTTAGAGTTCGTGGCTGTGATGAAACTGTATTAGATGAAGGAGGAGGTATCAGCCAAAGATGGAATCACTGGGTTCAATTTTTTAGCCTAATTAACTGAAGATGGGCAAATAAATTCAGGCCGAAACGTTTTATTAAAGGTGTTTTATTGAACCCAGTGATTCCATATTTGGTTGACACCTCCTCCTTCATCTAATACAGTTTCCTAATTTTATACGATTAGAAATTTGATATTTTTTTGGGGGACTCCTAAATTAGTTTATTTATTTGTTTATTTAATACGAATCTATCTTATGACGCTATAGGTGTATTTTCACTATTAATTGAAAAATGAAACTGAGTCTTATCACCTCGGAGATGAAGACTTCCAGAGGGAATGGGATACTTTTATTTGTATAATAGGTATACAGTAAGTGAAAGTAAGAAATTATTTAAGCATGGGATAGTTGATCTTTTAAAAGACTTCTTTTGAAGGCTTATGCTTGAAAGGGTTCCAATAACGCCCATTTAAAATTATATACTACTAGAGTACATTTTACTTGGGGTTTCAATAGAAAACCCACTCTCATTGTTTAGTTCCCCGGGATTAAGAGTAGATGGATGATTATTGGCTTTTTTTTGTTTTTGTTTGCCTAACAAAGAGGAACGAAAATCAGACCTGGACTATTTCCAGGCTATCGAAATTTTCCAAGGCCGTTAATCACTGAATAGCTCCAGCCAAATAATGTCAAATCACTTAGTCTGTTTTTCCGTTAATTCCCGATAGCCTTAATTTCTCACGTTTTCTCACTCTAGCTCTCATCCGCCCACTCAACCGTTCGATGTCTAATTTACATCCCTTTGATAAAAAAAAGCGTTGAGGAATTTTTTGAACTGTGGATATTCTGGACCTAAAAAAACTTACATGTCATAATTAATAGATTTTTTCTTTGCCATATAGGGTATGGCGAATTATTGTAATCGTGGATAACATAAAAAAGTGTTTTTTTTGCTTCGTTTTTTCAAAATATCTCAAAAACAGCTTAAAATATTTTGATAAAAAAAAATTGAGCGAATCCATGGCCTTATATTCTACAAAAAAGTCCTAATGAGTAAACATCAAAAAAATTATATTTTACGAGTTATTAACTATTTGGTCAAAATGTTTGTTAGTGCGTTAATTACTACTTTACCAAATTTTGTGTACGCTCTAGCTCAAAAATTAGTTATAATATCAAAACAAACGTAATTTTGGTGCATTGAGATAAAGAGCTGATTAGAGTTTAATTGAAATTGAACCAAAAAATAAGTGTTAAAATATTAAAAATATAAAATTTTAAAACTAAAAAAATCAAGAAAAATGAAATCCATGTAGATAAATAAAATGTTTATGGTAAATAATCATGAATCCTTTGAGATATAATAACACAACGAACAAAGCCCTAAATAATTAACGCAATTGATTATTTATTTATTCTCCTTGAATATAAAGGTTTTTTTTAATACAAGTGAATGGGACTTTCTAGAATAATATCAGTTATTTACTAGTATTTCCAATTCGAATAAAACTTGTCTTTTTCATTATTAAAGCTCATTTGATGCCGATAGACAGCTACGAGGACCAGCCAATATTTATGGGGAAAGTTCTGTATTTCAGAAGTCTGTCCCCGAAATTTTACGGGACGTAAAAATGTTCTGTATTTATTTTTTCGTCCCGTATTCGCCCCGTATTTGCATATTATTATTATTATTTTTTTAAATATTATTTAAGGAGGTCCTTTCGCCGCCAATGTTAATTAAAAAATATTAGATTATAACCGAGGGGTGAACCGTAATTGAAATTAGGTGTACATCATCTTTAGAATTATTTGGAATTACTTTGGAATTCATTAGATAATCTATTGTCATCAATTGTCTTCTACTTGGAAATGAAAGTGGAAGTGGAAGTAGGTGTACACGATCGCGGTTCACCCCTCGATTATAACTATAACTTAACTTTTTATAATAGTTTAACTGTCTATCTATGCTTTGGTGAAGTTTCAATCACACATTAGCGAGCAAATTTTTGAAAATGAAAGCATTTTCTCAGTTTTATGGAAAATTAAGATCTTGACACTTTCTCTTGAATTATACTACTATTAGTTGAAGAGATAAAGTTAAAATAAAACTAAAAATTAACTTTTTGAAACATACAGGTTTCTTTTTTTTCAATAAAATGCATGAACGACCGAGGAATTTACTGAGAAATTTACTTTAAAAAATCACATACATGCTATATTTGGATGTAAACATAAACAGTATTAATACAACGCATTGGCAAATCATACAAGATATATTATCAGCTGATTTGAATAAATCAAACTAACTTTTGTATTTAATTATTTTTTTATAATTGTTTTTATTTCAAACATTTACGGCTTTCATATTATTTATTTTTTAATTCTATTATTTTTCATTTGTATTTTAACTTTTTTATTAAATATTAGTTTCTACACTTCTTTTGACTAAACTGGAGCGAAAAGACCACCTTAAATATTTTATTTTCGTTCATATTTAGTTACAAGAGTCAAAAATAAAATAATAATATAATAAAAATAGAATAAAAAAGGCAAGACAAATCACAATATAAAAATTGATTTAATAATAATTAAAATAAAAAGAACCCATGAGTCCCTTGGTTCCAGGGCCTCTGAAGGACGTACAACAGGGGGAGGGGCACTTCCCTTCCCCGAAATTTTTTTAATTGACACACTAAATAAATGAAAGTTCACGATACATTAATATTATAAGATATCTTTTAAAACTAATATTACTCGAGATCTGCACCTCGATGCAGTTTCAGAAGAAATCCACAAATATGCCGTTAGACACTACCAACGTCTACACAATCATGAAAATCAAGAAAAAAACAAATACTCAACGTTGATGATAATGTTCGTCGATTAAAAAGTATAAAAACATATGAACTATTTATTTAACAAATTATATTAATTATTCCATTTGCCAATTTAATTGATTAAAAATCGAATTTTAAATCCCACAAACGTATTTTTTCTGTATTAGAATTTGGCAATTTAATTGATGAACTCAAAAATTGTTATTTAATTAAATAAACTGCAACGGATCGTTGCTAAACTTTATCCAAATTCATTTGAAATATTAATATGTTCTAGAGTAAAGTACTTTAAAATATAATTTTACTAAAAACTTTATTTAACCTTTTTTGTGGTTCCCAAGGTACTTAATTAGGATATTAAATTTCATCAAAATTGGTTAAGTCATTTTCAAGATATTTAGAAAAAACTAAAAAAGTTCTGAAATAAAGTACTAATGTTTGTGGACCGATATGTACCAAAAACTAATCAGCGCTTCATTTTGTTAAAATACTGGTAGGATTTCAATTTCAATTCATTCGGTGCAACGGTGTGGAAAAATTCGTGGACGAAAAAAACGATAACACACACACATCCATCCACCATCCGCACGCACTTCCAAAAAAAATGGCACTTTTTGGCCTCTCGGCGAGATCCCAGGTAATTTTTGGCAAAACCGTCACGTGCTAAAATTCAATCTCATTGAATACTTCAATTTGTGACCTTAATTGAGTCCATGGGTTCCGTAGTCTTTACCTGAGGACCCTTTGAAGTCGCGCTTGCCGCGAGAACGATTCCAATACTTTCTCCCATGCTTCGCATTGGATAAAGTAAAAAAATCATCAAAATCGGTTCATAATTGGAGAAAAAATCATGTAAAATAGACACAAAGAAAAAATTCAGTCGAATTGAGAACCTCCTCCTTTTTTGAAGTCGGTATACAAAATGTTAGCCTAAACTAGGAAAAAATTTTACTTTAGATTAAAGTTTTATTTCAAATAAAGTTAAATCATGATATTTTGTTAACGTTGAGAACAAAAAACAAAAAAAAAACTTAAAATTATTTTTAATGCCTATTTATTGAAGTTATTTAAACCCATCTGTGCCCATTATATGATATAGCAAAAAAGTATGCAAAAAAATAAAATAAATATTTTATGTTATTATATATCTTTAATATGATCTTAGATTCTTTTTAGTTTAAAAATAGTGAAAAATTGGTAAAAAAAATATACATTAGATTTTGAATATTCCACGGTTATAAAAATAAATAAATAATAAATAAAATTAAAGTAGATAAACTACTTTTCTTGCAAATAGAATGTTCTCCATCTCTCATTTAATTAATAATGTCTAAAATTCATCTTCTTCGTCTTCTAAAATAATATCTAAATTCCGTCTTAATATTTTTAATTGTTCTTTGGTCTTATTACCAATTGAAACATTATTAAAATCAACTTCACCATCTTGCCCCATTAGAGAAATTATCTACAAGAAAAAGTTTAAATTAATATTATAATCGATTCAATGATATGATTTGTGTTAGGCGGCGTCGTTTTTAAATTTTAAATATAGATTCATAGATTATTATTGGACTTCTTATAAAAGATGCACAAAAATAATTTCAACACAGATGTTTATTATCTTTATATGAGACTTCTTCAATTTATTGTTTCAAGTTAGCCTTATTAAAAAAAATTGTCTTTTTTGGTAGATGTTTAATGATCTTATATCAGCTATACCAATTAAAAGATCATCGACTTTGAACTATTGGTAAATGGTAAGTACAGTGTTGCTGTCATGTGGTAAAAATTTAAACTAGCGCAATTGGGTCGCTGTTACAAATGTCATATGCATAATCAAAGAATATTATTTAATAAATAGGTTTGGTTTTTGTTTATATGTCATTTAAACACTAATGTCAGAAGGCCCAATTGAGAGAGTTCAAGCTTTCACCTCCAGTTGGCGAATCTGCAATTTGCAGTTACCAATTGTTTTGTGAATGTTAAACAAATGTGTTTATTTAATAAGCTTAAATTGAAACAATAAGTTTAAGATCTTTAAGAACTATTAAATTAACAGGGGTGCCCCCCTAGCTTCATGACTCACCTCCCCAATTTGATGAAAAGTAACCCCCCCTCCCAGATTCATGAAAAATACTCAAGCCCCATTTTATTCAGTTTAAAGAATTATAAGAGCTTTTTATTACCAGTGTGGAAGTTATAAGACTTGACCGCTTTTATTTTTAGCTTATACTTAATGCTAACATGAAAAATTTTCACCCCCCCCCCCACAGGAATTTCAATGACGCACTCTGCGTCTTACCCCCCCCCCTGTGGGCACTCCTAAAATAAAGAGAATAAACCTCAGTGTAAAATTAATTTTTGTTTTGATTCTTACAAGAAGTTTAAATACATAAGAAAAAAATCTTGTTGCACGGCCATTAAGCTAAGTACATAAAAATTACATATGTCCTAATGATCCATATTTAAAATTATAATAAATTTACAAATGAAAATTATAATGTACACGCACGTTTCCATCCTGTAACGGAATGTTAACATTTGCTAAATCATGAGCGTGATTTGATGATACAAGCAAAGGACTACCATTAATAGAAATGCCAATTTCTCCATGTCGAGGATAACGAAGAACTGTAAGTGGGGCATTTGGTTCAATTTTCGGAGTTATCGGATTTAATCTTCCTCTTGAATTGCCGGCTGGTGTCTAGATTATTTTTTGAGAATTTATATTAGTTTAAATGAAATAATATAGCATAAACCAAGAGGCATTACCAAAAAGTGTTGAGTAGATGAAGAAACGGTAGGAACACTAGAAGATGAAGAAGTAGATGATTTATCTAAAATAAATGGTATATAAAAAAGTTAATTATACATTCTTACATAAATCTAATATATAAAAATTCTATAATATTTACCAAAAGTTTGATTTTTTTTCGAACGAGTGACACGCACATTCTTTTCTTCAACTTTGAATAGGGGCATTTTGAGAAATTGTGTCATTTTGAGAAAGTTTAAAAAATAAATTTTTCTGGAATGTGAAAATGAATATATATATATATTAATCTTATTTTATCTTATACATATATAGAAATTAATGTCTGTGTGTCTGTTCGTTTTTTATGTGTTCGCGCATCGTTCACCCGATTGAAATGAAACTTTGTACAGTTGTTGTTGGCACTTGCGGGAAGATTTCTGACAAAGTATTATCAACTTACATACAATAGGCCGGGGAGGGGGAGGGGGGGCTCAAAAAATGAAAAAATAGGCCCTTGGCAAAAATTTATAATTACATTTTTCTCAATTTCTTTTTAATAATTATTTTTTAATCTTAATCCCACTAATAGTTCATTACAAACATTATTATATATTAAAATTGGGGAATTTAATTAATCAAGGGGAGGAGGGGAGGTAATGTTAATAAGAGGCCCGCCGAAGGCGGGCGTCGCAGCCAGTATTTAATGTTACAAATCAATTAATTAATAAAACCAAATATGAATGTGGAACAAATGGCATGCCATTCACAAAAAGTCATCGGGATAAGCGTGAGGTCCAATGATTTTGGTCTCCTCTTGTTTTCAATTTTACCATGGTGTGATGCGTGTTTGTGAATCGCATATGAAAATTGGATCATTTTAAGGCGATTATTTATTAGTATTATTTAATTATAGAACTTGCCCTGATAATATCTATAAAAAATTTGTAGAGATTGGAACGCTACACTTTTTTTTTAATGAAATCGAATATAAAAAGCACACCAAGAAGATTTAACTCTTATAGATCTCGAAAGACTCTTGCATTACCGAAGGTAAGAAGAAGTTGATCAAGAAAAAGGGTAGAGGCGGAGGTTTCTCTACACCCGGATCTTGATGGTTTGAAAGTTAAGTGTCTGGAAAGACGGAGGCCGGGAGAGAGTTCAACTTCCTTGGAGTCATTGGGTAAACGTTTTGACGAATGAAGTGGACTGACACTTTTAAAATTGAAGGGCGAAGGGCTGTTGGGAATCGGCAAAACACATCCTACACACAAAGCAGGCTTTGAGGGAAATACTGATACAAATTAACTCAACATAAAAACATTCCGTGATATAGTATAATCGTGCAGAAAAATTGGTCTGTTTGATTAATTTCTGAGGTATCTAAATAATGTTTAAAACAATTGTCTTAACTCATAAGTAGGTTTAATTATGATATGAGGATCTATTAAAAGAAATTATTTATTAAAATTCAAAATAATGATCTTTTAAGACAGTGGTTCTTAACCTTTTTAAGCTGCGACCCAAATTTGAGAAATATGTTCATGACGCGACCCCCCCCCCCCGTCAAAAAAATTTAATCACCTTTTTTTAGACGATACTTGAGAAATTTTCTTCAATTTTCAATGATGACTTTTTTTTAACTCACATATAATATTTTGTTGTAATAATTAAGATAACCATACTTTTACTTTACTTTTACTTTTCGATCTAAGGAAAATTTAATGAAAAAGAGCGTGTTTTTCATATTTTCATTTTTTATAGTATTGAATAAATCAAAATATATTTTTCAACTTATAATGAAAATAATAAATAAAATATTTGATTAACGACTCTGCGCGACCCAAAGAATATGCTTTGCGACCCAATTTTGGGTCGCGACCCATAGGTTAAGAACCACTGTTTTAAGAGATATTAGATAATTATTTTTAGAAAAACGTCGCAATCGAAAGTTACTATTTGGACCAAAATATGTATAATCTCTAAATGAAACAACTAAATGTAAAATTTCGTTTTGATCTTCTTATTAGTTTTTGAAATAGGTCGCTCACAATATTTGGAAATTCAAAAACTCACTCATTCTCATAGATTTTGGTAAAATGATACAAATATTTTAAAATATACCTAACAGTGGCGTGCGGTCCATGGAAGCTGTGGATTAGGCGCATCACCCAAATTCCAAAATATCAAGAGTAATTTCATTCATGTCATATTTGAAAATTTGTAAAATTTAAAAAAATCTTTCAATAAATAGGTATTATACAACTAATTCATTTAAAGATATATAAAATTTAAAATTTACGGAGCTTTTGAAAGTTAGCAAAATTATTCCAGATTTCCTATTTTAATCACTTCAACTATCTTGTGGAAAATTCTTGGATTTTATGAGATTAAAAACTGAATTAATTTATATGGACTCGACCTATGACTTTCATTTAAAATCTATAAATTGCATTAAAAAAATTAATCTCACTTTTGGAGCTCTTTACGCCGTGATTTTCCCAATAGTTTTAGCCCTTTTGAATAAAACAAACAAATACTTTTTGCTTCTTATGCCTAAGTAAAATAAAATATATTATTTGATTAATATTACCACCCAGATTATTTAAATTTCAACTAATATTTCAAAGTTTCTCTGCTTATGGAGTAGGCTGTGTGTGTTGAAAAATAGATTGATTGATTTCAAAGAATTAATGATATTTGTGAGCCAAATTTAACATCAAGAAGAGACTGAAACGTCGTGAAAAATTTAAAAATATTATTTAATTTTTTAATTTTATCAAGAATCCAAATAAAGCCTTATTTCGTTATTTAAATAAAAATGTATACCTATTAATTATATGAATAATATAAAATGTAATAATTGCATTACCTCGTTTACATTATTAAAGTCAGGCTGGTTTCCGAATAACTGAAAAATGTATAAAAAAATCATTTCAAAATTTACTTAAAAATTTATTATTTAAAATACTATAAAATAAATAAAAATAAATAGATTTATATTCATAAAAAAATCGGCAGCACAGACCATAGCGGTTTAAAATTTAAAATTACATTAACAAACGAAAAGTTATTTTTTATAATTATTATTTATATTACTCTATATTCCTTATATTTATAGTCAACAAACAGTTTGAGCTAGAAAATGCATTCTTAGCACGAAATCTCAGAATAATAATAAAAATTGGTTACAACGTTCTTTTATTTCCCATTTAATAATCCGATTCTTTCTGATTTTCTGTATTTTTGAACTGAAAGTACTGAAGCTTGATAGCTCAAAATTTAAGCAATTCTTTGTTTTGAATATACAAACAATTTGGTCTCAGAACGAACTTATCGAAACCTTCCGTTTATGAGTTATTGAGGGATTACATATAGGAAAAGAGTAAAATAATGTTAGAGACAGCTTATGCAATAAAAGTCGCTCAAGAATCACATTTATTCAGACTTTTGCCGCATTTATGCATTGTAACGAATGTTTATTTACAAACAAATGTAATAAAATATAGCCTAAAAGATAGGATACCTAAAAATATAGTTTCCAAAAGAGTTATACAATTATTGTTAGTACCCAGTGGCGCAGCCAGAAAACTTTCATGGGGGGGGGGGGGGGGAGTCAATCCACAGAGCAAAATATTTAGTGGGAATTTTTTTATTAAAACAAATAGTCCAGTTAAATTGTGTTTTTACCAGGAAAGATTTTGGATAGTTGTAATTTCTTCGAGCATTTATGTTTTTGGGTGTGCTGAATCCGAATCTGAGGTTTCAAAATTTCATGACAGAACATTGTCAAAAATGCAAAAAAAGGTAAAAATCTCATTTTTTGGTGGTTTTTTGGTTATAACTCGAAAACTTTTCGTAAATAACCTTCCTATTCAAAATGAAAGTTCATAAAATTTCCTACAAATTTCATCATTTAGGTTTTTTCACAAACCACCCGTTCGGGCTCAAGCGCTAGTTGAAAATTGGCGTATTTTTTCTGTTTTCGCAAATCCCAAAAACTCCCACTTTTTCGATTTTGACTATGAAAGAGCACGTTTCCGACAAAGACCACTCTATAAATTTTTAAACTAGATTAAATTTTATACAATTCAAAGAAAGTTTCATCATATTTGGATAATGGAAACTCGGGCCGCATTGAGGTTGAAGCTTTGAAAAACTGCAATTTTTTGCAAAAAATCGTAGTTTTTCCTTGATAAAATGAAAACCACTCATCCTAGATACTTGATTTCTATCTCATTCTCTATAGATTTTGTTGACTTGAACGTTTACTTGGACTACTTTTTTGTTAAAACTCTTAAATTTATTGATATCAAGCATTTTCCATGACAGGAAATGATCCGTCTTTTCAAAAAATTGCACTTTTTCCTTCATAAAATGAAAACCACTCATCCTAGAAACTTGATTTCTATCTCATTCTCTAGGAGATTTTGTTGACTTAAAGGTTTACTTGGACCACTTTTTTGTTAAAACTCTTAGATTTATAGATATTCAGAAAAACTCTTAGATTTATAGATATTCAGAATTTTCCATGACACTTTTGAAGATTTCTATATCTATAAATCTAAGAGTTTTAACAAAAAAGTGGTCCAAGTAAACGTTCAAGTCAACAAAATCTCCTAGAGAATGAGACAGAAATCAAGTTTTTAGGATGAGTGGTTTTCATTTTCAAAAAGTGGTCCAAGTTAACGCTCAAGTCAACAAAATCTCCTAGAGAATGAGATAGAAATCAGGTATCTATGATGACTGGTTTTCATTTTATGAAGGAAAAACTACGATTTTTTGCAAAAAATTGCAGTTTTTCAAAATTTCAACCTCATTGCAGCACGGGTTACTATTATCCGATTAAGATGAAACTTTGTTTGAATTGTATCAATGGTCTTTGTCGAAAATATGCTCTTTCATGGTAAAATGTGAAAAAAATCGATGTCGGGATAACCCAAAAAGACCCGTAGACGCTGTCGAAAAATGTAAGCAGAGCTTCTGTTCTGTATGAGCGTTCGAGTTCCCTGGAATTCTCTAGCAGTGAGATAGGGTTTGGAACGCGTTTGGGATTTGCGGAAACAGAAAATACGCCAATTTTCAACTAGAGCTTGAGCCCGAACGGGTGGTCTGAGACAAAACCTAAATGATGAAATTTGTAGGAAATTTTATGAACTTTCATTTTGAATAGGAAGGTTATTTACGAAAAGTTTTCGAGTTATAATCAAAAAACCACCAAAAAATTAGATTTTTTACATTTTTTTGCATTTTTGACAATGTTCCGTCACGATATTTTGTTAGCAAACCTCAGATTCGGATTCAGCACACCAAAAAACATATGGGATCAAGAAATCAAAACTACCCCAAAACTTTCACGCGATGGGCCCTTTAGAGAACAATTTAACTGGTGCATGTACTTCAAGATATTAAAAAAGAACATAATTCTTTATTAAACATATGAAATATATTTAATTACGGTTAGTTTGCCATTCGAAACAGTTTGTCGTTGCCGTTACTCACCCCATGAGCCCTGCTCTTCAGGGGGGGGTCTGACCCTCCCCCGTGGCTACGCCTCTGTTAGTACCTATATGAGATTACTCCTTAAACACAAACTTTACCTCACTAATATTAGTAATATTATGATAAAGTAGGCATTTTCCTCTTCCCGTGAAACCAGATTCCTTTTTTACGGTGTAAATTGTATTTATTTCTATTAATATACGAATGAAGTACATAATATTTTATTGAAAAATATTGATACATACATATTTTTCATAGGGCTGATCAAGTGTTTCAGATGATAAACCCAAAGTAAAACTGGCAATCAATGAGTTTATTTTATCCATAACCTCTTCAGATTCAAATAAAATCTCGTTTTTACGCTCATTCACTAAACAAATCAAAAATTCAAAATAAATAATTATATAGATATATAGGTAATAGGATAAACTTACTTTTAGTCAATGTCATTTCTTTAAAGAGAATTCTTTGTTTATCTAATAAATTTTCTTCTGGTATAATTTTAGCCTTTTGAATTTTCTGGGGCTTTTTTGTCCTAGGCATTTTTTTATTTATTATTCTATATTAATAAAAAGAAAAAAAACGATTATTAATTAAACAAAGTTAAAAATGTCAATCAAAGAAAAATTAAACCTACTAGTTAAAGGTCCTAATTCTCACTGTCTACTAATTTTGAATTTGTTGTTTCACGAATTCTATTTTAACATATACAAGGAAAATATGTCATTTTTTCTTATTAAACGATTATAATACTCCCTCCGCTTATAGGAAAAATGATCTTATCTATTTTAAATATTTTTTGAATAATATTAATATATTTATTATTTAAGATTTAAATAAAGACTATTTATTTAAATGGTTGTCACTGAGTTGTTTTTACAATCTTCAAAAATTACATGAAATAAAATTATAAAACATGCAAATGTTCGAATTAAATAATGAATATTTATATGTTACCGGCCAAAACCTATTTCAGGACAAACTAGTTTTGCCTAGGATAAATTAGTTTGTCCTATACGCGATAGGATTAACTAGTATAGCCTAGTCCAAACTAATTTGTCCTAAGCCCGATAGGATAAACCAGTTTAGCCTAGGCCAAACTAGTTGATTCTGATATAAATACGCACACTCTAGGATAAACTAGTATGGCCTAGTCTAAACATTATAGTATATTTAGAAAGTCAAAAATAAATAGATAAAGTGAATAAAATACTCCGTAATTGGAAAAATAATAATTTTTATTAAAACGATAATGATTCGTCGTTAAAAGTTATGGATAATTGGTAATACAAACAATCATACTATAACAAATTTAATAATAAGTGTTTTTTTAATAGAAGCAATAATCATATATATCTCAATTATTAAAATTGTTATTTATTTTTACATGGTGTGCTTTGGTGGCACTTAGAATTGCAAGAGTACCATTGCCTTCTTGTACTGGCACCTGTTTGTGGAACAGTTTTTGTTACAGCATGTACAAGGTCTTGACATGTTTACTCAATTACTTTCGACTCTCTAAATTGGTTTAGACTAGGCCATACTAGTTTATCCTAGAGTGTGCGTATTTATATCAGGATCAACTAGTTTGGCCTAGGCTAAACTGGTTTATCCTATCGGGCTTAGTACAAATTAGTTTGGACTAGGCTATACTCGTTAATCCTATCGCTTATAGGAATAACTAGTTTAGCCTAGGCAAAACTAGTTTCTCTTAAAATCGGGTTTGGCCGGTAACATATATAAAAAATCAATTAATAAGTAATTTCAATGTATAATTAAAAGAGTAACATAAAATACCTATTAAACTTTTGATGATGAAGTGAGGGGTCGACCTGAAATCCTCTTTTTGAGCTTTTTAGTTTCAGAACTTCTGTTTCGAAAAAAAATTGTCTTTTTGGGGATTTTCCTGACTTGCTATACAGAAAGGCATAAGTAAACAATAAACAGGTTTCATAAAATAAATTTTGAAAAATTTATTGTATTTTAATTTATTACTAGGGGGTTCTATACTCTCTTCCTGCGACAGCTTAAGATTACACCAACTGAATAATTAGCGGAGAGCGAACCGAGTTTTGAAAAAGTTTTCCTTTTGTTCTCTAATTTAAATTTTACAATTTTCAACCAATATTTCAGTATTCGACCCATCAGTAATGGTTAAATTTACTTGTTTTTTATCTCCTACAAAATTAATTTCAAAACTGAAAAAGATCTCTAAGCGCAACTATGTTACCAATTAAATTAATTTATCAATTAATTTGAAATGGGGGTCGGGTAGGCTAGGGATTAGCATGTCAGCCTGCTAACCAAGTGGACCCGGGTTCGAATCCGACTCGAGGCATCCGGCTAAAAACCTGACCCCGGGGGGGATAGAGACAAATTTAATAAACAATAAATAATTAGTATCGTAAATTGGCTTATGGCTAGAAAGGCCGAAAAGCCAAAAAAAAAACTTGAAATTTTTGAAGATATGACTGTGAAAAAAATCGTGACTTTCTTGAAGCTGGATGAAAATGTAACGTAGGTAATGTTAAATATTTCTATCTAAAAATATGAAATTCAAATGCCTAATTCAGCGTTAAACAATAATATAGGGTATCTGTGGATGCGTGTCTTGAAAGGCCGAAGTTTATAGTTTTTTTATTATTGTTTTTTAAACGTATAAGATAGAATACACATACAGTCCAGGGAAAAATTTCTGAATAGCTCAGTGAGTAGAAATAAATTTGAAATCAATCCACAGGCACATACTGATCCAAAAAAAATCGGGTCTCAGTGCAAAGGTCATGCGAGGCCTTTTAAAGAAAATTTAACCAAATTTTAGCAGATTTAAATTTGAATCCATAATAGCTATTTGGCTTTAAGAGTTATAAATTGTTTGATTCATTAAAAATGATGAAATGAGACATACGTTTGTTTAAATTGTAATTCGAAAAATTTTTACACGGCGCGATCGTCAGGCATGTTCACATCTTGCTAATTAATATTCAATGTAAATACTATGAAAAATTATAATAAATATTCACACTAGATTGAGCTAATAGAATATAGCGCGCATGGGCTACCCCCCCCCCACACACACCTGCGTTAAATATTTAACAATTGGCGGTCTGAACTGTTACAATTCAACAACCAAACAAATTTAAGACATTTAAGTCATTAAAATCAAATTTAGAAATAATTTTTATAAAAAAAGAACTTCAAAAAAATTAACTGCAACAAATAAAATAATAAAGACTCAAAAATAAAATAAAATACACAAAAGGTATAAAATAATTATCTAATTTAGTTATATCTAAACGCCGAAATATTTACATGAAATCACTTTTCTGAAGTCGGTGCCAAAGATGTACATTTTATGAATCGAACTCGACGGATCTTACTTAGTACGTTTGACAGGTAAGCTCGCTTATATAGTTTGCTTAGCATCGACTTCAAAAAGTGATTTCATGTAAATATTTTGTCGTTTAGTTGTAACTAAATTAGATAATTATTTTATACCTTTTAGTGCATTTTATTTTATTTTTGAGCTCTTATTATTTTATTTGTTCCATTTAATTTTTTTGAAGTCGGTTTTATTTTTTTCCTAAAAATTATTTTTATTTTTCTCTTTTTAGTGATGTTAAAATAGTGAGACTTAAGATAATATAGTATATACATTGCATGCATCTCGTAAGAGAAACTGCTGGGCGAATGAATCAGAAAATGATGAACCAATTATTTTACATGAATTAATGTATACATTGTATTTGGCTTCGACTTCGGAGATTACTTCTTCACCATCGACTGTCATCTATTTAGTCCTTGTTTGTAATAAGAGGAAAACATAAATTAAATAAAAAAAAAAACATCTTTTCCAATAATTATTCCAATTCCAATCATCCTCCAATCCCCCCAGAAAATGATGATAAATTTCAATTCATAAATAGAGAAATTCTCTCGAAACGTTTGCAGGTTTTAAATTACCATTTTAAGATTATTTTTTTTATAAAAGATTTTATTTATTATAATTTTGATTATTTGCTCATTAGAATTTGAAATTTAAGTCATTGATCATATCATCAGAACTTGACCAAATTAATATGGGACCACCCCTTTCCAATAAAAACCAATCGGTACTAGACTGAACCCAATTCAAAAAAAAAATTATTGAAATTGGTTTACAATTGGCGAAGATATCAGGTAACATAGACAAAAAAAAAATTAGTCGAAGTGAGAACCTCCTCCTTTTTTAAAGTCGGTTAGAAAAAAATTCAGTCGAATTGATAACCACCTCCTTTTTTTAAGTCGGTTAAAAACTAAAGATACTAAAGATACACACAAATGTTCTCGGTTTTAGTAAGATTTTAGCTTGTTATATGTTTTCAAAAATATCTTCAATTTCAGGTGACTATAAATGTTTGAATCGTGAATCAGAAAAATTTATTTAATAAATGAAAATATTTTAATTTTATTTTTTTTTGATGACTATTTAGGGTTTTATATAGTAGTTTGTCTAGTGAGGCTCAACATTTTTTTAACCGACTTCAAAAAAGGAGGAGGTTCTCTATTCGACTGATTTTTTTTTGTGCGTCTATGTTATCTCATATCTCCGCCAATTGTGAACCGATTTTGAAGATTTTTTTGTATTGGGTTCAGTCTAGCGTCCGATTGGTCCCGTTTTTTTCATTGGTATTAGACCTTTTTTGTTACGTTTGTTCAGGCCTAACTTCTTTGTTTATGAACCGATTTCGATGATTCTTTTTTTATTGGAAAGGGGCTATCTTAGGGATGGTGCCATATTAATTTGGTCAAGTTCTGATGATATGATCAACGACGAAATAACGTAAATCTCCAATTCTTATGAGCAAATAATCGAAATTATGATAAATAAAATCTTTTATTAAAAAAATCTTATAACATTCATTTAAAACCCACAAACGTTTTGAGAGAATTTCTATATTTATGAATTGAATTTTATTATCATTTTCTGATTCATTCGCCTGACGCTTTCTCTTACGAGATGCATGCAAGGTATTATATTAAGTCACTATTAATAACATCACTAAAATAGAAAAATAAAAATAATTTAAAATAAAAAAAATAAAACCGACTTCAAAAAACTTAAATGCAACAAATAAAATAATAATAACTCAAAAATAAAATAAAATCCACTAAAAGGTATACAATAATTATCTTATTTAGTTACAACTAAAATTGTTTTTTTGACAATGGGCCACTGAGGAAGTCACAATAAACTGACCTATTTGATAAAAAAACTCTGTGTTTTTAATTTTATCCAATTCCCTACTATTCGTGTTCCTAATTATAAGAACATTTTCTTGAGTATTAATATGTATTTGGATCTCTGTCTTTGACAGTGTTGGGTCAAATCATCGGGGTGCAAAATAAGTTTTGATAAGAAATACGTTTTGTTGGGATAATTTTGTCGACTTTTCTCTGTCAGTTGTCTAAAATCAATGAAAATTGTCCCCTTGAAAGTTACCTCCCTCGGACAAAGCCGGTTTCTATTGATTTTCTAGAGCCCTTGGCAGACAATGCCCGGCCATCTCCAGAGGTTGACGCCGGGTGCCTCAAGACGGGGAGAAAGAACGGAAGCCAGCCACCGCACCGAGGAGGAAACGCGTTTCTTTCTTTTACTTCTTTGACTTTTTCTATGGCAAATGGATTACTCCAAAGGTGACTCATCTCAAAGACCCCGCCTCTTTTCTTCCGCCATTCGTTCTTTAGATCCGTTTCTTTCGGAACCCTCTCTCTTTGTCCCCTGATCTTCCCCTACTGAGGCGCCGCGACGCTCGATCAATGATGTTACGAACGCCATCTTGAACGGCGGCCATCTTGCGATCCTTATGGATCATTGACTTCCAAAAGAGATTTATATATTTTCAATCTATTCTATTATATATGGATTTTCGAATAGGCTCAAGATACTTGGAAAAGATAACGCATTCATGCAAATAGAAAAAAAGTAAGTTGGCATGGGGACCATTTATAGAAATGCGGCTGTGCTGGAATTGTCTACTGAAGAGCAGCTTTTGGCATGTCCCATGTCCACTCGTCGTGCACCCCCTTTACGTTGAGGCTTTTCAAACGACTTGGCATGCGTCAATCCCTTTGATCAGACCAGACCACATTCTCAATTGATCTTATATATTTGAATTTCGAATACATCGTGAATGAAACTTGAGTGAAAAGTTGTTTTCCTCTTATTTTTTTTTAAACTTGGCTGAAAAGAAGATTATTAAAAAGATAGACCTATACATATATTCAGGGAAAAAAGAGGGATATAGTAAAGATGAATATGTTACATATAAGCAAATTAGCTGAATATCCAGACGAAAGAGCATTCTTAAATTTGAATAGGATTAGGGCTGATTTAATGATGACTCAGAAACTTAATTTTTCCCGATGAAATTTGCAATTTTATACAATTTGTTTGTGTGATGTACTATATCGTCCCCTTAGAGTGTAAACCTGTTAAATCCATTTTTATCATATGTTACATATCTATTAATACCGTTCGAAAGAAAGAGATGCAGGCAGCATTGTCCAAGTAAAACTGCTACTTACAATTACAATCGTAAGTTGTAGAAAATAAGCTGACTTGTTCTGATGTGGCCATCCACTTGACTTTACCATACAACCTGGGCCCTCACTTATATTTAATATTTAATAAAATTATTTATAATCATGTAAGGGAGGGGGGTTAGTTTTTCCATTTTTAGACTTCTGGGGCCCACTGATTATGTATACAAAATTTGGTTGAGTTTGGTACAAGAGCCTATATTTTCATTTTTACACGCCTCCTTCCCCCACATTTTGGGCGGTTAGTTTTTGCATTTTTAGAATTCTGGGGTCCCACTGATTATGTATATAAAATTTGATTGAGTTTGGTACACGGGTCTAGATTTTTATTTTTTGACCCTTCACCCGCCCCCATTTCGGGCGGTTAGTTTTTGCATTTTTAGACTTCTGGGGTCCCATTGATTTGGTTGAGTTTGGTAAATGGCCAAGATTTTCATTTTTTGACCCTACACACGACCAAAACTACCCGTGAAATTTGGTTTTGATATTCACACTAGTTTTTTAGCTAGCTCGTCCACAAATATTTGGTAACGCACAGACTAACTAACAGACTAACTAACAGACAGAATAACTAACTAACTGACATTTTGACAAAACAATTATTACCTCGAAAAATATAAATTTTTCGATTTCCCCTTATTAAGGCTTTACAATTCTTGACCATACCCTCCTGTATGGTAAAGTAATAAAAAAATGTGAAAAATAGTTCTTTCCATAACAAAAATATTAAATTTCGTTTGTTTTTCTCTGCCCTGTAAAATTTCCTTGTTATGAGTTAGCAGGTTTACACTCTAAGGCGGCGATATATTATTACAAAAAGATATAGAAATATGATCTAAAACAGCTTATCTAGAAGGACTTACTTGAAAACTATTACTTTATGTGAAACTTCACCTTAAATTTTCTTTTTTGTTAATTTTTGGATTCATTAGCTGATAATTTCTTGTGATTTTCTTTAGAAATCTTAACTTTAGAACTATCTGCAATTTAAACTTTTATATTCCTAAGAAATACTCCTCCAACTTATAACCATCAGGTTGGTCAAAATAAAAATAAAAATAACATTATTATTATAATAGTAATTAGGAATAAATTGTTATAAAAATAGTGTGCTGAAATAAGTGATAATATATAAATAAAAAAATCGTGGATTTAAGACAATCATTTAAATTAATTGTAAGAATAATTATACAGTGGAACCTCGATTAACGAACTTAATTCTTTCAGCGATTTTGTTCAATAACGGAATTGTAGAAGAATTTATGGATTACTAATTCTTTCTAAGAATATAATTTCAAATTTAGAGAAGAGGAATAAATTCGGATATACAGTAAAACCTCATTTATCCGGACCTCCAGATATCCAGATCGGATTTGTAAGACATTTTTATTTTAATAAATGTTCACATAGATAATAATTTTTAACTTTGATAGCAAGAATGTATTTATAATTGTATTTTTTTAAACACTTCTATGTAATTTTGATATAAACATGTTTTTTTATTGTAATGAATTCAAATTCGCTTATTTGAGGATTTGTTTTGTTTTTATTACCCATATATCCGGGGTATCCGGTTTGCATTTAGTCCCAGTTAGTTCGGATAAACGAGGTTCACTGTAATATTAAAAGCGACCTTCTCCAACAAAAATGAATGGAAATTTTGGATTTCTATGAAAAAAAGTATACCCAAATTTAATGAAAATATTATATTACTTCTATTTCCCACTAACTACCCGAACCAGGGTTTTCTGCAATGTCAATAATTAAAAAAAAAAAAAAAAAAACTTAGAAACCGGCTATCCATAAATTCATCGCTTCGTCTAGCTTTAACAAATTTACAAACTATTATCGAAGATATTGAACAAGAACAACAGCATTAAAAATAAATGTTTATTGGTGGAAATATTAACTATTGAGCTTAGGGAGCATCCATAAATTACGTAACACATTAAACGGGGAGGAGGGCTATTCAATTTGTTATGTATCGCTACGATACGATGGGGGGGGGGGTACGAGTTTTAATAAACGTTGCGTAACAAAAAATTGAATAAATTTTGATTAATACTTATTGTGCGATTATCTTATTTATTTTGTGCACTAGGTACATAAATAATTTTAATTTAAATAATTTTTTGATTTTGAGTAAAATAAGTGTTATGGAACGAACCCTCTTGTAATGGTCTATTACATGTAGAGGGGAGAGGAGGTCAAAATCTTCCAAATCGTGTTACGTAATTTTTGGATGCTTCCTTATGATTCTCTTAATTGTTACCTTTTATAAATGAATTAAAATTTTGTATGTGATTTTTTGAAATAAATAATAAAAAATATCTGTAATGATTTTAATTTATTTTATTTATTTACTTTTAAAATAACTGTTCTACCAGTTTGCGGTATAATCTCAGTAAAATAGTAGTTAAGTATCTTGTGAGTCTGTTGCTTACATGTTTCTATTAATTGAAAGTCCAAAGTGTCCTATTCAATGAACAATTTGTTCGTTGGTTTAACAAAATGTTGGCATTAGTGGAATGTTAAAGATGCTAATTGAAGAGGGATTTGTTCAACACGAATGCATTTAGTGTTGCTGGATATTTGAAATAGTTAAATGTTTAATCAATGAAGTTAGAAAAATGTAAACTACCTTTACTTTCTAAGTTCTTCGGAGAGGCCTTGAAAAAGTGAATCTCGATTTTTCTTTCTAAATAAATATGTTATCGTTTTTCTTACATATTAAAGCAGATATTTCTGGTCAGGTCCGTAAATGATCTTTAGAGGGTAGGTTTTATAAACATATATAGCCAAAAAATGGAACACGAAATCGTTACTAAAATAACATTCAGAAAAACATAAGATGCAAATCGCATCACAATACCACAGAAACTTGGAGGTGCCTGAGCTATACCTCTACCTTACGGTCACAGGTAGTAAGCATAACCATCTAGCGTTGCATTCTAAAATCCAAGACGTCGTGAGTTAACAACTTTTAAGGGGCCCATACTCTGTCAAACAAATTGCGTAACAAAGCGTTGTGCAACGTTGCGTTGCACATCGTTTGCCGGGGCCCATACATTGCCAGAGAAATTCCACAACAAAGCGATGCACAACCATGCGTTGCACAACGCATCATTCATAATCATACCGTAGGAAATACTGCGCAACTCGCCCATACACAATACAACGCGTTGCACAAAAGATTTCAAACATTTTTGAAACTTGTCAAACATTTGCACTACCATACACTGTCAAACAATTGCGCAACAGCCTCTGTTGGGCAATTTGTTTCACAGGGTATGGAGCCCCTTTAATGGACTTATTGTAATAACATGAGAAGCCACATGATTTTTAATAAAACATTTCTTTGTAAAAATTATACTTCATTTTTTGTCTTTCATACAACCATAGATGCTATGAATCTAAATAAAGCACAAATCAAAAATAGACGCTACCAACAATTTCTAGGATTTTTTAAAACTTAAAAGCATCTTATCTTAGGTTTTCAGTTTTGTGGCTTATCATGTTATTGGCATAAGATCTTGAATTATAACAGGAGTTTGTGAGTCATATTCATTACTATATGATCAGAGAGATTATGCGTAACGCTTCAGCGTTGTATTTGTATATTTCCGGGGTAGAAAACAGTTTTAATGTTTATTTTTCATATAGGTATAACCTTATCTGGAGAGGACCCCTTCATTGTGAAAAGAAGAAAGAAGAAATTTCAGGGATTCAGTCGGAGAAGGTACCTGTAGATATGGGTCTTGAAAGATTGAAAATTATATGTCTCGAGGAAGGAGAGTTCCACTCTTTAGAAGGCATAGAGATAAACGAGTTTGCAAATGCCTTTGTTCAGTTAGTATCTAATTTAACCACAAAGAAGTGATGAATGCTTGAAAATCGTGTATTTCCTGAAAATGAGAGTTTAGATGTAATCATAGATATTATCTAGTCAGAACAAACGAAATGGTAGTATCTATAAATAAGCTGACGTGTTCTGATCTGGCCATCCACTTGACTTTACCATACAACCTGGCCCCTCACTTATATTTAATATTTAATAAAATTATTTATATTCATGTAGAGGAGGGGGTTAGTTTTTACATTTTAAGACTCCTGGGGGCCCAGTGATTGCGTATCTATAGAACATTTGGTTGAGTTTGGTAAATAGCCAAGATTTTCATTTTTTGACCCCCCCCCCATTGTGGGCGGCTAGTTTTTTGCATTTTTAGACTTCTGGGGTCCCACTGATTATGTATACAAAATTTGGTTGAGTTTGCTCAAATGGCCTAGATTTTTAATTTTTAACCCCCGCCCCTCCCCCCCTCCACTTTTGGGTCGATATGCACAAAATCTAATCAGCTCTTAATCTCAATGGACCAAAACTACCTGTGAATTTTTTTTCGATATTCACACTAGTTTTTGAGCTAGCTCGTGCACACAAATTTGGTAACGCACAGACTAACAAACAGACATTTTGACAAAACAATTATTATCTCGAAAAATATAATTTTTTCGATCTTCACTTATTAGGGCTTTTGTGTATAGCGAAATGCCATGGTTTCGCTCAATTTTTTTAATCAAAATAGTTTCAGCCGTTTTTGAGATATTTTGAAAAAAGAAGGAAAAAACCACTTTTTAATGCACGATTACAATACTTGGCCATACCCTGTATGGTAAAGTAAAAAGCGAAAGGGTAGGGACGGTTCTACGATGGGCCAGGGAATCGAAAGAGCTATAATTAATGCTCGATCTGCCCCAGTTTCAACATTCTAGCACAAATCGTTTGATGACAAAAAATTAAATTCTAAAATTAAAAGCGTTTTCAATTTTTTCTACATTCATTTGATATTTATTACTCGTATAGTGTATACATATAGGTATAATTAAAGGGGGGAAATAAAACGTGGAATAGAAATAAGGTAATTTTTTTATATATAACAAATTGGTTGCTTAATGTCAACAAATGTATAGTTAAACTGTGTTGTTGAGTAGGTTATAAGTTATAAGTGTGTAAGTCGTTTTCGCCTCATCATATCAGAAATGTATATTTATGTTAGGTTCGTTAGAATTCGACTACGAGTATGTCAATACAATTAGCGAGGAAAAGATTCAACATGTAGACATAGAATCTAAATATTTATAGAAGAGATAGAAAAAATACTTTTTATACTTCTATCTAGATAAGGTTTTTTCCATCAAATCAAATAAAAACATCGTTAATTCTAAATATAGAGGAAATCATTTATACTTAACAACTTCGGTTATAATGAGAGGAAATCGGAATTTATGGACAATTCTCAAAATTATTAAAGACCCAAAACAATGGAAGTAGATATTCCTGGGGTGTTAAATTGATTTTTACAGATCGATAACTTGGGTTTATTATTTTTTTATTTAATGGTAAGGATGAGGAAAACGCTTAGACCTATCAGAAGTTTGGTATTTGTGATTCGCGATGTTTGTACTTAAGGGAAGGAGTAATAATTTTATATTAATAAGTTTTCTTTAAAAAATTGAAGGTGCAAAAGAATTATACTATAGTCCAACGGATAATTGGAATTTAAGCAAGGCTGTTTAAGGCGAAAGCATGCTTGGAGACCTCTCTACAAAAGTTAATTATATGGGGTGAATTAAGAATTTATATAGAGTGAGAAGCTGTGTTATTGTAAAATAGAGTCTTTCCTTGAATAAAATACGATTTTCCTGAGGGCCCAGGGGTACTATTGCATTTCAAATGATTTCAGGCCCCAATTGTCACCTAATATTTGTAATTCTCATATGATGTTTAATTCAAAAGAAACATCTGGAAGATTTCTAACAGCACTTCTGGATATTAGGCAACATTATGTATTGTTTAAAAACATATTTTATTTTGATCAAATTATAAATCAGCTGGTGTGAGCACGGCACAAATTTCAATTATGTTTCTGGCTTATTTGAAATCATTCATACCAATTTTCTTCATTTGAGTTTCCCCGAAACGTGAAAAACATTAGAAATTTCTAATTAGATTGATAACATCCAACAATAACGAATTAAATACAACAAATAGTATTCAGTTCATTATTTTAAAGAGTTTATTTACTTTTTGCATGGGTTTGCTCTTATTATTTTAAGGTTTTTCATAAAAAGTCAAAAACTTAAAAACATCTGAAATAAAGGGAGTACTTGCGGTTTGCCTATTTGAACCAAAATATGGCTGTCTAATAAGGCAATAACTAATTTAAATTTTAAATTTCATAGCTCATACATTTATTGTTCAGGGGCTAATACAGACAAACAGCCTGATAGTTTTTTGTAACACTTTTAAAACTTTGAAGACCACATTCGTAAATTTACACGAATTTACCTCTCTTGACATATATTAGCAGAAATTTATAAGGAAAACAAAATTTTTTCTCATATAAGAATAATAGTTTTTATTTTCCCCGTTAAGGAGGTCCTTTCGCTCCAGGTGAGTTAAAAGAGTGTAGTATCTAATATTTAATGAAATAAGTTAAAATACAAATGAAAAGTAATAGAATTAAAAAATAAATAGTATGAAAGCTATAAATATTTGAAATAAAAACAATTATAAAAAAAATTAAATACAAAAGTTAGTTTGATGGTAATATCTCTTGTATGATTTGGCAATGTGTTGTATTATAATGTTTATGTTTAAATCCAAACATAGCATTTATGTGATATTTTAAAGTAAATTTCTCAGTAAATTCTTCGGTCAATGATATATTTTATTAAAAAAAGAAATCTGCATGTTTCAAAAGCTAATTTTTAGTTGTTTTTTTTAGCTTTTTCAATTCAACTAATAGTAGTATAATTCAAAAGAAAGTGTCAAGATCGTAATTTACCATAAGACTTTGAGAAAATGTTTACATTTTAAAAAATTTTATTTTCAAAAATTTGCTCTCTAATATGTGATTGAAACTTCACCAAAGCATAGGTAGAGAGTTAAACTACCATAAAAAATTAAGTTATAGTTATAATCTAATATTTTTATTTAACATTGGCGGCGAAAGGACCTCCTTAAGTGGCAGTTGGTGATTTGGCCAATATACCATTCATCTTCTTTTATTTTTTATTAACCGACTTGTAATTTAATATAAAATTATACATGAATTTGTTTATGTATTTTTAATAATCCAATGAATTAAATTTATAAAAAAAAAACTAGATGCAAGGCCCGGCTTCGGCGGCCCTCTAACTATCCAAGGGGCACGCCCCCAACCCCACCCAGCACCTCCCACCCCACCCCCGCCCCCGCACCACCCCACTAAGCCTCTGGACCCTCAGCTGAATCCCCCATTCCACTCTGCACCACCCCACCCCACAGTCCAATGGACCCCACCCCGGACCACCACTCCGCACCCCACCCCCGTGCCCTCCACCCCGCACTCACTCACCCCGGACCCCACCCACACCACCCCAGTATGCCTCTGGACCCTCACCTGAGCCCCCCGCATTACGCCTCTGGGCCCTCGCCTAAACCCTCCACTCCACACTGCAGCCCCCGGACCCCACCCTTGCACCCAGTTTTTTTAATTTCTAACCTTCTAGTGACCCACAGATTATGTATACAAAATTTGGTTGAGTTTGATCAAAGAGCAAGAATTTTCATATTTTGACCCTCCCCCCATTTTTTGGGGGAATTTTTTTAAACAAAGTTGTCAGATATAATATTTAAATAAAAAAAAATATAATATTTAAATAGATTCTACAAAAACATCAAAAATATAGTTTTTTGTCCATGAAAAGTTCTATTTAATTCGAATCAAAAAAGATTTATATATCAAAGAAACGAAAAGGATTCAAAGCTTGAATTCATTAATCAAAAACCCTTTAACTGAAGTTTTGGCTCTCTTAAGAAAGGGAGAGAGGAATTTTCAAGATGTTGAGAGGACGAGAGGAGGTTCCGAGCGACGGACGTCGAGCGTCGCTCTGGCAAAAGCAGGAAATCCATCGACTCCCCACCCCACTTGGCAAAAAAAAAAATTAAAAAACTCCCCCGAGGGCATCCATCCCTGAAGAGCGAACTGCGAGCCCTGCGGCGCCCTAATTGGCCCAATAAAGGACGCACACGAACCCCAGCCGATGTAGCGTGTTTCCCAGTAACGAAGCCACTTAGCGAAAAGTAATCCCGCGCATGCGCCGTCCCCGTTGACGCCCTCGCTAGCACTTATTTACTACATTCAATTTATATACAAATACGCACGTGTGCTATTCGGGTTTATCAAAAATTAATGACTTCTAAGAAAATTTTAGCTATAAATTTCATGTGCTTGCATTTCAATCAAATAAATCTGTTAATAAATAAGTTGGGTGCGGGGTCAGTTTACGATCGGTCCAAACGGTCCAATTAGAGGTTCGCAATCTCTCGCCCCCGCTATTTCATATGTTATATTATTCCTTATTATTTTTATAACTGCTCTAGGAGTCGGTTGATCAATGGTTATCGTATGACACTTATAGATATGACTAGTCGTGGCTTTTGTGTTTGTACTCGGTTTCCTTTGGAAATGCGATCGCAATTTTAACAACCAGGCTGAATCTCTGTTTCACTCAAGAACAACGACATATTTTGTACATCTTAAAACATTTCTTATCAACAATATTAAGGTAGTTCTTTCGCGACAATCCACACAAAAAGTTTTAGCCTCGAACCACTCTATACATATGAATGGTACTAAAATTTTAGGTTATGTTTTTATTTTATGCAATGCGAAGCATGGGTAAAGTATTGTAATCGGTCTCGCGGCAAGCGCGACTTCAAAGGGTCCTCAGGTATAAAGTCTACGGAAACCATGGTCTCAATTAAAGTCACAAATTGTAGTATTCAATTAGGTTAAATTTTAGCACGTGACAGTTTTGCCAAAAATTACATGGGGTCTCGTCAAGAGGCCAAAAAGTGAGATTTTTTCAGAAAGTGCGTGCGGATGTATGTATGTATGTTATCGTTTTTTTCGTTCACGATTTTTTCTACATCGTTGAACCTATTGAAATGAAATTGAAAACCTACCATTAGTTTAACAAAATGAAGCGCTGATTAGTTTTTGGTACATATCGGGCAGCAAACATTAGTACTTTATTTCAGTACTTTTTTAGTTTTTTCTAAATATCTTGGAAATGACTTAACTAAATTTGATGAAATTTAATATGCTATATATGCTAATATTAAGTACCTTGGGGACCACAAAAAATCTTAAATAAAGTTTTTAGTAAAATTATATTTTAAAGTACTTTACTCTAGAGTAAAATAATACTTTTTTTAAATTCTTTATTATTTTATTTTAAACATGGACCGCAAATAGGCTATGATATATGATTAATAATAAAGGAATACAAATATTGATATATCAAATGACTTTGGATAAAGTTTAGCAACGATCCATTGCAGTTTATTTTAATATGACTGTACTTCTATTTTTTCATGTTATTTTATGCCAATAACACTGCCCAACAATGAAAATGCTTCGGGCTCAAAAATAGCTGATTCTTATGTATTTCCACCTGCTGAATTCAAAAATCACCATAAAAATTACCGATTAGCTCTTGTTTTGGAGATATAATCGATCAAAACGGTGAAAAAGACCATTTTGACCTATTTTCGAGTTCCGTTAGATATTAAACAACAATATTTGAGATCACAATATTTTGTTGAACTAATAGAAAACAGCTTCCTCTTGGATTTACAAATTACCACTTGTTTGTAGCTCAATTAGAACTCGAGTTATAACTAAAAACTAAAACTACGTGATTATAAAGGATAATAAACATTAATAAAGTAAAGGGAGTGTAGTTTCAGAGTGAATGAAATAAAACTCAAAGAGGTGTATACAATCTCAATATATTTCGGATTATTAGTCCATCATCAGGAGTTTACAGGTTAAAAACTAATCTGTAAATTCCTGATGGACTAATAACGCTGGGCAACAAAAAAGAGGCAAGCTAAAAAACGACGATCTGATGAAGGCACCACATAAATCTCTTCAGACACGACCATCTGTGAAGTATTATTCCAGCAATGTAGAACTCTTAGAATGTAACTTCTAATTTGTAAAAAAATAAAATGCACTTTCAATGTTGTTAGCATATGTAATCAAAATGTATCTTTTTCTGCTTGGTCACGCCACCAATTATAATTATTATCCACTGAAGTTTCTAAGTATTTTGTTTAAAATTTTTAATTATTGAATATTTGCCAGTAAAATTTGCAATTATTGAATATTTTCTTTCTTTTTCTTTTTCTTTTATTCCTCCAAATTACTCGTTATAAAGTTGCCGGATCGTTTCCAAGTGACTGTTCATATATCCCCTCCCACTAAAAATAATCGCCCAAATATGTTTTTTTTTTTATCAAAACTACAAGGTAAACAAATTCAATTTTTTTTTTAAGTTACTCCGAATATATTGTTCTAACAAATATTAATTTTTTCATCAAGATGGTGAAAGTCCTTCAATGAAAAAAAAATGATGATAATTTTCGCACCCTTCCCATGCTACCATATTCACAAAATTCCATTTTTAATTGCAATAATTACATGTTTGCAGGTGTGTAAATCGTTCTTCCAAATTTTAACAGTGTGTTTATTATGCTTTTAATAACTTATATTCCAAGTTTCGAAAACTGCTTGTACTTTTGCATTTGTGAAAGAACCACCTTTAAAAGAAAAAGAATACTTTTTCAAGCCTCGGTATTCTATCAATACAACTGTTCAATTTTTAACGCTTTTTTCATTAAGGAAGATAGTTAATGACGACTTAGTTTTAAGTCATAGCGTTTATTGAGATAAAGATTACACTAAAAATAATTTGTAACATATTATTTTGGAATTGAAAAAATAAACAAATAAATAAATTAAAACACAAATTCTATGGGATGCATATAAATATAAAACATTGGCGTGCGGTTCATGGATCCTGTGGATGCGGCGAATCCTAAAATCTCAGAACGTCAAGAGTATCTTCATACCGTGTCATATATGAATCTCGTTTAGCTTTATTTCGCTTAGCTTTAATTTAAAATTTATGAAACTTTTTAACGTTAGAATATGAATAGAATTTTCCAGATTTCATATTTGAATCATTTTCGCTATCTTATGGAAAATACTTTGATTTTATGAGGTTGAAAGTAAATTAGTTTACATGCAGGTACTCGACGTCTGACTTTCATTTAAAATCTATAAATTGAATAAAAAAATTAATTGTGAATGATGAACTAAAAGATGTTTTGGCAGAAGTATTTGATTGCACTTAGCCGCTTTTTTAATTAATATTTTGTCTAACTTATTAGAAAATTGTTTTACGGACAAACTGACCCGATGGCTTGTCTAGGGACTAGCAGAGGGTGGGTGAAGCATCACCAGACACAATCATGTTCAAACCTGTCGAAGCACCCTCGCTGTTTGCTCAGTAGCAGCATCAATCCTGTCATTTAATAGCCATAACTCTGATCCTGGGAGCCCCTGGTATTTAGACAACTTAATTGGCATATCAGTTAAGGGTATGACTCCCGCCCGATCAGACGGCGCGTCTCTGCCTAGCATCTATTTGTACAATCAACATATAAAAAACTGGATACCTACTCGAAAATTAAAAAAATTAAATAAAAAACGAATAAAATCATTTTTTTTCTTTTTTTTAATACATTATCATGAGAACGTCAAAAACAATTTTATAATCAGGTAGACTAAAGTATTAATAAAAACAAAGAGGCTAATTGCAAGCCATACATGAAAACCATAGGTATCGTAATTTTTTACATCCAAACTAATTAGTTTATAGCAACCAAAAAAATATTTATTCAAATTTCTCAGACAGAGCCTCTAAGATAGAAAGGTGGATTATTTTTACTTGCCCCTAAGATAGTCAAAGTGAAGATAGACTGTCCGCTCTGTCTTTAATATCAAATAGAAAAAATCTAATGTCAAATTTGAAAAATTATATTAAGCGGGTATCGATGAATTTTGGCAATAATAAAATAAAATTTCAAAAATAAAAGGTCCTTTTTTGGACATCATCCTCTGTCTGAAAAGTCAGCGACAGCCCTTTATATAAAACCATTAGCTTAGTCTTAGGGTAATGTCAAACGATTCTAGTAGGCTCGTTTAAGAAAGCTAAAACTTAGCATAAATATTATTATGTTAAGACCTCTAGATCTTCATATTGTGATTCAATTTATTCTGATTACCAGAATATGTCATTTGAAAGTTCTAGGGCTAGTATGTTGAAGAATTAACCTTTGCAATTTTAATATAAACATTTTGACACCAGAATTCTCTGCAACCTCAAGTTATCGTAGAAATATAAATATATAGAGAGAAAAATTATGTATGAAAACTACTTTTCTTTTTGTTTCAGACATTTCTAAATATGATTATAAAAAAATAGAAAATAAAAATAAATAAATTGAGTAGTGTATTCAGAAAACAAAACTCGGATAGGTCAGCTACTGGAGTTTACTAGTAATTTTGTTCACATTTTCAAGGTGGATTGTTTGATGGTTAAATGCAAAAAGGTAGCTGTCTCTCTATTGAATTATGAATATTGACATACAGTTAACCAGTCACTCGAATGGAAAATTGTTCACTCATTTAATTCAGATCAATGATGCAAACATGGTCTTTAGGCGCACACCTGCGTTGGTGGGATCAGCAATGGGGTTGTGAGCCCAGAAACTTATCAGTTTTTGAAGGGAATCGAAGGACTCAGGTGCTGTCGACCTTTTCTCCAAATCCCTACAATCGACACGACAGTGATCCATCGAGGCCGGTGATAATTGGCATAATACGAAAATAACGAACCACCCTTGCTTGACATGAGAATGGCATTCATTTCAAACAAGAACAATAGTCAAAAGAGATTTGTTACTTTTTAACAGATGGGATTTTTGAAATAATTATCAGGATTACTTTTTAGAACATTATAATATTAAGTACCCATTTTTATTTTAGGACCTGAATGTATAAGTAGAGGACAAAGGCTTTATAGAAGAGATTTGAGTGTTGAGCAAACAAACCGTCTCGTTCATCCAGGGCTCAGTTACAAATGGAATAATATTTTGAATTGTGTGTCAAGTGTTTGCCAGTATATCGACATATGTTTTAATACGAACGAATGAGCGAGCCAATTATCTTCGGCAAAGAAACAGAGAGGAGAGATTTATCGAAACAGGTGGACCCTGGCTGGCGGGCATTGTCTGCAAATTGCTTATTTGTTTAAGCCGTTAGTTTGGTGATTCCGATATGACCACAACGAACACTGACATCGCTCATTAGAATCATGACGTCATCGATCTAATTGGATCCTGGGCTGGTATTATGAACTGGAGCTTGAGCCGAAACAAGGGAAACAGGGAATCCGGCAACCAGGGAAACTGGAAAACGGGGAGTGAGAGTTATCGACATGGCTAAAGGCCCTGAAAAGAAAAGCCAGCGGCTTAATGAATGGCTCAAGTGCGTGCGTTAGGCTTGTTCTGTATACGCGCTCAACGGTACGCGTGCCGAGAGCCACGTGGCCCCATTACTAAACACAACAGCCTACGGCATCATTAGAATCACGTTACCCCCTTGGGCTACGCCCCCAGCTGGACATCGAGACACCGGATAAAAAGATTACCAGTCAATTGATTAGAGATTTGCATTTATAGGACCGATTTATGTATATTTTTCCCCCATGGGCAAAATAATTTTTACGTCTTTCCCCAGATATCCAAAATATTAACATTTTAATAAAAAAGATTTTTATCGAAAAAGAAAAAATGAACAATATATGATATAGAGTAGTATAAAAGCGAGATAATTGTATTTTTGTAATAAATTGAGATATTTTTTATTAATAGGTAATAACTAGTATAATTTATTGTTGAAATTATAGCTTAACTATTGTTATTATCTATTATCATTGAATGGAGGGAAAACGGCTTTCACTAACAATATCTGAATAAGAAGTTGAAAGTTGATTTAGGAGTGAATGCGAAATAAATACCTATCTTCAGATTTAATTTTCTTATTATAATTAAATGAGCATTTCTTGAATATATTTATTTGTATCAAATAGTTTTCACCGAGAGGTGAACCGCGATTGGAATTAGGTGTATACGTCTTTGTAATTATGTGGAATTATTTTGGAATTCATTAGATAATGCCCCTTCATCTATTGTCTTCTACTTGGAAATGAAAGTGGAAGTGGAAGTAGGTGTACACGATATTAGGTCGCTGTTCACCCCTCGGTTTTCACGAAGACGGCTCCTACAATTCCAATGAAAATCATCGCCTAGGAGGGGGGGGGGTAATAATAATTAATTTAAAAAAAAATTTTAAAGGAGGATGAATGAAATTCAATTGCTTATTTCCAGTAATTTTAATTTTTTATTTCGAGAGCACTGCGGCATCTATTTCTCAGAAATAAATTATTTGGTTTAACCACTTGTAAAAATAAAAATTACTAAAAGAAGCAATTGAATTTCATTCATCCTCCTTTAAAAATTAACATATACAGTATGCACACAACGCCTTTTAAATTTCTTATTAATTAATTAAACAACTTTCGGTAGTCGAGAAGAGTGTGATTCGCTCGGTAGCTCGATACTCAATATTCTAATTAACTGTTCTCATACACCTTAATTGTAATTTTTTTTAAGTTTATAAAAAAATTTTTTATAAAAACAAATAGTGATTTTATGAAATACAATATTATTCATAATAATTGGTGAAAAAAGTTATAAAAATACTTTTAGTCGCGGGTTATGCGAGCTTAGGCAGACTTGATCTAAACCATGATAAGACGGGAACCGCTATTATGATGGCCCATAGGTATCAAAGGAATCGAAGAGAACCACTGCCTGAATGGTTGATGTTCAGCTGTTCAGTTTATCTATGATCATAATATTAATAAAATCATTTTATTCGGTAGGCCCGGAGGGCAGGCGAAGAATGCCTGCTGGGCGAGCCTAGTAGAAAGATATTGTATCCACACAAAAATTTTCAATTTTTTTTCTCATTGTCTTTAAAAATGTCTGAAACGTGAATAAAATTTAACCATTATATTTAAATTTATTATTAATTATTTATAAAGGCCTCTCTAGCGTAAATAATTCTTCACTTTTTTTTAATATATACTATATATATTTGTCTAGATTAATTTGTAACAACGCTTAGAGAAATTTCTCTAAAAAAATTACGCTCTTGCCTAGAAAGGAACCGACGAACCCTTGAACTATGGTCATCAGCTCTAGCGATTACACCATTGCAACATTAATATTTGTAAAACTATATATTTTTGATTTGGACTTTGTGTCGAGATAATATTGTATTCATTTGAACTCGAATGAAAATGAAAAAAAACACCAATAGATTTTAAATTAAGAAACATTAAATATATATTAATTGACGAGGCAAATTTGAAATATAATTGTCAGCGCGGATTTTAAACTGATGGCTCCAATCGATTTTCATTAACCAGGCAAATTTGAAATATAATTCTAATTTGGACTCGAATTTTGAAATGAAAGACTCCAATTCATTTTAAATTAAGAAACTTTTAAGAGACGATGTATTTTCGGTAGTTTACCGGTATACATTTGGAGTGTGGTTTTTTAAGAGGAATACAATTTTTTGACCGAGTCGCTGCCCGCCAGGGCACCAGCCCGGAGGGCCGAGCTTCGAGGGCGTGCCGAAGGCACGCACAGCTCATATTTAATAAATGTGCTGGTTAGCGATTCTTTCATTAGAATCTGATCAAGAAATAACTAAAAAGGGCGTGAATAGAATGATAACTTCCTTTAGATCTAGGGCATTGTAAAATCTTAAATTTTTAATGAAGAATTACTTTTATATTAAATTGAAAGTTTTTGTGCCGAGAGTAGCAGAATTTTATATATTGAAGGAGACAATAAAAGAGTGTGCCTTCTGCTGGAATTATTAATTTTATTTATTTATAACGATTTATCGTTAAAAATAAATAAAATCTATAATTCCAGCGGAAAGACACACTCTTTTGTTGTCTCCTTCAATTACTTTTACAGTTAAAAATTAGTGGTGTGGTACTTCTAAACTAATTATCAAAAAGATTTTCAATGTCTGTAAATTTAAGCCAAGTCTATTTTTAAATTTTAATCGTTCAATAAATTTTGCAGTCTCTAAAATTTTAGCACCCCTAAATTATTGCCGCCCTAGGCCCGGGCCTCACGGGGTTAAGCATAACCACAACCGCTAGCCCGACTAGTTTATTTTTGTTTTTTATATTAATATTCTGATTACAAATTGTTGGGTCCTTTTGAAAGTCATTATATAAGATTATAAGAATATTTTGTTTCCGATTTCTTTCGTTAAATAAAAATTAGAGATGGATTAAAATACAAAAAGTCCTTTAAAATTAAAATGCATTTGCAACAAACAACTTAGTCAATCCTACCCGTATTTGAAGTTAGTACAATAAGATTTGTATTTGCAAAGGGACAAACAACATTTTCTAATCTGCTGTAATGAGGCTCTAAGAGCGAAATCCGACCGCGGATGCAAACAGCCAAAGACATCTCCTCGGATTGGAGCACCCCTGTATACTGGCCACGTGACTGCCTATTCAAACCTGAGCAGCAGGGAGTCCTATCAGGTTCTCACGCATACATTATTTGAATTGAAAAAGGGCACAAGCCGATTTGAGCTTTTGAAAACATAAAAACCTACCAAACGTACTCCACTAGTCCCGGTGGTTATATAAAACAAAACAACCAGATATATAAAAACCAAATGCAACGACAAGTAGACTTAGGCCCCTTCCTCGGGAATAAAGGCATGCCGCGTGGCTTTTCGACACGTGTCATAAGCCAAAGCCGTTAGGACAAGACTGGCACAAGGTTTGACGCATGTCAACATCAAAACGAGTTGACTGTTATGACACACAAGTAGATAATGATTACTTCCATCGTGATTATGTTTGATATTGTATTGTTATATGCAATTCTATTGGTGTTTTATTGTTGTCATCTGGTATCAGTGTTCCAAGTCACTTTATATTGACTATTTCATAAGATATATTATTATAGAGGAAATCAATTGCAGACACTTCGACAGAAAAGAATAATTTATAGAGAAACTTTTGTGAAGTCACTGGAACCTTATTAATATTGAATGCTAATCAATAACACCGGTCGACACGATTTTTGGGTCTGACTTCTGAATGTCAAATTTTGGTTTCTTCTACGTTACTAATAAAAGGAAAAATATTTTTTTGATCAAAGTTTGCTTTTGTAGAAACCAGAGCAATTTTCAAATTTTAGAAATATGACTGATTTTTTCATAATTTTAATTTTTGCTGAACATCGGAATCTTTAATTCAAGAATAATGATTAGTAATAGCATATAAATGTAAAATAATAAAAAATCAATTCCAAAAATTAATATTTTTAGATATTTTTCTTATGTTTATATGGACTTTCTCGTATTTAACCCCAAATGTATATTAATCTTACATCATATTGTCGTTGTACTGCCCTTAGTAACGTCGTTCAAAGTCCATTATATCTTAGTGAAAAAGCTCTTCTTGCTCCTCTGAGTTATGTATTTATATAGGATATTTAATTAAATGTTTTTAACCGACTTTTGAAAAAAGGAGGAGGTTATCAATTCAACGGATTGTCTGGTTTTTTTTTTGTGTTTGAACATTTATTTCTCTTTACCATGTTGACCGATTTCGATGATTTTTTTGGATCAGTCTAGTTCCCGATTGGTTTCGTTTTTTTCATTGGTATTGAACCTTTTTTGTTATCTAAGTTCAAGCATAACTTCTTTGTTTATGGACCGATTTCAATTATTCTTCTTTTATTGGAAAGGGAATACCTTAAGGGTGGTCCCATATTAATTTGGTCCAGTTCAGATGTTGTTTTTTCGTCGATTTCTCTTTACCATGTGGACCGAATTCTGTGATTTTTTTGCATTCGGTTCAGTATAGTTGCCGATTGGTCTCGTATAAATTTCATTGGTATTGTACCTTTTTTGTTATGTATGTTCACGCATTACTTCTTTGTTTATGGACCGATTTCGATGATTCTTTGTTTAATGAAAAGGGGATATCTTAGGAGTGGTCCCATATTAATTTGGTCAAGTTCAGATGATATGATCAATGACAAAATAACGGAAATTTCAATTCTATGAGCAAATAATCGAAATTATAATAAATAAAATCTTTGATAAAAAAAAACTATCTTAAAACGTTCATTTAAAACCCGGTAATCTTTTCGAGATTATTTCTTTATTTATAAATTGAATTTTATTATCAATTTCTGATGAAAGGAGAGAGGTGGGAGGAGGACGGATACCAATCGATTTGACTGTGAATTATGGAATTAATTAATTGCGGAAAAGAGGTTTTTTATCTAATTAGATTTTTCCTCCTTATTGCAAAACAAGGACTTAAAGATTGATCAAAGGACACTGCAATGGTGAGAAGCAATCTCCGAGATCGAAGCTCAAATACAAGGTATGCATTAATTCATGCGTAAAATAATTGGTTTAATAAATTTATCAATTTCTGATGGATAGCGGGAAGATGAAATCCGATCGACTTGATTGGGGAATAATGGAATTGGAATAATTATCGGTGCAGAGGTTTTTTTATCTAATTAGATTTTCTCCTATTAAAAACGAGTGACCAAAAAGATGAAAACAAGGACGCACTCGTCGGCGGAGAAGTAATCTCCGGAAGTCGAAGCTCAAAATACAATGTATACATTAATTAATGTAAAATAATTGGTTTAATATAAATTTATGATGAAAAAGAGTTGAATGGAATGATTATGAGACAATCGACTTGATTGGGGAATAATGGAATTGAAATAATTATCGGAAAAGAAGGTTTTTTATTTAATTAGTTTTTTCCTCTTATTAAAAACAAGGACTAAAAGATGAATCAAGGACAGTCGATGGTGGAGAAGTAATCTCCGGAGTCGAAGCTCAAATACAATGCATACATTAATTAATGTGAAATAATTGGTTTAATACAATATAGAAATAAATTAGATGAAGATGGAAGTGATTGATTGACTATGGAATTGGAATAATTATCGGAAAAGAGGTTTTTTATTTAATTAGTTTTTCCTCTTATTAAAAACAAGGACTAAAAAGATGATCAAGGACATGTCGATGGTGGAGAAGTAATCTCCGGAGTCGAAGCTCAAAAACAACGTATGCATTAATTCATGTAAAATAATTGGTTTAATATCATTTATAATTAAAATTAGATTGAGTAGAGAAGTGAATGGATTGACTATGGAATTTGGAATAATTATCGGAAAAAGAGGTTTTTTTATTTAATTAGTTTTTCCTCTTATTAAAACAAGGACTAAAAAAGATGATCAAGGACAGTCGATGGTGGAGAAGTAATCTCCAGAGTCGAAGCTCAAATACAATGTATACATTAATTCATGTAAAATAATTGGTTTAATATAAATTTCTGATGAACGAAGTGTAATGAATGATTGACTAATTTGGATATTGGAATAATTATCGGAAAAGAGGTTTTTTATTTAATTAGTTTTTTCCTCTTATTAAAAACAAGGACTAAAAGATGATCAAGGACACTCGATGGTGGAAGATAATCTCCGGAGTCGAAGCTCAAATACAATGTATACATTAATTCATGTAAAATAATTAGTTTAATATCAATTTCAAATAGGTAAAGACGGAATGGAATGATTGACTATGGAATTTGGAATAATTATCGGAAAAAGAGGTTTTTTTATTTAATTAGTTTTTCCTCTTATTAAAAACAAGGACTAAAAGATGATCAAGGACAGTCGATGGTGGAGAAGTAATCTCCGGAGTCGAAGCTCAAATACAATGTATACATTAATCGTAAAATAATTAGTTTAATATCAATTTTGATAGCAGGAAGGAATGATTGACTTAGATTGGAATAATTATCGGAAAAGAGGTTTTTTATTAATTAGTTTTTCCTCTTATTAAAAACAAGGACTAAAAAGATGATCAAGGTCAGTCGATGGTGGAGAAGTAATCTCCGAAGTCGAAGCTCAAATACAATGTATACATTAATTCATGTAAAATAATTGGTTCAATATCAATTTCTGATTCCTTCGCTCCTAACTTTCTCTTATGAGATGCATTCAAGGTATTATCATAAGTCGATATTCTTAACATCACTAAAAAGAGAAAAATAAAAATAATTTTTAGCAAGAAAAAAACCGACTTCAAAAAAATTAAATGTAACAAATAAAATAATAAGAGCTCAAAAATCAAATAAAATGCACTAAAAGGTATAAAATTATTATCTTATTTAATTATAACTAAACGATGAAATTATTACATGAAATTACTTTTTGAAGTCGATTCCAAACAAACTATATAAGCGAGCTTTGGCACCGACTTCAAAAAATAATAATTTCACCGTTTAGTTGTAACTAAATAAGATAATTATTTTATATTGAAAAGTTTTTGTTATATAATAAATAATATATATATATACAGATATATCATCTCGATATATATGTGTGCATGTTTATTTGCATCAAGCAGAGGACAACCTCTTTGTTTCTCTTTGTGAATTGTTTACATACCTTTTAGAGCATTTTATTTGATTTTGAGTTCTTATTATTTTATTTGTTGCATTTAATTTTTGAAGTCGGTCTTTTTTCTAAAAATTATATTTATTATAAATTTTTTTATATTTTTTTATTTAAAAATATTTTATTAGTATCGCCTAAGTTTAAATCTAAGATCATATGCATTGTGAATGTCTTCCAATCCGCAATAAATCCCCCAATCTGGCAATCCAGCGCGAGTAAAATGCAAGTTACTACCGTTTTGATCAAAGTGGTACCACCTGCTGCTCGTAAATGAATTAAAAACTTCAAAACATACTTATCGACGTAAAACAGACAAAAGCAAAGTTTAAAAACTAAGAATGGAAATTTTGTTGTTTTTCGGTGCCTAGCATCAGAATTTATGCATAAAAACAGAAACCCAGAAAAAAAAAGTTTTTTGTCGACCTGTGTAATATTCGTTTGAAAATAGAAAATTTGATTTGATACCATGTGAATTGACTATACACTTGTTCCCTTTCGTATATCCATAGAATCTCATTTTTATTACACAATAAATTTAACACATGTGTCTAAAAATTAAAATGTAACGGTAGAAAAAAATATTTTTATTTTTTGAAATACCTCTAAAACGTTCTCAAATTAGTAAGGACAGGAAAAAAGTCGTGTGGTGCTCCTGAATAATGTTAATGATTAAATGTGCGAATAGAATTACAAATGAGGAAGCTATTTATACAATTAGGGAAAAGCGTATACTGTGGAATTATCTGAAGAAGAGAAGAGCTCAGATGAAACATGGTAGATTTTTAAGGGTTACTTTAGATTTAGAGAGCTAATCAGTAAAGAAATGGGCAAGGAGAAGGTTTAAATTGAAGCATTTTTCCAGAGGGGTGAACCGCGATCTAATATCGTGTACACCTACTTCCACATCCACTTTCATTTCCAAGTAGAAGACAATAGATGACGGGACATTATCTAATGAATTCCAGATAATTCCAAAGATATGTACACCTAATTCCAATCGCGGTTCACCCATCGAATTTTCCTTAGATAAATATATGGAATGTGGGACCTTTAAAGAAATCCAAGAGTTGACATAGGATATAGTGGAGGAGATTTGATGCGTCAAACCAGTCTTAAACTGTGTACACGATGATGATGACCATTTAATTACACTTTTAAACAACCAGTCCTTGTATATGTATATGATTTTCCAGTATAGTTAGAAACTGGCTAGAAAACCTATCTTCTTTTGTAATTTTTAACTACATTTTTTTTATAAATTTTATTAAACCAATTATTTTACATGAATTTATGCATAGATTGTTTTTGAGCTTCGATTCCGGAGATTACTTCTCCACCATCGAGTGTCCTTGATCATCTTTTAGTCCTTGTTTTTAATAAGAGGAAAAACCTAATTAAATAAAAAAACCTCTTTTCCGATAATTAATTCAATTCCATTATTCTCTCCCCCTTTTAACTACATTTCTTAAACCTATTTTAATTTATATATACATAGTAAAAAATTTGCGGCGAACTACCTAACTAAATACCAATAAAACTTTGCTTAGTAAATACTTTTGAAATTAGTCGAGATTGTGGTGTTGGTGCAAGGTGAAACATCTTTAATAAAGATAAGAGTAAATAAATATTATATGTAATATTCATTTACTATGAGTTAAGGATTCTTGGTCAATTTTTTCACATTTTTTATTACATATAATATTTATTTACTTTTATCTTTACTTTTGAAATTCTTGTCATGTCTCCAATACTCCACTAGTAATTCGATAATTACGATATATATATAGTTTTATACTTTTAAAGACTTAGTAAATTGTTGTTGTTTTAAAAAAATAAGACATTAATCTAGACCAGCGCTTCTTATACTTTTTTCATTCGCGACCCCATTTTGACCGAAAATTTTTTTGAGACGCTATAATATAGGTAAAGATATATGGTATATATTATCATTTTTACTAGCAAATCAAAAATAAATTTATAATGAAGCAAATCTTTATAAACATACCTAATATATATTAAAATTTTACTATTTATTAAAGCTACATGATTACAATTATTAGGGGGTCAGGTAGGCTAGGCGGTAGCGTGTCATCCTGCTAATCAAGTGGACCCGGGTTCGAATCCGACTCAAGGCATCCGGCTAAAATCTGACCCCCGGGGTAGGGACAAATTTAAAAATAATAAATAGTATCGTAAATGGCTTTTGGCCAGAAAGGCCGAAAAGCCAAAAAAAAAAAAAAAAAAAAATTACAATTATTAAATGTAAATAATAATGAAATCAATCTGCTCTTGTTTCTTATTAAATAAAGAATCAAACAAACAAGTTTAACATCTTCAACATTTTTAAAATTTGATCTGTATTTTTTACTTTTAATTTTTTTTTTATTCAATATACAGGAGTTATCCCAGTTACAATTTACACTTTTATACAAAGATATACATATACAAATTTATACAAATTTTAAATTTATAATTTATTATAAAATTATTATTATTAAATTAGTATTTTGATTTTATTATCGTTAATGCTGAGAAAGTCGGTTTACTTAAATAAAATTATCTAATTCAAAATGGGAATTTTATAAATTATTGGAAAAAAATGACAGAAATATCTCAAATTCACTGAACTTTAAGACTAGAGAATATTAAAAATTTTAAATTATTAGAAAATATATAAATAGGTTTATTTTAATAAAGCTGTGGTTATCTTTTTCAATGAAATCATGTTTGATTATTTAATCCTATATATAAATGAATCAATGAATGCTTGAACCCTTGAGCGCTAGTTCTATTCTATTTTTTATGTTTGAGGGTGAGGTCCATTGTTTAAACTCATATTGAGTTTGGTGATTTGTTTCCCACGATATCCGCCCCTACTCAAATTTTCACCTAGCCTTTTTAATATTTAAAATATTCATTAATATATAGTGTAATAATTAGTAAAAAAATTTACATCTTTTAATTTTTTTTAATTTTAATGGAAACAAGTGACCAAAGTAAATGAATATTACACATAATATTTATTTACTCTTATATTTATAGTGTAATATGAATTTAAATTAAATATTGTATATTGGAAGTAATATGCGCAATCCAATTGGAAAAATGTCTTTTTACTTCTTTCACAAAAACACGTTTATTCCAATGACCAGTGATGGATTTACGCTTAGGCCCGTGAGGCCCAGACCTCGGGGGCAAAATTTTAGAGTAGTTGACCTTCAAGTTAACCACTATAATTAAATTCAAAGCATTCCACGAACGCGAAAGTTAAAACTTTTATCCGGTCACTGCCCTATTTTGGTGCATTTGAGACCAGACTCGTTTTTGATACTGATATATATATATAATTTATTTGGTTGAGACTATTGTTTCGAGGGATTGAACTTCATCATCAGTCTTTAATTTTAAATATTTTATCTATTATTTATCAAGAGTACAATTAGCCGATCGGATAGAAAACATTAAAATTAAGAACTATAATTAAAAGTTTGTTAATTTATTAACCAAAAGATTTGCCTTTTAATTTTTAATTAACTATTTTCGATAAAGGAAAATGTTTTTATGCTGAGCTTTGGCTGTTTTGAGTATAAAACGATGTCATAATATTAATATGACATATACAAATCAATGTATTAATGATTTATCAAAATTAATTAGAGTTTAATCGATTTTTTCTTACCTTGGAAGATTGGATACCGCGTCTGCTCTGGTCGATTTCTGACACATAAATGAATAAAATGCCGTTTTTAGTTCCGATTATCTGGAATGCATTCTCTAGCTAGGCTCGATTCTCTAAAACAGAAAATATAAAAAAATATTTTTATTTAAAAAAACGAAAATTATCAGGTAAAGATAAATGAAAATAAATTTAACATGAACTTTTAGATATTAATTTTTAATATAATTATTATAACATTGGAACAAAAATATATTTAAAAAATTATCAATTTTAATTAAAAAAATAACCACCCTTTAAGCGTCTTGCAATTCATATTTTTTTTTTGTCTTTTGGTGATATTATTACTAAATTTTTACATGTTTATCTCAAGGACGAAATGGACCATTCAAATTACTTCTACCCCGTGAACCTCCATCTTGTAATACAGGGTATTCTAATTGAGTGTTTAAGATTTTAAAGGGCTGAATAGACAGTTTATAGTAAAAGAAAATGCTATTTGATCATATGTTCAAAAAACTCATTTCTGAGAAAAAAAAATGTTATAAAAATCATTCAAATTTAATATTTTATAAAATAATTTATAATCATTTACGAAAAATCACCCCCCCCTTTAAATTTTGGGCCCATTAGCAATTTATGATATATTCTTTTAATTATCTGATTATTCTATAAGAAATATCAGCTTTCTTTGATTTTTGTTTAAAAACTTTATTATTTTAAATTATTTTTGACACACCCCAGACAAATCAATTAAAAGGTATTTCGAAAAAATTATATTTTTTTATGTTCCCTCATTAGGGCTTTTTTGTAGATCAAAAAGCCATAGTTTTGCTCAATTGTTTTATTCAAAATAGTTTCAGCCGTTTTTTAGATGTTTTTAATAAACGAAACAAAATAACCACCGTTTTCATGCACGAGTACAATACTTGACCATACTCTCTGTATGGGAAAGTAAAAAAATGATTAAAATTTGAATTTTTATTTAAATCACACATACTTAATTAATTATAATTATTTATTGAATACAAACAAATAACACAATATAACTACAGAAGTTAAGTCGATGGAAACGTCGTAGTTATTTGTATTATTTTCGTGTTCAATAAATAATTATAATTTATTATGTATGATTTAAATTAAAATTAAAATTTTAATCAAATTAATCAAAAAAATATAAGCTTAAAAAATGGGCTTAACATATTGAACTGTTGTGGTCACTCTTATGATAATGCAAGTAATATGTCAGGTATATAGGCTTGACTTCAGACACGAATAGATGTAGATGTAAAATTATAATAAAATTACAACTATAAAACAAAAATGGCCCCACATCGGGCGCAGTCGTACCCAAATCCGCCAATGCCTAAGACTTCTAGAAACTGGAACTCTGCCCTTGCCTCGATCTTCTACGACCCTTGAAATTTTCAATCTCTTTTCTTCGAAAATTTAAGGGTCTATCAAGAGATATAGGTGTTTCATCTTCTCGGTGTGCCTCTTTCTTGTATTCAATGACATTAAAAAAAGGAATAACCCTCGCGTCCTTGAAGAAAGAGGGAGAAATTATAGGAAGGGTTGGTGACTAGATGCTTATAGATACTATTTCATAATTAAATCGTTTTTCCTATCCATCATTAGTAAGTCACCAGATATATGATATAAAAGATGAGATGTTGCTGACGTCTAATTCTAGGGTGTCGATGGAATCAAATTCCATAATCCAAGCTTAGACCCTACATTTATATTTTTCGCTAATCATTTGGGTTGCTTATGGGGGAAAACATATGTTAGAAATCCTTACTAAAATAGTTTATCTAAATGAAATAAGATCAAATTCAACTCGTCTGAACACAAATACAAGAAACTGAGGGCGAAGTCTCTATGGAACAAGTGAATCTGATGCGAATCAATCATCACGATGACCCGTGGGATTTGAACCCTCGATTTCTAATTGGTCCGTGTCAATCTATCAAGTAAACCCCACACCAGTCTCATTTGTGGCCGATCCGATGTGGTACTCAAACCCTCCCCCTGTACCAGCCTCCTAGCCTCTCGACATGAAGCTATTTAGCGAGGGTGCGTCGTTTTTTGGACCCTCTCTTCTTCTACACTTCCCCCTTTTGGTAGCTTTGTCTTCGAATCGAGAAGAGGGTGGCTGTTTTCAGGGCGTACTGATGCATATGCTTTTGGGGGTAGTTCAATTAGTGTGCCGGGGCGTGCGTAACACACCAGGAAAGAGGGCTTCGCCCCTCGTAGGATTCAAGCTCTGCTTTATATCTCTCGATGGGTTAAAAAAAGAAAACCCCAAACGGGAGGAAGGGTGGCGCCGTGATATCGATATCGTTAACTAGATTTCATGCTTGAGAGAGTTTTTCCCGAAAGAACCGCAATGGTCAGTCGGTCAGAAATTACCTTCATTTTTAACTTTGAAGATTTTTTGTTATTTTAAAATAAGAAATAAAAAAAATATATACCCACTTTGTTTTTATCAAAGTCTTTCTTGTCAGCCATAAATTCTCTGGCTTATACGGATTTGCTTTACTAGTTATTAGTTATTAGTGAGAAGAATACGATAGTTTTTATCGAGGGGTGAACCGCGATCTAATATCGTGTGCAAGTAGAAGACAATAGATAAAGGGGCATTATCTAATGAATTCCAAAATAATTCCACATAATTCCAAAGACGTGTAAACCTAATTCTAATCGAGGTTCACCCCTCGGCTTTTATAGTTACTTCGTTTCGCCTTAAAATATACCTACGTATGATGTTTAAAACCCAAAAAGAGTCCATAAAATAAATGTCTCTGTGTGTCTACTTGTTATTACGACAATTCAAAATTGGTAAATTTCAAAGAAAATTATTTAATGTTAATTGAATGTAATGGAAGGCAGCAGTAGTGAGGAAAGAAAAAATTAACACATAACAAATAAGGTGTAATTTATTGGAATCCTTCCTCCTTTCCTTTCAATTCTAATTAAGAAAAGGAGGGAAAAAAATTGTTTTTCTATGCCTTTGTTAAAAAAGAAGAAAGTTATAAACACTACTGTGGAGAGAAGAAGGAAACATTTTATTTGTTTCATTCATTGACCCTTTGGAACCCTGAAGAAGGAGGGAAAAATCCTCCGAAACGTCGGTTTGAAAAGGAAAGGAGGAAGGATTCCAATAAATTACACCTTATTTGATATGTGTTAATTTTTTCTTTCCTCACTACCATCTGGGCTGCCTTCCATTACATTCAATTAAATTTTCTACCAGTTCGTCTATCTCCAGAGAAAATTTCGTTGCAAAAAAATTAGTTAATGTTTTAATATTTATAAACCTGACAGAAATAGTCCATTACTTCAGGTGTTTTTACGATTTTCATCATTTTCTCAAAGGTACTAAAAATAAATTTAAAAATATAAATTCTGGTTTTATCATGAATCCTACTTTCTTTTTTTCTTTTTAAATTTTAGAAAACAAAAATTGTAAGTTCAAAAAGATTGTTTGAACAGACTTTTCGCAGGATTTTATACATAGTAACTTTTAATTTTATTTTTTGTTATGTATTTTATTTTAATGGCAGTTTGTAATTTATGCGAGGTAAGTAAAAGTCTCTGTGATGTGCGCTAAACATACCACAAATTTTTTATAGATATTATGGTGGTGGCGTTCCTATGAAATAAAATCAATAATTTCTCCAAATTCGTTCTTTTTGCAGATTTTCTACTCCCTTTCAAATCGACATTGAGGAGACCCAGAACCAACGCATCGATCAATACCCTTATTCCTATGACTTTTATAGATCCTTTCCTGTCTCCGTCTCATCAGGAAAAAATGTAAGGTGATTCTTTATATAGTAGTATCATTACTACAATTGGGGACTGACTTTTGCTTTGACATTTAAAACCCTTAAAATTTCATTCTAGATTATTTATGAGGATCTTATCTCCCCTCTTTCGTAATGGTCCATAACAAGACTTACTTAACGATATATTAATTATTTTTACAAATTTGCATGTGTAGGATCCGCCTATGATCTAATTAAAGTTATATAAAATAAGTTGATTATTATTTTTGAAAGAGTCAATTAACGAATTATTAACAACATCTGTATTGGAATAAACTTTTTTGAAATTACCCTCTTCCCATTTTAGGTGGTTGCGGCTTTCGGGTTTCTAGTATTCTAGCGCCCAAAGTTTTAAATGTACAAAATTTGGTTTAGTTGTTGCATTTCTAGTACTTTAGGCTTACACAGAGTAAGTGTAGAAAATTTGATTCTGGTAGGTTCAAAGACTTATAATTTTCATATTTAACCCCCCCTCCATTTTGGGTGGTTGATTTTTGCATTTCTAGTTTTGTAGAGACCCTCATAGTAAGTGTACAAAATTTGGTTCATATCTAAAGGCTTAACATTTGCATTTTTGCCGTCTTCTCTATTTTGGGTGGTTGGTTTTTTATCACATTGTATTGTCTCGGGAACTAAATATATATGGAAAAATTCAGCTCGATGGGATAAGAAAAAGTGAGTTAAATTTCAGAAACAAATTTGTAACCAAAAAAACATCATACGAAACTCTGCAAGTTAAATAAAAACTTGTAATTACAAAAGTATTAATAAATAATAAATAATTAACCAGAGATAAGCGTTAGTCGAAAATAAGGACATAAAAAACAGATTCCCATCATATTTTATGTTGACTTTCTTCTCTATAAAAAAAAATCGTGTGAAATATGGGTGTTTGGAACATAGCTTCGAATAGCTAGGGCCGATAGATGTTTTAACAAAAATGAGAAGAGAAGTTGTCTGATAAAGAAAATAAATTTAGAATATTCGCAGGTAAAAGATCAGTTGCAAGATGAATATTTCATGTTTTGGTGACAATGTCTCTTTTCAGAGGAGCGGCATCGAAGAAGAATTTAATAATAGCAATCTTCTCTTTCGTGTGAGCCCAGTGCTGTGATCGTATATTTTATATATAGTGAATTTGAGAATATTTAGAAATATTAATTTATTTTAAAATTGTAGACGGTACTAGCAAGTTGATGAATTTATAATATAATTCAGAAAATCCATTACAAATAATGTATGATATCGGAGAGGACTGTCTCTCGTCCCAAAATAATCTCTCAATTAGAATTATAAATAAGAAAGAAAGAGATCTATTTTATCAATTTTATCTCAACAAAGACACTTGTGTAAAAAAAGGCCAAGTTCGATTAATAAAATCCGTTTGCCAAAAAAAGTAGTGAGATCTAATGTGCTGCCAAGTTCAACATCATCAATTTATTAAATGAGTCGAGAATATATTAGTAACTTCAATTAAAACGCATGTTTTTCATTTCACATGTCCCTCTATATTTTTTATTGATTTCACATTTTTAGTTGAAATTATTTTCCTAAAACTTAGCTTTTACGCATTAAATTATTATTATTATTGTTTGATAGGGCCTCCACCACTCCCCTCTTATTAAGATCCCATGATATGGTAACTAGTAATTCGTGACATACATAATAATGCGTAAAAGCCAAGTTTTATGAAAATAATTTCAACTAAAAATGTGAAATCAATAAAAAATATAGAGGGACATGTGAAATGAAAAACATGCGTTTTAATTGAAGTTACTAATATATTCTCGACTCATTTAATAAATTGATGATGTTGAACTTGGCAGCACATTAGATCTCACTACTTTTTTTGGCAAACGGATTTTATTAATCGAACTTGGCCTTTTTTTACACAAGTGTTTTTGTTGAGATTTCACTTCTTTTTGTAAGTTGGATTTATCCTATAAATTTAACCCCTTCATTTCGGGCCCTGAAGAAGGAAAAGTTTCGATTTTTCAATTTCGTCCTTTATTAATGTGTCAAGCTTTACCAGTATGCCAAATTTCAGCATTCTAGGTTCATTGAATTTTTAGTTTATGTTAATTAAGGCTATAACTTTCACCCCTTCATTTCGGGCCTTGAAGAAGGAAAAGTTTCGATTTTTCAATTTCCACCTTTATTAATGTGTCAAGCTATACCAGTATGCCAAATTTCAGCATTCTAGGTTCATTTAATTTTTAGTATATGTTAATTAAGTCTATAAATTTCACCCCTTCATTTTAGGTCCTGAAAAAGGGAAAGTTTCGATTTTTGGATTTTTCCCATTAATTGTACTCCAAACTCTACCTGCCTGCCAAATTTCAGCATTCTAGGGTTAGTGGAAGTACTCTAGAATTTTGATGAGTGAGTGAGGGAGTCAGTCAGTCAGTGAGTGAGTGACGAAAAAGCCTATCTTTGGCTTCTTGTAACTTGGATGGTATAAACAGTAGAAATATGAAATTTTGTAATTTAGTTAAGCTTATGGACCAGTATTCTGGAAAAAAATTTCAGCCATGTAGAGGTTTCCATTACGAAGTTACAGAGGCGTCAAAATGGCCTGAGTTGTTTCCTGTAAAGGGTAGTCTGGCAGTGCACATATCCGCGCTCGAATCGAACTTGGCTGTGGTACTGCCGTGCCCCCAGATTTAACTAAGGTTCACAATAGCTAATTTTTATTAAAGATTTTAATATTATTTAATAGGAAAATTATTTATCTAAAATTGATACTACGATAATATAGCTTTGCTCTGTCCTATGAGTCGTTGCCAGCCCAAGGTTTTTTTCTATATACTAATTTATAATTTTTATTAAATTATTTTATTTATTTATTTATTTATAATATTATATAATCGTACTTTTAAATATATGAAATTATTATGTTAAAAGATATATTAATACTGAGGACTGAATAGAATTGTTGAATTCATTACAAATGCCTCCGCTCATACCAGGAAGCCATGAGACTCGGCTTCTCGATATAAACAGACCAAAAGAATTATAAATGAAAAAGAAATCGAACTTAATTAATCTATCTTGAAGTTCATAGTAACTTATATAATATAAGAAAATTGCATTTTGATTAAGAATTTTGTAGTTTAAAAAAAATTCTAAGTATAAAAATATTCAATTCCTTCTCTCCGGGAGCGAATCAACTAGAAATGCCAAAGTGTTTTATTTTTTTCTCATTAGATATTTAATCAAATCTATTGAAATTTCATATCTCATGGTTATTTTAATTTATATTTTATATGGAATAATTATTATTAGGAAATTTCTATTTTAAAGTATAGCTTACTTAAAGTCCAATTTGAAAAAGATAAAAACTCCGTTGAATTTTTTTTAAATATGAAATTAAAAACCATCTGAACTGTCAAAAAACAATGTTTTTTAAAGGACGAGATGCCTTTGAAAAAAGTTTAAAAAGTCATATGAAACGAAACATTGACTTTTGACATGGAGGTGGATTTTAAAATGTGTCTAAAACGGCCTTTCATAGACGGTTTTCGGAGTTTTTGACGATTTTCTCAAAAAGTACTGAATCGATTTCGTTCGAAATTGAATTAAATTATTAATAATTAATTATTTTAATAATATCTAATTAATTTCATATTTTTAATAAAAAATTTCAACTGAGTTATTAACGTTTTTTCAAATTGGACTTCAAGTAAAACTACCCTTTAAAAAAGCGAATTTCCTAATAGTAATTATTTGATATAAAAGATAAATGAAAATACAAAGAAATATGAAATTTCAATGGATTTGAATAAATATCTAATTAGAAAAAAAATAAAACTCTTTGACATTTCTGGTTGATTAGCTCGCGGAGAGAAGAAATTTAATATTTTCATACAATTTCATATAAACTAGAAAAATCTTAATCAAAATGCTATTTTCTTATATAATAGACTTACTGTGAACCTTCATATAGATGAAATCGATCAAATAAGATCGTTTTATTTCTTATTTATAATTCTTTAGGTCTGTTTTATCAAGAGGCTGGGTCCCAAGTCACCAGGTATCAGCGAGTCATTTGTTACGGTTATTCTGGCTTTTTACCATTTTCTTAAAACTAATCAATCAATTTAGTTCAAAATTGAATATAATTATTAATAATCGATTGTTTTATAATATTTATTAATTTCATATTTTTAAAAATTATTTTCTTAAAGTTTGTATTTAGCGTTTTTTAAATTATATTTCAAATAAACTAACCTTTAAAATGCAAATATTCTAATAAAAACCATTTGATATAAAAGATAAAGAAAATATTTCATAGATATGAAATTTCAATTGATTTAATTGAATTTGTGTTGAGGAAAAAATTAAACCCTTTTGCCATTTCTAGTCGACTCGCGGAGTGGCCTAGTTCGAATTATAGAACGTTCTCTCCCCCTCTTGTTACGAAAAGGATTTCGAGTTATCGAGCGTATCATAGCATTTTTTCTATTTATCGAAGTTAACAGCTGAAGAGTTCGAATTATCGAGAGTCGACTGTATATATATAGAAATATATATACTAGAATATAAAAAAGAGAATGGCTTAAATATTCGTCTAAATATTTATTTACAAATTAAACCTAATAGAATGTAAGGAGCTTTTTGAGCTTTTTCTCGCTGAAGGGTGAAACGGCTGATGCAGGCGGCGTGCATTGAAAAACCAGAAGATAAGCAAACAGTAGCCGTTAATGGCCATTTTAAGCTTTTTCTCAAATAAACCCGGTGAAAAGCTTTTGGAGGGAGCGGGTGAGGAAAAACTAGATCACCGTGTCGCAGCTCATTCCCCAAAACCCATTCGGTAAACATGACTTTTTAAATATTCGCTCCACCCTTTCAGGGTAGAGGCTTACGCAGCACTTCCACCAGCAGACAGCAGGACAATAAGACTCGTTTGAATTCCCGTCGAAATAATATGCTTTTCATTATTCAAATATAACAAGAAGAATAATAAATTATACTTATATGTAAATATATATATATATATATATATATATATATAATATATATACCATATATATACAGGGTGTCTGGTATGACAACGATAAACCGTGAACAGGCAATTTACGAAGGTTCAGAACCTAATTTTTTTTTAAGTCTTAGTTTCCGAGTTATAGGCATTTTTTTGAAAATTGTGAAAATCGCTACCCTGTCCTAAATATCGAGATGCTGTGGCTACAAATTTATATATTTTATTATTCTTATTTTTGTTACGCAATCCTGAATAATCCTATTGACCAGAATCTATATATATATATATATAAAATTAAGGTTTTGTCTGTACATTGTTCCAAATCACGCCAAATTTTGGTTGCACACGTTTCAAGCAAAGTTATGAACGAAAACACCCTCAACAAAATTTCTGTCTGTATGTATGTCTGTATGTTTCAGTGGTTTCCGAAAAAGTTGCTCACACGTAAAAACGGCTGAAGGGGTGATTATGAAATTTCATATTTACATCAGATGTCTTCTAACTTACGTTTTTAGCTATATAACGTGGGGAGGCTCAAAAAATGAAAATTCTTTCTCTTGGGCCAAACTCAACCAAATTTTGTATACATAATCTGTGGGTCACTAGAAGCCTAGAAATGCAAAAACTGGGTGCGGAGGGTGGGTGCGGGGTGGAATGGGGGGTGGGGTGAGGAGTGAGCCGGAGTATGGTGGGGGTGCAGGAGGTGGTGCGGGGTGGAGTCCAGGGGGCATAGCGGGGGTGGGGTCCAGGGGGCTAGGCGGGGGTGTGGTGCGCAGGGTTGGAGGGCACGGGGTAGGGTCCGGGGTGGATGGGGTGCGGGGTCCATGGTGGGTGGGGTGCAAGTGATGGTGTGGGGGCGGGGGTTTGGAACGCGTGCATGGTGCGGGGGCGGGGGTGCTGGAGTGGTTTTGAGGGTGGGGTGTTAGTGGGTTAGGGTGCGGAATGGAGTGTTGGGGTGGTGGTGTGGGGGCGGGGGTTGGGCATGGTGCTGGGGGTCCAGAGGGCGTGCCCCCTGGCTAGCAAGAGCGAAAGGCCGTAAAAACAACACCTTTTTCATACACAATTAAAATACTTCACCATACCCTGTATAGTATAATAATAATTCTATTTGAATTAATTATATTTAAGAGTTTTACAAATCATTTATCTAGGTAAGCCAGTAGGAACAAGGAAATCTCGAGGATTAAAAAATAGTTCAGCGTAATATTTCACGAAAATTTTTGATATTTTTTTTTTTTTTAAATATTTATATCCACTTAGTAAGACGGATATATGGTTAATTTGGAGCTAATTAGTTTGTGATATTTACCGGAAATAGCCAGATGAGTTGAATGTTTAATTCGAGGCACATGGACCCGTGGCTAGCGCACCGAGTACATATTGGCGACTTCCTGATGGAAAGCGGAGGGGCGGGAAATTACTAAGAAATTTGCAAAGGTCTAGCACAGGGAGGGAAAGGAGGGAAGGGAGGGCGTAATTAACCATGACAAATTACAAATATTTAAGACAATATTAATTAATTAGATTAAATAATCTACAAAGCATTGAAATCCTAATATAACGTTTTAAAAATATATTTTAGACACCTATGATATAATAATTATTAAGCTACGTTAATTCTTCTTGTCGAATATATTAATTTCAATAAAAACTAAAGGAAAATGGTGAAAACTTTTTCAAACCTCGCTACGCTCTCTGAAAATTTTGCAGTCATAATCGAGGTAAAATAAACTTAAAAGTGAAGCTGCTTCTACTAATAAATTTTAAATATAATAAACTATTTACAAAAAAACAAGACTGATCGAACTTAACTTCATGAAAATTACATCGATACGGTCCGATTCTTGAAGGGGTAAAAAACAAAACCCACTCAGACATAAGTAAAAATAATCTGTTCCATCGGATCTACTCGATGACACCCTCTTGTGATTTTTTTAGAAAATTTAAATCTATAAGTAGTGATTTTAAATTATAACTGCCAAATTCTAATAAAATAACTGATGATAAGCTTACGAATTTCTTATTAACTTAAATTGGTTCTCCACAAAAGTGTTCCTACACCTAGAAAAAGTTGGGAACGCTATATAGTGTCTAGTTTTAACGACTCTGATGTTGCATTTTTATGGCTAAAAATATGCTAACAAGATTGTGTTTTTTGCTTAGTCGTTTTATAATTATCTACTATGCTTTAATAATTTACTTTTTTGAATAAAATATAAATATTAAATGTATTTTTACTCTTCCTATATACACACACATACTTATATGTATTTATTTATATTTATTTACTTTATTCTGTTCAAATAAAAAGAAAAACATCAAATGGTTTTCCTTGGGCGATGCAAAACAGGGACTTAATGATATTTTATTGGTATGTAAATGTATTCAGATTGTAAATAGAAGGAAAAAATTCTGTCACTAAAGGAGAAACTGAGTGACAATATTCCTCGGGCAATTCAGAATCTTTGCATTGCCTTTGAATAAAAAGACCTTAAACAAGGGCCTTTCGGCAAGAATGTCAATTCCTTCTTCATTCGAAACTTCATTTCAAAGAGACAAACATTTAATAATTTAAAAATTTTGTTTTTTATGGTATACACTCAATTCTTCATATGAATGAAGTTTTTGGAGACGGACTGGTAAGTAAATTGAATGAATTTTGTTGAGGTAGTCGAACGTTCAAAAATATTTTTATTCAAAACAGCCGCTTCGAGGTTTCTCACCTCCTTTTTCAGGGTTTTGAAAGATCAGTGAAGGAAATCCAATGTGACATTCCTCTTCTCCCTCTCAGTGGCAGTATCAATATTTACAATATTTCATTATCAGCAGAAATTAGCGTAATTTTGCTGATAATGAAATATTGTAGAATATTGATACTGCCACTGAGAGGGGAGACAGAGGGAGTGTCACGTTGTATTCCCTTCACAAACCTTCTCAAACTCTGAAGAAGGAGGAAAGATACCTCCGAAACGTTGGTTTTGAATAAAAAGATAGATATAATTTTCCCTCTTTTTTGAATCTTGAACTGCCTCATCAAAATTTCATTCAATTCAATTCTTCATATGGGGTCATCCACAAATTACGTCATAGGTTAAGGGGGTAAGGGGGTCAACAAAGTGTGATATGAGGTGAGAAGGGGGAGTCATAAGCTTCGTGATGTCACATGTATAAATCTAAAGTATTAAAACCCAACTCTAACGAAAAATTTTAAAGTCCATGGACATGGATTAAAAATTTGTATAGTAAAATTTCTAAAATCCTGGATTTATTATAATTTTATGAAAAAAGATTTTAAATTATGTGGCCGTTGGTGTCTTTACAACCAGAGGATGCTGTCCAAAAACTACCTTCATTTTTGAAATTTTATTTTAATTTTTGCTTTTTTTTTTCTGCAAATTTCCTCGAGTACGGCATCATTTTCGTTATTTTTCAAATTTAATATTAGATTTTTTTTAATATATTTTGGGACCTTAGCCTCAAATGGATACTGCTTTGTGTGAGTGAGGATAGGAGTCAGAAATTAATTCTAGCAAGAGTTATTGTTTATTGCATTCTCCTATCTTATTTATTGAGAGTTCTTACACATGGATTCGTACAAAATTTTCCTTCTTATAATAATAGTTTTTGTAATAATCAGTTCCTCAGCGAGAACAATTTTTCATTCGATTAAAACTCGTCTTTGACATGCATGAACTGGAAGATATACCAAACAGGGACTTCAAACCTTATTTCGGCACTCTTTTCGGAAAAAATAATTCATTTAAATTTCCCCTTGAAACTATGAAACAATTTTATTTCATTTAGAGAATCAATATACTTTTCAAAAGAAGAAATGTTTTTTATAGAAATATTTGAAATAACGGATAATAATTTGAAAATTTAAAGATTCTTCTGAAATTTTGAAATTGACCTTATATATGTGCCCATAATTATGAAAGTGGTCTAAGTCATTGATTGTTAGTTTCGAGATATTTAAAGTTTTATAAAATAAACAAGATTCGAATTCTGTAAAAAGAGACAACTTAGAAATCCACTAAACGGTTCAATTTTATGCGATTTTTCAAAACCGTCATTTTTATTACTGTAGTTTTTAAATGGATGAAACATAAAATATGAAAATTAATTTTTTGACTTCTAGTCCACTTTCATAATTATGGGCATGTATGTATTCATGAAAATACTCTAAACGCCACTGTTTTAAATAGAAATATAGAAATAAATTTGAAAGTGCTGTTTTTAATTTAAATATTTCTAAATTTAAAATTGCAAAACCAGTGGAGGGGGGGGTCCAAAAATCATAAAAATCTTGTGACGGAATTTATGGATGGCCCCTATTTGAAGGGACCATAAAAAAGCTCTCAAGATAAAAACGCATAGTAATAATAAATTGCCAAATACTATAATAATTAAATTAAGTTTTTTGCAAAAAACACAATACAAAAATTTGTTTTAAAGGTGACCTAGAGGTCCTTCAAAAGCTAGGTTCTTCATATGATAGTCAATTTCCCTACACTTGAGATTGGATTATCTTGTCATTTTTAGATTGATGGTGCTAACTCACTGTTTCATGGGATTTTTTTCCCAATTTAAAAAAATCAAAAATGATACCTTATTTAATTTATATCTGGATCTAGACAGGTTTATTGCTCGAGAGATGTATTGTTAAGGCTGATAAGTATGATTTCTGATTTGCTTCTGGTGATAAATACATATAAGGGTGCAGACCAAGTGAGGGATCTGACAGCTGCTCAAAGGATCCAGCTACTAATCCCGATATCAAACACGAGAGCATCGAAACCTGACCATCGGCCCTTTGCTTTCCCTGGTGCATTCTGTGTACAGAATGCAGCTGATTTGCATGGAGGGTCACTCCTGTAAATACAGCCAGTTAGTCAGTTGAGTTCTATATTTGCAGAGCAATTCATATAGATTATCCAAACAATTTCTTGATAATTTTATGAATATATTAGCGATGTTGATTTAAATCAGTAAATCGCTTTGATGAAATACGAGTTTTGACCGCTTTGAATCATTCAGGCTAATTCAAATATGCATTATGGGTTCAATAAATAATTAATTCCCTCTAAACGTAGCGATATTAATGTTTTTTTGATATTTATCATTAATTTATAAACATAGTCAGAAAATTCGATTTGCGGCTATATATTTCACCTACACTGATATTTGATTTGGTTTTAGTCTCATATGATTAGTGTAAATTGGATATATTCATCATATAGATTTATTTGTATATTTATAAATGTATAAATTAATAAGATTTTTTAATATTTCAAATCATATATTTACTTTTTCATAAACAGACACATTTTTGGAGTTTATTGAATTATAAATAAACTATTAATTTTTTCCCAAGAGTTAATATTTATTCGAAAAATCCCTTATATGTTATATAAATATTTTCCAATCCATTTGCAAATACTCTTTTTCAAAATCACCTAAAGTATTTAGTGGCACAGTGAGGGTATATAAAAATGGCAAGTGCAGGATGGATCCACTCCATTTTAAAGACTCAAAATAGAGAGATTTCAAAAATAGAAATTAAAAACCTAGAAGATATAAAAACAGATATATTGTGTGGATGAGGTATTCAATTTAAAAGTATGATCAAATACTTCAAATTTATTCATATGGGGGGGGGGGGGGCATATGGAAATAAATAGATTTTCGAAATATGTTTTTTATATATTTTTTGAAAATATAAATAAATATATTAAAGATATAAAATTTTGTTGTTAAATTTATATAAAGTTTATACTAGAGAGACATAAAAATAATTATATTTTAAGAATATATAAAAAACATAAACTTTATATAAATTTAACACAAAAATTTATATTTTTAATATATTTTCAAAAAATATATAAACAACATATTTCGAAAATCTATTTATTTCCATACGGGGAGAGGGAGTGAAAGTTCAATAATGGAAGAGATTTGAAAAATAAATAAATAAATAAAACAATCTTAAAGAGTAGTAGATTTATCCTTAGTGAATTTTAGGATCACATGAAAATTTAATCCAGAACAGAAAATGGGTATGCTTTTTATTAAAATCAAATCATCAAAGCTTGGAAGACCTATGCAATTCGAGTTCGATAAGTAATTAGATTCGCAGTAAAAAAATGTAACAGGAATAGCAGGAATAGGGGAAAAATTAAAAACACAGTTTTTATTAAAAAAAAAATTAATGATGTTTTGTCCTATAGTGAAATTGTTTTTTGACAAAGAGAGATTAAATGGCCCACTGAGGAAGTTAAAATAAATTGTAGAAACGTCTGACCAATTTAATAAAAAGTCTGTGTTTTTAATTTTTGTCCAATTCCCTGCTATTCGTGTTACAAATTTATTATGGATGCAAATGATACAAAAAAATAATATGTTTTTAAGACAAATGCGAGAAATTTAATCTTTTATACCTCAAAATGTGATGGCTGGACTAAAAATTAAATCGGATAATATGGGCGTCAGGGACTGAAGGGTGTGCAAGAAACTGCACTTGTATATGAAATATTTCAATTTATTTAATTTCTTTTATTTAAAAATTAAATGTCACAAATTAATAATAAATTATAAATAATGCATAAGTTTAAATATTTAATAGTTGAAAATGTTGAATACTTTTTAGATTGCACATTGTAAAATATTCAATAAATCAAGAATTGTTCACATAAAGAGCGGTTTAGAATGAATAAAATTAATTGATAAAGTAGATTATTACCTTGGAATAAGAGACAGCATTTTTGACCAGGTGCTCTCGCTCACTTTTGGTAAAGACTGAATGAAGCCAAGCGCGCGCAGCCCAGCCGCCTGCCTGCCCAGCCAGCCGCTTATCAACAATTTCCGCGAAATATTTTTCATTTGTTTTGCCAATTTTATTTATTCATAAAAAACTAGGAAAAAGACGCCCGTTCGTTCTTGTATCTCGGTATAGAAAATAGAGAATAATTTTAGGGGTTTGTTGTCCTCTACCAAGGGTAGCTTAACAAAATGTTATCCTGAACGAATTTCTAAATTATTATTGCAGGCACGTACCAGAAAGTATATTTTATTTTATTTTTGAGTATATTAATTTTTTGGAATTTATTAAAATTAATATATATCAAGGACGTGCGCCCAGCAGGTTCGATGGAACCCAAAATCTAATCAGTTCTTCACACGTGAATGCACAGATGCACACATTTTGGTACCAGAACAAAATTCCTACGACCGTATCAGAATCCAGACAGACACATAGGCATAAAATAATCAATGTTTTTTCTTCATGTTTCAGGCATTTATAACGACCAAAAAAATATCGAATTTATTCAATTTAAAGGCAGCTCCGCTTAGAGACTTCGTCTGCCTCCCCCCCCCCCCGGACGGGTCTAGTAATATAGATTCTGATAATACAGGGGAAGAACATTTTACTAACAGAGATATAGCTTACTAGCTGAATTTTGCTAAGCAGGGGGCTAGATGCGCCCATGGGCTCCGTACTGGGTTCTAAAATAATAATTTTAATAAATTTAATAATAATTAATATAATTTGATCTTCTATTTAGAGTCAATAAGAGTGATAATGATTTTCACTTTCGTAGTAGCTATGTACTTTAATTTCAACCCAGTCTGATAAAGTAATTAAGTGATTTCCATCACTGGATTTAAATTAAAATTGTTTGATATCAGAGTCAAAAATATTATCTAATAAAAATATTGTGATGAAAAGGGTGTCAGTTCCTTGTTAACTATTAGTGGGTTTTAAAATAATAATTTAAATTTCCTAATTTTAATACATTTTATTTGCCATGGACTAATAATGGGGTTTAAAATTAAAAAAAATTAAGTCGGCGTCGTCGTGCAAGCGGATTATAATAAGTATAGATAACAAGGTTCAAGGGTAAAATAATGTTTTCCTGGGTTGTTTTTCTCATTGATCGTGGATTTGGAATAAAACTTTTCTCAAAAAATCTGTCCCCCACCAACAAGCTCACTTCACCTAATAAATTGATCGAGGGGGTGCCGCTATGCTATATTCATTATGGCATTTATGGTAAAAATACCTATGTTTCTCACCCATTTGTGATTGCCAAAATCACACGTGGAAGCCCCCGTAGCTGGCTCAATAATTTTGGCAGGAGTACTTTTGAAGATAGGGGGTATGGGTTAATACGAATAATACCTTTTGTTGCTATCGATTGAATTTTGGTTGGGTAGCATTGAGATTGGTAGGGGGCGTACGTATTAGAAGATTGTGTTTACGACAGACATGAAAAGTCTGGTTGCTTATTCATCAGTGGCCCATATAGGGTTGGTGCTTAGAGGTTTGATGACTTTAACTTGTTGAGGGTTCAGAGGAGCTTTGAGTATAAAATTCATTAACCCACGATTGATTAACAAACTTCGACTTCCTGAGCGTTATGAGTAGATAAAAATATTACCTGCTGCTTTCAACGTAATTTTTAAATGAGTAACTTTATATAAATATTAATATTTACCATTTATTTCAAGAATGCTAAACATATGTCTTTTAATTAGAATTTCGTTGTGTCTTTTTTGAAAATTATTTTTAAATATTTGTCTTGAAGGAAAAATTTATATTTGAAGATTGATTGATTAACAATGAAACAATTAACTTTCAACATAAGAAAATTTAATATCTAATGCCTCTCCTCTCTCGGCATGCGCTGGAATGTAATTTGTTTTAAAGAAATACTTGAAGCAATTTAGAATCTTAGTTTGGAGTTCTTTGAAATCGGTCTGCGACTGGATTTTCCACAAGTGAAATTAATTATTGAATGCCTTGGTTCCAATATGTGGATAATTTAGGTTGCATTTCAAAAGCAATGAAGGAATTCGTCTGAGTGTTTGTCGGTTTGCGGGACATGCATGATCGGTAATCTTCAGCAGCATGATGAAGACATCTTCAGAATGCTTTTTCTCAGTATACAATGAACACATGTGCTTAGGATTGCACCATCACTCTGCAATGATCAATCACAAATGCCGCGGAGTGTTGGTAGTCTTTTGTGCCCAGTCGAGCCACTGAATCACCGCCTGATTGAGCTTAATGCTTAATTTCATTACGGCACAATTAAAACTTGATTTATTGAATCAATAGAATTAGCTCGTCTCCAATGCTACTATCACCAATATACTACTTTGCAAACAAAAACTAGAACGTGTGCGTCATTTGCCTTTTCTCTCCAACTTTAAGATCCCGTTAACGACAGACAGAAAACAAAAACCTGGAGTACTAGTCTTCTCGACGATTCCTGCAATTTATATATATCGACTCGTTGTGGTCATTAATAACCAGGTCTGTGACAGAAACTAAGTTCAACGATTTCGGAATTAGTTCCAATCAAAGAGATTATACAGAGCGTCGTTCAAATTATTATAAAATGAATTAGCAAATGGGTCATACTGAACAGATCTCTAAAGAGGTTCTAAATGGCTTAATTTTTAAATAATTTAAGTTCAATTTAATAGCGACGTGAATTGAATGCAATGATATATTTTGTCAAATCGTTATTTAAAATGTATTTAAGATTTAGTGATCTTCTTCTCTCAGGTAAGGGGCCGTCCATAAATTACATCAAACAGTAAGTGGCCGGCCATAAATTACGTCACACAAATTTCAAGATTTTTAGACCCCCCACCCCTGTGTCAAATTCTATCACATTTTCAATGAGCTCTCCCTATATTGTCACGGCACATTTTATACCCTAATTTTTTAATTTGACATTTGTGACATCACAATTTTTAAGATCCCTGTCACATTTTGTCACAAATCTGAGAAGACACCCTTACTATGTGGCGTAATTTATGGACGGCCCCTAAAGTGGTAGGAGTATCTCAGATTTGATACAAAAATTGTGATGTCACAAAAGTCGAATTGAAATTTTTTTTTAAATTTCAAATATATTTTTTAGATTTCAAGTTATTATTATTCCAACCTGAAAATTATAGAGTATAAAAGTGATAGTGTGCCGTCACGATGCAGGGGGGGGGGCTCAATGAAAATATGATAGAATGTGGCCCAGGGGGTTAAAAATTTTGAAATACGTGTGACGTAATTTATGGACGGCCCCTAAATCTGAATTTAAGTTAACTAAACTAAAAAAAGATTTTTAACTTTTTGAAAAATTACTAAAATATCAGAATAAAGTAGGTATCTATTAATTAATTTTTTGTTTTCAATGAATATCTATAATAAAAATTTCATTTGTACTATGAAAAAAAATAAAATAAAAATAAATTAAAATATCATATTATATGCATTTTCATTTATAATATTTAAAAATCCCTAAGTATGTACTATTATACTGTAACAACTGCGAATAACGAATTACTAAAGCTTACAGGGCAGCGATTTAAAAGTTTAGACAGGTAGTAAAAATCAATGAGGTACAATAATTCAAATCTCTCTAGAATTTCTACCATCCCTCCTACGGGATGGCTAGACACTTATTCACAATATGGCCAACACCAGGGCCTTCCTTCCTGTGGAGTTACTCAATTTTTCACAAAAATCGACTTACACACTTATTCACAGTTACAGAATATATATGTTCTGTTGTATAAATTCAACACGGTTAGTGCAACATCTAACAAGTTTCTTAATTATTATAACAATATTTTTAAGTCTAAACTAGCATCATGTTATTCAGAATTTTGGTCTCTCATTTAGGTATACAATTAACAACTTCATTAATATCATTTTCAACACTTTCAGGTTTCATCTTCTATTTTCCTTCAGAGGTGCTTGTTGCGACAAATGTATCGTTTAATTAATCCCTCCACCAGCCTTATTTAAAGCTTACCTCTTATAAGGAGCGAGTATTAAATTTCTTTCCTCGGCAGTACAAAACAGAAAACGTTTGTTATTGATTTGTCGCTGTGATTAATAGCTAAATGATACCTGATCTACCATTTCCAATTTAATTTTTAAAAATGATAAATTTATAAGATGGTTACATTATTTCTTATATTTAAGGATTAAAATAAGAATAACCAATATTTTGGAGGAAAGTAAGTTATGACTTTTGACTGTTACGAGTTATGATTAGAATTAATTTTAAGAGCTGTAGTCTTTGAAAAAGAAATGATTGATTTTCCCTAAATAATAAAAAAATAATTTTACTTCATAAAAAGGTTTGTGCAAAATCAAAAAGGTTTTTTTTGCCGACAATTAATAGTAAATCAAAGGGGGTGTATATGTAGGTATATATACTAGCGGGCATATACACTGTGGGCCTCTGTACCATGAAATCATCCAAATGGTATTTCATATAAATGCAAATTGAAGATTTCAAATTATTATACTTGTATTCTAATATTTTATATTAATATGAAAAAAATTAGATACATCTGAAGAAAAAATCCTGAGTTCCCAATAAATATTACGTATATTTTTACTCTTAAAAAATAGTTTATGCTACCGCTCATAACCAACTCCCATTGGGAGTTAACCCAGAAATTATGTCAGTTAACACTAAGGTGGTCCTTATTTTGGGTATTTTCGAATTTTTACGCTGACAGAGGCTCATATGGTCCGAAATAAATAAAAAATAAATATCCCCCAAGTTTCAAGCCTTTATCTCAATTTTAACCTGTGATATACAGTGATGCAAGTTTCTCATCTAAATAACATGGGGATTTTGACATTGAAATATAAATTTTTTTATTCCGGCCAAAGTACTGGTTCAAAAAATTTAAAATTCTCTTGACATTATCTTTATAATAGTAGCTATCCCTCAGAATTTTTACAGACTTTTAGCTATTATAATTTTGGAGTTACAGCTAAATAATAAACTCCTATATCTTATACTGTTAGTAAGTTATTGACTCCAAAATTATAATAACTAATAATCTGTAAAAATTCTGAAGGATAGCTACTATTATAAAGATAATGTCAAGAGAATTTTAAATTTTTTGAACCAGTACTTTGGCCGGAATAAAAATTGATCGTTCATCGCCAAAAACCCCTTGATATTTAGATAGAAAACTTATATCGCTGTGCGCCACAGGTTAAAATTGAGATAAAGGCTTGAAACTTGGGGGATATTTTTTTATTATTTACTTCGAATCATATGAGTCTCTGTCAGCGTAAAAATTCTAAAATACCCAAAATAAGGTCCACCCTAATGAACACTGCTCAACTTAAAATCAAATCTGTATGACAATTTTTAGCGCTGGCAACCAAGATTGAGGTGTAAAGTAATGATTTATCATAACAATTTCTGCAGTTCATTTATAATTAATTCATTTTTATATTTTGCAAATCACGACATATTTGATAAAATCTTAGTCTGGTATATATTCGCGATAATTAGAATTACTGCTGACAGATAGAAAAATAAATTTTATAAAAGCCTTGTTTCTAGGTAAACTAAAGTATTTAAAATTTTTTCAAGATTATGAGTTAAAATACGTTTGAAATATAATTCTTATACATGAAGTAAATTGTCGAGTTCTAAATATATACGACGAGCTGACTTCTATTCCTGGCCCGAATTCAAATGTGGATTAGAAGGTACTATAATGTTAAACAATTAGCCAGAAAGGAAATTGAATTTCCATATCAAAATACATGATAGGCATCTAAAAACAACCTAACTCTACGATATTTACTAAGGCCAATTCACTGGTTAATTTAATTTTATATATCTACCAACAGTTGATTTCTTCAAAATTAGAGTGATAATTTGAAAACTATTAACATTTAAAAAAACCTCAGATAAAATATTTCTATTCCAGGATTTTCTTTTAAGAAAAAACGTAATTATCGCACTTATTACGTGTAATTATATATATTCAGATTTTTTGAGGTCAAGCAAAATGACTTCTTAGAAATTTGTTAGAAGTATAAACATTTTACTAAATATAAACTATATGTACCTATATTATTGGCAAAGTGTTTTTATTTATTTATTTTTTCCAAGGAATAGTAATAATAGTTATTTTTCTTTATTGATATTTTAAGAAATAATCCTTCATGAATATCTTTAAAAATTTCACCTTATTACATGGAAGTAATTACGAGGTGCATCTGGTTGCCTAGAAATGAATTCTCGCATTATATATAATAGTATTTATTCGTTTTACTTAAAAATGGCTGAAACGTGGAGAAAAAACATATTCAACCATAAGTGTACATTGATATACTGTGTACACAGTATATTTTTCTAAAATATATGTCATAATTCCCAAAATAATACATTTCGTTAATCCAAATGACTTGGACCGTTCATTTTGAAAGTGGCATTTTGAAAGTCCCATTTGATTGATATTTGAAAGCAATGTATTTATAATATAGGAATAAATGAACAATATTTATATTTAAGTTTATTATTAATTACTTATAAGTAGAGACCGGATTTTTATGCAGTAGACTCCCAAAATATGAAGTTAAAAATGCTGAAATATGCAACTAATATGCAGAATACGGTGAAATATGCAAATATATGCAGTAAAAAATGGCAAAATAAATTTTTTATGCACTAAAAATTAAAATTAAATACAAAAAAGAGTATATATTTGAAGGAGTGCTATGAAAGAAATAAACTGATAAAGTAAGCTATAGATAGAGACCAAGAGTCAAATATGTACTTTTATTGCGTAAACAATTGCACAAAATTCTCAATATATATATATATATTTTTTATTTATTTATTTAATGTCACTGGGGACACTATCCAATTAGAAACCACATCGATAAAGTGTTTGTAGTGTTAGTGAGGGAGCCGAATTTTAGTCGGTTGAAATTTTATATGCTAGCAAGGCTCGGACCCGGGCTTCCCGCTTGAACATCGTCATCAACTAATAAAATAATGCAAATATTTGACCAGCTATAATCTGATCTCTACACTAATTTACACACTCTTCCACATTCACACACGAACAGTCAAGGGCCAAAATCGGCCATAGTTAGCAAAGGACGTTAAAAAAATAAAAAATAAATAATAATCAAAGCATCTTGAAATAATTAAAATTTGATTGTAATTGTGAATAATTTATGTTTACAAGTATTTTTTTTAATTATCTATATGTCTACGGTCATTTAAAATTGATTTATACAATGAAAAGGAGCGCTCATAAAATAACAGACATAATGGGGGTAAATTTAAATGAATTTAAAACACCCACTTTTACTTTGGAAGAAAAAGATTGGAAACTTTTCAAAGCATAACTGAATAAAAAGAAAAATGAGTGGGTTGTTTTTTTAGCTACATTCACATCCTTTGTAATCCAAACTCCTACTTCGTAGTCCAATATTGCACTCTTGTCGTTGAAGCCTATTTCAATTTCTTCATTTTATTCATTCTTTCTCTGAAAATGTACTATTAATAAACCTATATTTTGCGCGAAATATACAATATTTGACAAAAAATCCTTCAAATTTGCAATTTTATCCAATATTCTTCAAATATGAAATTTTATGCAATGTTACTCAAATATGTAAAAATATGCAGAATAAAATTTAACCCACATTATCCTAGATGCATGAATCGGATAGATAATTGTTCCTCTGGGTCCTATGTGGCGGCAAACAAAATATGCAATTGCATAAAAATCCGGTCTCTACTTATAAGGGTATCCCTAGCGTAAATAAGTTTACGCTTTTTTTTATTATTTAATAAATGTACGGATGAGCTATTCTTTCATTCGAATCTCCAAACAAGTCCAAGAGTGTTTTATTTTATTAGAGATTAATTTCTATTATTGTAGAACTGTCTTTTGACTTTAGATAAGAAACTCGACGGATTTTACTTAGTACGATTGGCGGCTACGCTCGCTTATATAGTTTGTTTAGCACCGACTTCAAAAAGTGTTCATGTAAATATTTCGTCGTTTAGTTGTAACTAAATTTGATTATTATTTTATACCTTTAAGTGTATTTTATTTTATTTTTGAGTTTTATTATTTTATTTGTTGCATTTAATTTTTTTGAAGTCGGTTTTATTTTTTTCTATAAAAATTATTTTTATTTTTCTCTTTTTAGTTATGTTATTAATAGTGACTTAATATAATACCTTGCATGCATCTTGTAAGAGAAAGGGTTGGACGAATGAATCAGAAAATGATGATAAAATTAATTTCATAAATATAGAAATTCTCTAGAAACATTTGCGGGTTTTAAATGAACGATTTAATATTAATTTTTTATAAAAGATTTTATTTATTATAATTTCAATTATTTGCTCATAAGAATTAGAAATTTACGTTAATTCGTCATTGATCATATCATCAGAACTTGACCAAATTAATATGAAATCACCCCTAAGATATCCTTTTTCCAATATAAAAAGAATCATCGAAATCGGTTCATAAACAAAGAAGTTATGCTTGAACAAACATAACAAAAATGGTCTAATACCAATGAAAATAAAAAACTGGACCAATCGGAAACTAGACTAAACCCAAAGCAAAAAAATCAACAAAATCGGTTCATAATTGGCGAAGATATCAGGTAACATAGACACACAAAAAAAATATTCATTCGAATTGAGAACCTCCTCCTTTTTTGAAGTCGGTTAATGAATTATTAACTGCAAACAGCGTACCGAGTTTCACTTTTTTCTCCAATTTTCTATTGAATTCAATTAATTCAACAAATCCCGTTGTTCTAGAAAGATGTTTTGGAAACTGTTTCATTGGAAATGGCTCCATTGAAGAAATAAATCAATGAATAAAAATACCATGTTATTCGATTTCCGATATCAATTAAGAGCATGTTGTTTGCTTCCAATCAAAACGAGTTGTCTTCCCTAGTTTTGTCAATGTACATGCTTTTGTTGTCGGATGTCAACCGGGTTTCTTTTGGCTGAAAATAGCGCCTTCGCCTGCTGGATCCCTTCAGTTCAGGCGGGCTCGCTAATTGGGCCTCTCACACCCGTGATCCGTTGACCTCCTCCGCAGCATCCCTCAGCCGACAGACGCCTCGCATCTCATCGTGTCAAAAGTCTCCAACCGGGGTGGAATCGTTATTTTATTTTTAATTTGCAATTTACAAAACACGCTTTTTTTCCTTGGATTTCAATATGTATATATATAATGTGTCTAAGAATAAAATTTCATTCACTTTCTTTTAATTATGAAGAAAATCACATTTGGCCTAAAATATTTTATTTTAATTTAGTGAACAAACAAAATAAGCTCACGTGTTCTGATGTGGCCATCCACTTGATTTTACCATACAACCTGGCCCCTAAAATTATTTATAATCATGTAGGGGGGGGTTAGATTTTGCATTTTTATACTTCTGGTGTCCCACTGATTATGTATACAAAATTTGGTTGAGTTTGGTATATGGCCAAGATTTTCATTTTTTGACCCTACACCCCCCCCCCTCCATTTTGGACGGTTAGTTTTTCCATTTTCAGACTTCTGGGGGTCCACTGATTATGTATACAAAATTTGGTTGAGTTTGCTCAAACGGCCTAGATTTTTAATTTTTAATCCCCCACCTCCTTAATTTTGAGTCGATGTGCACCAAAATCTAATCAGCTCTTAATCTCAATGGACCAAAACTACGTGTGAAATTTGGTTTCGATATTTACACTAGTTTTTGTGCTAGCTCGTCCACAATAATTTGGTAACGCACAGACTAACGGATAACCAGACAACCGGACAACCAGACAGACTAACTAACAGACATTTTGACATAACAATTATTATCTCGAAAAATATAATTTTTTCGATGTTCACTTATTAGAGCTTTTTTGTATAGCCAAATGCCATGGTTTTGCTCAATTTTTTTAATCAAAATAGTTTCAGCCGTTTTTGAGATATTTCGAAAAAAAGAAGGAAAAACCCACTTTTTCATGTACGATTACAATACTTGACCATAGGTAAGCAAATAATCCAAATTATAATAAATAAAATCTTTGATAAAAAAACAATCTTAAAACGTTCATTTAAAACCCGCTAATGTTTCGAGATTATTGCTCTATTTATGAATTGAATTTTATTATTTCTTATTCCATCCCCCGACTCTTTCTCTTACGAGATGCATGCAACGTATTATCATTAGTCGCTATTCTTAACATCACTAAAAATAAAAAAATAAAAATAGTTTTTAGAAAATAAAACCGACTTCAAAAAAATTAAATGCAACAAATAAAATAATAAGAACTCAAAAATCAAATAAAATGCACTAAAAGGTATAAAATAATTATTTTATTTAAGTTAAAACTAGACGATTAAATTATTACATGATTATTTCATGTCACATACTCTTAGAGCAGTCAGATTTTTTGTTGCTAAACAGTCAATGTTAAAATTTTTAATAAAATAATATTTCGATGCTCAAACTACCCCGACGTAATAAGGGCTTCATTGCCAGTTCAAATTAAGCCAAATTAAAAAAATGACTTCAAATAAATTAAATACAACAAATGAAATAATAAGAACTCAAAAATCAAATAAAATGCACTAAAATGTATAAAATAATTATCTTATTTAGCTACAACTAAACGATGAAATTATTAAAAGAAATCACTTTTTGAAGTCGGTGCCAAACAAACTATATAAGCGAGCTTACGCGATGTTGTTTTCATTACCCGCCAAACATACTAAGATCCGTCGAGTGCGATTCATAAAATGTATATGTTTGGCACCGACTTCAAAAAGTGATTTCATGTAACAATTTCATCGTTTAGTTGTAACTAAATAAGATAATTATTTTATACCTTTTAGTGCATTTTATTTTATTTTTGAGTTCTTATTATTATTTTATATGTTTCAAATAATTTTTTTGAAGTCGGTTTTTTTTTGAAATTTTAATTTAATCTTCGCTTTTTTTTGCAAATTTCAGCGTATACGGCATCATCCGTTATAAGAAAATATTTTTCTCCTAATTCTATTGCTATAAGCAAGCTTATGACTTGTTCATAGCGCTCTTAGTTATTTCCGATCTTATATATTGAGAGTTCTTAGATATGGATAAGTCTAAAGATTCCCGAATCATATTTATTTATTCCTTTTTTGTATTATTTCTATTTTAATAGTTCCTTAGTCAGAACAATTCCAAACCCGTCTGAACTTGTCTTTGACCTGCTTGAACTGGAAGATATACCAGACAGGGACGAAAAAATCATTCATTTTAATTGCCCCTTGAAACTATGCAACAATTTCATTTCATTTCGAGAACCAATATACTTTTCAAAACAAAAAATATGTTTTATAGAAATATTTGAAATAACGGATAATAATTTAAAAATTTAAAGATCCTCCTGAAATTTGAAGTCTAAATTTATGAAAAGACTCCAAATGTTTGATATTTTAGTGATTCGCCGCATCCACAGCATCCATGAACCGCACACCCCTGGTATATATGTATCATAAAGAGAAACAAAGAGATATGTTAGTTAGGCTTGTTATATTCATTTAATAAGCCATTTTTTCTTCAACATTAATAATTTTTCACTTTTTAATCTTTATAATATTCTATGTATATAGTTCACCCCGCCAAGACTTTGCAAAAATTTTATTATTTAATGTTTTATTTCATATTTAGTAGATTTAACTTTCGTAAGCCCCTGTGAATAGGCAACCAAATGTACTGTTTTTATTTAATTGTGGAGAATTCTGCTAAGATCGCTATTATCAGTAATGTAAAATAGCGTGAAAGTATGTTTTACATCCTTTTCAAAATATCTATAATTAAAAGATATTTGTAACTTATATTTAGTGATATTCATAAACTAGCTGCGAAGCCCGCCTTTGGTGGGCATCCTGCTGACCGACAGCCTGCTAAATTTTATTTGTCATGTTCTTAATGGGTTTTAAAATTAAAAAAATCATATCGGTGTCGTCGCGCAAGCCGATTATTATAAGTATAGGTAGATGTATTTAGAATCTATAAAATTTGAAAACATTTTTCCAAATAATTCAAAAGTTAGTAATATTGAAATTTGGATTAATATTAACTATTATGTAGAAGGCCAATGCTTTTATAATTATTAAATGCAGATGATAGAAAGAGCCTTTTTACTGTGGAAGATAATTTTCAAAGTTTGTGAAGAAGTCGATCACTTAAATATTATCCTAGACCAGTAAATCTCATTTAACACCCATGTGTCTTATATTTTTTAACGATACTTATGGAAAAATGAAGCAAATTTGAGGGTGAATTTTTTGTTAAGAATCAGTAGGATGTCATCGGGCCAGTCGCTAAATTTTACTTTAATTTTTTAATAGCTTTTTTAATTACTTGAGTCCAAAAAATTATATTGGTCATGAGATTAGTTTGCAGTTAATAAAATGGCGGGTTAAACCCTTTTTTTCATCTAAAGTGGAATTAGTGATGAAAAAGGTGGTGAGTGAATTGAATCAGCTTTTTCAAGGGCTCTTGTGGCTATGTAACCAATTGGGTGAAAGGTGGTGGTGGGGGGGGGGATGAGGTAATGCGAAATTTCGATTTAATTTTTTGTACAAAGAATAAAAAGTTATCTTTCCATTAAGACAAGATGCAAGACGATAGAGAAATATTTTTGCCCATAAGATAACTCTTTTGCAAAGTCTTCGCGATTTGGTGAAAGAAACTCGGTCACATTCAAGAAGTGAAGAAAGCCATTTTTGAAAGGATTTATTTTTTACGGACGGCATCCGTGCATTTCCTACCAGACAAGGGCTTGAATCCTTGTTTCACTTAAGGTTATAGTAAAAGTAATATTTTGAAATGTTTTGACTGTTGGATCTGAAATTAAGATTCCATATAAATCCATAGCCCTTAATTCTCAATGCTATGTCGTAAGACATTTCTTTTAACATTGGAAAAAATCCATTAATTAATTAAATTCAAGGTTCTGGTAGAGAGAATGGTAAAAATCACCCTTCAATTCAATTAGAAATTAAGTTTTGTTTTCTCTTTTTCTAAAATCTAGGAATTTGTCATGCTCATGAAAATTAATCTAATCAATATATTTCTGATGTAAAGGAAATGAGACTTTTAATGACTTCTTGTTAAAATCTCACACTGACTGGCTCGCTGACAAAGAAGCTGCCTGTATGTCCTACTAGTAAGGCACACAAAAGTGAAGATTTTTCCAGGCGGATGAATGTTCCTAATCGTTTCCTGCAAAGAGAGGTCTTTATAGGGTATCAAATCAACCAATTGGTCCATCGTGCGCTTTGATAATGTCCTTTCAAATAAAAACTTCTATTGATCTAACTTACTCGTATCAAGATAAAGAAAATATTATTTCACAATTATTCTATAATAATATATTTGAAATAAAAAAATGCAATCGCTTTTTCTCAAGTTTCGATTACATTAAACTGGAATTTGGCAAGAGTATCAGATATATATATATTTATATTAATAAAGAATACCATAGATCAAAGAGTAACTCCTTTAATTCTATTAAATAAATTTTCATATTTAATTCCCGATTCAGTAAACTATAGTAAATACCTTCACTCTTTCTCAACAAGATTTAAAATTACTTTAAATATTAATAGAAAATATATTTGTACCTATTAGAAGTAATATAACTCTAGCACAGGGCTGTCCAACCCGTGGTCGGCGGGCCGCATGCGGCCCAGCACTGCAATGAGTGTGGCCCAACATAAGATCATAAACTTCTTTAAAACATTGAGATTTATATGTAGAGATATATTTTTTCCTTTTTTCGAAATATGAATGTACATTTGTACAATACGTGAAGCTTTTTCAAGAATAAAATTCACTAAAAGCAAAATTATAATCTCCAACTATAAAAGATAAAAAAAATAATTAATTTTCGAATATTTAAAAAAAATTTCGTTTATAGACCCTGAAGAAGGAGGGAAAAATCCTCCGAAACGTCGGTTTGAAAGGAAAGGAGGAAGGATTCCAATAAATTACACCTTATTTTATATGTGTTAATTTTTTCTTTCCTCACTACCTCTGGGCTGCCTTCCATTACTTTCAATTAAAATTTCTACCAGTCCGTCTCTCTCCAGAGAAAATTTCGTTGCAAAAATTTTTTCTAAAATATTTATTATTTATATAATATTAATTTATTAGTACTTTATATGTTACGACATTAACCAAGTCTATAGTTATATCATTCTAGTACAAGGATGAGACAAGGAATTGGGGTTTTCTAGAACAATCACAATTAAATGATAAATTCTCTCCTGGACTAAAACTTGTCAGGACTTGTCATTTAGATATTTGCACGTTCTTACATGTCAATAGATAATGGGAAGTAAGGGATTATTATATCCGTAACCCTTTTAAAAAATAATCAAGGAATTCCTCATAACCTTTTTTAATCTCATTCAATTTAAACCAGGACTGTCCAACCCGTGACCCAATATAAAGTCATAAAATTTCTTAAAACATTGAGATTTATCTGTAGATACTGAAAAACACACAACAATTTGGCCTGATAATTTTTTTTTCTAAAATAATAAATCTGAAAATCTACTATGAAGTTTTCGAAAAATAAAAGTGTCAATTTTAAATTTTGAATTCGGAATTAGATTTCAAGATTTCCGAAAAAATAACCATAATTTTAGTCTATTTACGATTCCATTTTCATTAAAAATAAATTTTCTACTTGCAAACTTTCTGATTGAATGTTCTAGATCAGAGGTTCCCAACCGGTGGTACGCAGGAACGTTTCAGGTGGTACGCGTGTGTGATGTGAACAACTAATCCTTAATCTATGTAGGTATATTATATCTTTGAGGCAAATAAATACAAGTGATTATATGTATTTACAGAAGATAAATTTGAAGAAAACTTTTTCACTTTTTCAATACTAACCTCAATTTTTACAAATTTAAGTGATTTAAACCAGGTGTTCCCAACCGGTGTTACGCGTATAAGTTTATTTGTGTGTTTTTAGACCAATGAGTAATAAATAAAACTATAAATTAATACCATTTTAATCTTTTTATTTCTCCTTTATTATAAGCATGTTATAAATAAACAAATATCTAACCATTAAATATGAAGTTTTCTCAGGAATTTAATTCAAAAAGCCTTTGAACACTTTTAGAAGAGTAAATATTACACATTTATTAAAATATTTACGTCTGGTGGTACGCCATAATTTCTCAAAAAGTCAAGTGGTACGCACGTGCAAAAAGGTTGGGAACCCCTGTTCTAGATCAACAATTAGATACCGATCTAAAAGAAAATTTGATGACTTTATTAGAATTTTATATTAATTATCTAGCCAGTAAAAAATATAAACAAATACTAATACATGATATCACTTTTTGTAAGTATTTAGGTATGTGTTTACATCTACGAGAAGCTATTTTCAAGTATAAAATTTACGAAAAGTAAAATTAAAAGCTCACTATGAGCTAAAACATATTAAAGTTCTTATTTCTATATTATTACATATCTTTTTTAAATAACAAATATCAATATAATTATAATTTTTATCAGAGGTCCGAAACAATTTTTTTCTTCAAATGTAACCCGTGTAAGCCAAAAGGTTGGACACCCCTGTTCTAGGATCAAATAAATTAAATTATTTATGTAGATGTGGTGATGAATGTTGAGATAATCAGGTCTCTTGGCGACTTCTCTTATAAATAATAAAAACCAGCTATTTGTCAAATAGGCCTGATTATCTCAACAAGCATCACCAGATCTACATACCATATACGAGTATATAACGGCCAAAGCCAAGTACTATGTACTGGATAATAAATGGGGGAGGATCTCTAAGGGAATAATTTTTTTAATTTTTTTTAATTTTTTTTAATTTTTTTCAATTCTTTGTGGTATGTTTCTTTTGTTATCGACTGATGTATTATTGTTTGTACTTGGTCCACACTTGTATTGTTTCGCTCTAAAAAATATAATATGTGAATCAACAGGTGCTGAAGAAGGACTGTACCGCCCGAAACCTTTGCAGCGCAAACGTACACCATATTAAATACATAAAAAAACTACACCAAATAATTTTCTTCTAACCTAACATCTATTATAAATTTTTCCGAAACACCTCAAATTACACACAAACTACAATTATATACAAAACGGAAACCTTGGCTTCAGGAACAGTGTGGACCTTCTATGAGTCTCCAATTACTATTTTAAATTATTTATATTAAAATAAAGATATATTAAAAAAAATTAATATGAAAAATGCATGCCGAATTTTTCAGATATACTCACTAACTTTCTTTTAATTATAAAGAAATGTGGAATTTGATCTTATTATATTTATTTACCATTTATTTTTAAAATTTTAATCTATGGGATAAAGAAAAATGTATATATATTATAGTTTTTATTACTCAACTTACTTACTTTTAACTAATCACTTTTTAACCTTAAAAGAAGTGTATAAATATATTTCAACATGTCACAGTGGTTGTAAAAACTTTTTATTTATTATATTAGTATATATTTAGGTAGATTTGATTCATTTTTCACATCTTCCTGTTACTAGGCAACCAAATGTATGTGGGATAATTTAATTTTTGGCGATTATGCTAGAATTGGGGACAAATTTTTTTAATTTTACTATTATCCGCGCTAAAGGTGCCTACATTGAACAATAACATATTTTTCTTAAAATTTGAAATGATTTTACGTTATACTGAAGTTTTTAAATAAAAAAAATAAAAATTGGCAAATTTACAGCCATTTTAATTGGTAACACTTCGAGTGCCGACCCCTATATATTAGGTCATTCAATAAGTCCGTAAGATGAGACATAGAAGGCGTTACTAGAATTTTTCCATATGATTTTTATTTAGTACTAACCTTCAAACGATACGTTTATAAATTTGACATCAATCTGACTATTGATTCGTGAGTTATAGCATTTTGTGTGGAGCAACTTTTGTTATTGAAAAAAGCGAATTTCGAGTTTTAATAAAGCATTGCTTTTTGATGAAAAAAATACAGTGGAAACCAAACATTGGCTTGATAAACATTAACCGAACTCTGCTACATCGAGACAAATGGTAGAGAAGTGGATTGCTGAATTTAAACGTGGTCGTACCAGCACACATGATGCAGTGAACGCCCAAAAGAGGCTGTTATTCAAGAAAACATAAAAAAATCCACAAATTGGTTATGAACGATCGTAAATTGAAGGTGCACGAACTAGCTGACATTGTAAAGATATCAGATGGTAGTGTTTTTACCATTTTACACGAACATTTGGGTATGCAAAAGCTCTGTGCAAAGTAGGTGCCGCGTGAGCTCACAGTCGACCAAAAACAACAACGAATCGATGCTTCAGAGGAGTGTTTGGCGCTGTTAAACCGCAATAAAATGGAATTCTATCGTCGATATGTGACAATGGATGAGACATGGCTTCACTATTACACACCAGAATACAAAAGAAGTCCAATGATGAAGTAATCGCTGAAACTGAGGCCTATTTTGACGAGAAAGAGAAATCGTATTATAAAAGTGGTATCGAGAAGTTGGAAAATCGCTATACTCGTTGTATCGCCCTCGAAGGCATCTATGTTGAATAATAAAATCGAGTTTTGTCAAAATTTTGTTTTTTTCTTACTTATCATACGGACTTATTGAATGACCTATTATAACATAAGTCTCAGATGAAAAATTAAACATTGTTTCCAAAATTTCTTTATATTAAGTACTCTAATTTTCCATTTATCTTTTTTATTATTATCCACTCTGAATCCTCTTTGTTAACATGATAATTTTTGTTTTTTATCATATGGAATATTTTATGGAAAAATATATTTCGTTTATATATGATGTTTTTTTTTTTTTTTTTTTTTTTAATTTTTATGAAAATATTTTAGTAATAGATTTTTAGGAATTTCATCGTAAATATCTCAGATTTGACAAATTTTTATTAAATACATTCAAACAATTTTTTTTTTACTTTTTTTTATGAGACTTGTTTTTTTGTATTTTTTCTGATAGTTTTAGAACATGCCGAGGAAAAATTCTTTCGAAAGCATCGCGTATTCACAAGGAATATTTTAAAAGCTCCCAATTAAGCTCAAAAACGTCAAATCTGTTCCAGCAATGATTTGTTTTTATCAGCGGAAACTGGAGTTGTGTGCAAATATCTTCAGATGGATGGGAGAGAATCACGCACACGAGAAGCTCCTGTGCATGTTCGCACGCGTGCTTCTGACCCAGGACAGGCTACCTGTCTTGTTCCTGCTCGATTTACGACTTGCATCCCAGAACAGATAGATTTGGAACGTTGGACGTTCGCAATAAAATTCCACTCCCAGGCGAGCAATTTCGGCGCTGCGGCTGAAGAAGTCACGACGGCGTCGCTTGTGCAAGTGGATGATGGTCCGTGTCACGACACCAGCGGCCAATCCATCGCCTCGCAATTATAGGATCGTGATCTTTGATCTGTTTATCTGTCTCGGGAATGATTGAAACCGACCTCGACGAGCTCAAGTTGTTATGACATCCACGTCGGAGCAGTAATCGCCGACGCCAGAATGGCGTCAAACAACTGACAGAAAATTTATATCCAACTTTTAATTACGATTTGCCATTGTTGCTAGAGACTACCATTGACCTGTTCTACTCGTTTCGAAAAGAAATTTCAAATTGAAAATCTTTGAGTTACGGGGCAACTTTTATGGAGTGGAGACTTGACGCCCGGTATGGTCATACGTTACATCGAGCGTTATATATAGACCTAAAGCAATAATTTATTATCTAAGTCTAACCGTTACCTACGGAACGAAATTCATTATATATAAACGATTCTCTTAAATTTCAAAGCGTTTAAAAAACCTCAGCGATATCCATAAGATATGGATGAGGCTTAAATTATTTCAAAGATTGCATTAGTATAATCGTATTTCACTATGTTTAGCCTTCCCTTATCTCTATTAAAATCTGAAAGAAAAGAAGAGTGGATTTAAGAGAAAGTATCTCAATTTCTGAAAAGAAGAAAACATGAACGTATTTGTTCATTTTTTTCTTTCAATAAAATGAAAATTGAAGAATAGTTGTATTAATAGAAAAAGAGAAAGAAAATAGTCATTAGAGTCATTGAGTATATTTGAAATATATAAGTTTTCCTTTCACATTTATTATTCTATAGAATACAATGTGGAAGTATTGCGATCCCCTGCCTGGTTCCTGACTCTTTGAGAGCTTGTATCTCAAAGATGAAGAAAGTTAATTTCATTTTGTAACTTCTAGGTGGAATAAATCGATGCCCTTAATAGTTAAGGTAGTTGTTTCACCATATGGGTTTTCTTAGGATTTTTTTTGAAATTTAGACAGATTATTATTTAAATACTTCTGCATCGATTGGTGGCAAAACGAAATTTATTAACAATATAGTTCCGGAGATATTAAATTTCAAAAATAGAGTTTTTCAGACTCTATACATTGAACTATACGGGATATCGGAAAATTTACATACCTATTTAATTATAATTAAGAAACCCTTCTTACCATTTTTATAAAAATACTAAACCAACATTAAACAATAACCAATACATATTTTAAGACAATTTTGATTCATAGTTACAACACAGTTTTTGAGATAATAATGAATAAATTATGAAAAATGTATAAAAAAAATTTACACTAAAAACAATTTGGCAACAGCGAATTTTTTTAACCAGAAAAAGATGTATAAAGCGCGTATCAGCTAGATTTTTTCAAAATTATAATTTTCATAAGGTGTAACGTAGGCGTTGATTACATTTGTTAAAAAATAACAAAACGATTTTTATAGAAATAAATCGACCTTTAAAATGTATTTTATCTGTGATTTTAATATAAAAATATTCAATCTCTTACAATGGTGCCAGATTTGTCAAACGAGCATGGGATTGGCTAAAATCGGTACATAAACAGCAAAAAATTTTGGGCTTATGAATTATGAATCCTTATTGTCTGTTCTATATACTCTAGCATTAACTTTTTGATAGTAATGTCGCGAAACAACTATCTTAAAAACCGGATTTAGGACTTTAAACCGGATATTATGGTCCCCAGAGGCCAATAATCTATTGGTCAGTGCGTATGTATGTACTTATGTACCGTCCTATGTTTCCCAATCATAACTCAGAGAGCTAGGAAATTCGAAACTTAAGCTTTATATAGACTACAAAGAGTACAACAATCTTTTGGTTAAATCGGAAAACCGGAAGTAGACATTTACATGAAAGATTTTTTTTTGATTTTCTCAAAAACGGAACTAACGATTTTTTAAAAATTAGTCTACCTACTTATCAAGTGTCATAAGTTATTAGTCGTGTATAAATTTTAATCAAAGGAAGGGGTGTAAATTAGCAGTGTGCGATGATTTCAAATAAATGAAAATGTGAAAGTTGTGACCCACACCAGTTGATTTAAAGTTCAAAAGCTGAAAATTGAATTAAGATATTGAAACATCTTGCATTTATAGCTTGTGTTAATGGTCCACACATTGCATAGGCTCATCACAATGGCTGGGCTATTTGAAAATTCACTTGATTCAATTTTTTTATTTTTTTTCTTGCTTATTCGAGTTTACAAATGTTTAAAATGTGAATAAAAATAATTTTTAGACATCAGAATATAATCTTAAGGGGTATCAAGTTTGGCAGCAGTGAACCTTTCGGACTTGGAAATTGAATGAATTTAATAAGATCTTTGCATTTAAATTCTTGTTTTCATTAAGTAATCAATCGTTTCTAGTACAGAATGTTCGCTAATATTTAAATCTTGAAAATCCTATACTATTTTTCATCAGAAGTATTTTCTTGAAAACGGGCTGGTAGAAAGAATAGTGGTTTGTTGTTAATGACAATCTATAACATCAAAGAAGTATTGTTAAAGTAGACAAGAAGAGTGTCTTCATAAAGATGAACATTTTTAACCGACTTCAAAAAAGGAGGAGGTTCTCTATTCGACTGATTTTTTTTTGTGTCTATCTTACTTTATATCTCCGCCAATTGTAAACCGATTTTAATGATTTTTTTGCATTGGGTTCAGTCTAGCTTCCGAGTGGTCCCGTTTTTTTTTTCATTCGTATTGGAACTTTTTTGATATGTTTGTTCAGGCATAACTTCTTATTCTTTTTTTATTGGAAAGAGGGTACCTTAGGGGTGGTACCATATTAATTTGATCAAGTTCTGAAGATTATAATCAATGATGAAATAACGTAAATCTCCAATTCTTATGACCAAATAATCGAAATTATAATAAATAAAATCTTTTATAAAAAATCTTAAAACATTGATTTAAAACCCGCAAACGTTTCAAGAGAATTTCTATATTTATGAATTGAATTTTATTATCATTTTCTGATTCATTCGCCCGACGCTTTCTCTTGCGAGATACATGCAAGGTATTATATTAAGTCATTATTAATAACATCACTAAAAAGAGAAAAAAAAAATTTTATAAAATAAATAAAACCGACTTCAAAAAAATTAAATGCAACAAATAAAATAATAATAACTTAAAAATAAAATAAAATATACTAAAAGGTATAAAATAATTATCTAATTTAGTTACAACTAAACGACGAAATATTAACATTAAATCACTTTTTGAAGTCGGTGACAATGACAATGACAATCTATAACACCAAAGAAGTATTGTTAAAGTAGACAAGAGGAGTCTCTTCATAGAGATGAACATTTTAATATAATTATAGAAAGTTTAATTGAATCTAAATAAATAAATTATTTTAATGATATTGAAAGTATTGTTTTCAATTATCAATTCTCGATAAATATGATGTTTTTTATTAAATTGAAAGTTTTTGCCGAGAGTAGCAGAATTTTTATATATTGAAGGAGACAATAAAAGAGTGTGTCTTCTGCTGGAATTATAAATTTTATTTATTTATAAGGAGACTATAGTTTCGTTATAAATAAATAAAATTTATAATTCCAGCAGAAGACACACTCTTTATTGTCTCCTTCAATGATGTTTTTTGCTTCTCTTGTTTTTCACCTGAGAGCTTATTATTTAAACATATTTGATATCTTCTATTGCTCCTGTTCATCTCGTCGCTTCTTGATATTACTTCTTGAGTTTAATTGCTTTTTTCTATTTTTAGCTTTTCCAGTTCCTATAACTTCTCAAGTTAAATCAAGTTCAAGTTTCTCTCATCTTGTCGGCGTCTCTGTACTTTATGTAGGAAATTCTTAGTTAATCATTCGTGGTACAATTGATGGTATGGACAGGTAAAAAAGACATGCTTGCTATTCGTTAAAGAGTTATTAAGTATAAATAGATTTTTTAAATTATAAAATTTCAACAAAAACGGTATTTATGAATCTGCATACCACTGGATCGCAATTTTGATATGAAATCAATGTTAAAAATAAAATTAAAAAAAAAATAGCTTCAAATTTTAACACTTACCATATACATACCGGTGCTATTAATACAACGTCTAGTGAATTAACCAGCAGTGCAGAATTTATATAATTGAGTCACCTACGTCATCTCATGTCTAAAAATTAGCTTCGTAGATTCCAATTATACTTAACCTCTGTGTAATTTATTATGATAAATTTTCCAATAATTTTTGTTTTAATTAGATTTTTATTCTTTTCATTATTCATGGGCTGATGGGCTGCATTTTAATTGAATTTTACGTTTAGTCCGTCTCCAAAAGAAAATATTTATAATTTATTAGATAATAAGCTGACGTGTTCTGATGTGGCCATACACTTGACTTTACCATACAACCTGGCCCCTAAAATTATTTATAATCATGTATGGGGGTTATTTTTTGCATTTTTAGACTTCTGGGGTCCCACTAATTACGTATACAAAATTTGGTTGAGTTTGCTCAAACTGCCTAGATTTTTAATTTTTAACCCCCTTTCCACCACCCTTAATTTTGGGTCGATATGCACCAAAATCTAATCAGATCTTAATCTCAATGGACCAAAACTACGTGTGAAATTTGGTTTCGATATTCACACTAGTTTTTGAGCTAGCTCGTCCACAAAAATTTGGTAACGCACAGACTAACAACCAGACTAACTAACACATTTTGACAAAACAATTATTATCTCGAAAAATATAATTTTTTCGATGTTCACTTATTAAGGCTTTTTTTGTAGAGCGAAATGCCATGTTTTTGCTCAATTTTTTTAATCAAAATAGTTTAAGCCGTTTTTGAGATTGTTCGAAAAAAAGAAGGAAAAAAAACACTTTTTTTATGCACGTTTACAATACTTGACCACTCTGTATGGTAAAGTAAAAAATGATGGTGTCCTAACACAAAAGAAAAATTTCCATTACCACTAAAATGCCTTATGTAATGAAAATTTGCCCTTTTTTAGGAAACCATCTTTTTAATCAAAAAAGCATAAATATTTTTTCTTTGGAAATTTTAGTTAATTGAAGTTAGGTAAGGGCAGTTCATAAATTACGTCTCATGAATTTCAAGATTTTTAGACACCCTCCTCTCACTCTGTGTCACATTCAGTAACATTTTCATTGAGCCCTCCAACCATATTGTGACGTCACACTATCACTTGTGGGTCACTACAAGGCTAGAAATGCAAAAACTGGGTGCGGGGGTGGAGTGGGGGTGGGTTAGGGCATGGGATGCGCTGAGTGGAATGGCGGTGGAGTGAGGGAGTATGGCGGAGTAGGGGGGGGGGGGGGGCAAGGTTGGTGGATGGGGGGTTCAGGTGAGGGTCCAGTGGCGTAGTGGGGTGGTACGGGGTGGGGGTCCGAGGTAGGGGTGCAGGTTAGAGTGTTGAAGTGGTGGTGTGGGGGCGGGGGTTGGGGTGCTGAGTGGGTTTCGTGGAGTGTGGTGTGTTGGAGTGGGGAGTGAGGTTGGGGTTCGTGGGTTGGGGGCCCGAGGTGGGTGGGGTGGTGGTGTGGGGGCGGGGGTTGGGGTGCTGGGTGGGTTTCGGGGAGTGTGGTGGGTTGGAGTGGGGGGTGAGGTTTGGGTTCTGTGGTATGGGGGCGGGGGTTGGGCACGGGTTCATGGTGCGGGGGTAGGGGTGCTGGATGGGTCGGGGGGAGTGTAGTGTGAGGGTGGGATTCGTGTGTTGGGGGTCCAGGGGCCTGCCCCTGGCTAGCAAGAAGGGCCGCCGAAGGCGGGCCTTGCAGCTAGTTTATACTATATTTTTAATGTTACTGCCACTGAGAGTGGAAACAGAGGTGAATGTCACATTGGTTGTCCTTCACTGACTTTTCAAAACCCTGAAGAACGAGGGAATAAGCCTCCAAAACGCCGGCTTATTAATAAAAAGATAGATAAATTATCTTTTTATTCTAAAAAATATATTTAAAATTTTTAAAAATTTTTAATTTTTTTTTGCGACATCACAATTTTTAAAATCCCCGTGCCACCCTGTCACATTTTTACTTAGTGAAAGTGGTGTAGGTTTTAGGTGAAACATGTATTAATTAATAAAGTAAAGGGTGTGTAGTTTCACAGGGAATGAAATAAAACTCAAAGAGGTTTATACAAACTGTTTTTAACCTGTAAACTCCTGATGATGGACAAATAATCCGAAATATATTGAGTTTGTATAAACCTCTTTGAATTTTATTTCATTCACTGTGAAACTACACGCCCTTTACTTTATTAATTACTGTCACAAATCTGGGATGCCCTCTCCCCCCTTACTGTGTGACATAATTTATGGACGGCCCCTTCATGAAAAAGATATTTAGAATAAGTTTTATTAAAATGCTATTGAAGCACTAATGATTTATTTTATAAAAGTATTCACTCTTATTCAGATAATGATTTTAACCAAAAGTCTGAATCAAAATATTGAGAATTTCCTTATTTTTTTGACTCTCTGACATCATATTTACATTAATTTGTGTTTTTTGTTTTGTTTTATTTTTATTATTAAATGAGAAGTGTTGAAGTACTTTAATAATTTATAAATATAATTTTTCTTCTAGCTTCTAATTATGCCCTCCGCTGATACAATTGGCTTTACATTGCTAAATTCAGTTAAAAAATATAGAATTCTAAGATAAAAAAAAAACAATAATAACTACAGAAATCAGAAAGCAAAAAACGAATTAACTCTCACCACCTGCTATTTTTAGACGTTGTTAACAGGCAGGCCTATGGTCGAAAATGAACCTATTGAATTCAAGGGATCTTGAAACAATTATTTTAAGTAAAAATTGGAATTTGCGCGGCTATTTCAATACTTTTAATTACTATCCGTGGCGGTTGGTGACTTTTCAACTAGGTGATTCTGTCTAAAAAAGTACCCTTCATTTTTTGAAATTTTATTTTAATTTTCACTTTTTTTCGCAAATTTCATCTAATACGGCATCCTTTTCATTATTTTTCAAATTTAACATTAGATTTTTAAAAATATATTTTGGGACCTTCGCCCCAAACGGATACTGCTTTGTGTGAGTGAGGGTAGCAGTCAGAAATTAAATCTTATGACTCCAGAGTCCCTGAGATGGAAATCGACTATCTTCCACAATGAATCACCCGACCCTATAAGAAAATCTTACAATTCTCCTAATTCTATTACTATAAGCAAGCTATGACTTGTCTATTGCACTCTTAGTTATTTCGGATCTTATATAATGAGAGTTCTTAGAAATGAATTAGTCCAGAGATTCTCGAATCATCTTTATTTATTCCTTTTTTGTATTATTACTATTTTAATAGTTCCTCAGGGAGAATAATTTTTATCTACTAAAACTGGTCTGAACTTGTCTTTAACATGCTTGAACTGGAAGATATACCAGGCAGGGACTTCAAACCTTCTATCCACACCCTTTTAGAAAAATCATTCATTTTAATTTCCCCTTGAAACTATGAAACAATTTTATTTCATTTCGAAGAACCAAAATATAATTTTCAAAATTAAAAAATGTTTTTTATAGAAATATTTGAAATAACGTATAAAATTTGAAAATTCAAAGATCATCCTGACATTTTGAAGTTGATATTTATGAAAATACTCTAAATGTTTGAAATTTTAGGATGCGGAGCATCCACAGCATCCATGGACCGCACGTCACTGCTTACTATATATCTAAGTGAAAGTAAAAAAAATCATTTCTAGTGTTTGCTATAGTTCGTTCTCTCTGATTCACCTGATTAAAGCGACGTCGAATCATTTAGAAGAATAATTTATACGATAAAATTAGTTTTCTTAATCCTTCTATATAATGAGATGTTGATAGGTCAAGTGGAACGAATATGCTCACTCTTCCTCAGGTTATGGTAGTCCTATATGAATATTTATCTGGTGGCCTGCGGCTGATCAAGCAGATCATCGGCGGCGGATGACTGTTTGATGGCAGGGTCCGTTAAACCGAAACCGACCATAAAAGCCGACCTAAGGCATCAGATGAGTTAAATCAATCTGCTAAAGACCTGTTATTAGCGGTTAATGAAACTGTTTGCACGCCCTGGGCTTCGGAGGGCTGTCTGTCCATCCTACCTGACATCCTAATCGGCTTTCTCATTTGCCTGGTCGATAAATGAGAGTGGTCACTAAATTATACTTCTTTTTTAGATTACATTAATTTAAAATTAACAACATATTATTAATTTGTTAAAAGGAAATCAAAAAAATATATATATATACGAGTATTTCTAAGATTAAGGGGGCTCGGGACTGTTTATCATTTTTATAAGAAAATTCTCAAATTTTTACCATCGAATCATTGATGTATCAAATATTTATTCCCGAAATTTGAAGCTGATCGTCTGTTCCATTACCGAAAAATAAATTATTGAAAATTGTCCTTTTAACATGGAAGTAAATGGACCGAGCTTTTAAAAGGGCTATAACTTCTATACAAATTATACCATTTTCAACAAATTTATACAGATCAATAATTCAACTTTTATGAATCGAATGACACATTTTTCAATAGATTTGACAGTCTAGTTAATTAGTTATTCATAAATGTAAAAAAAAGTTATTTGCAGCCAACAGAATATAACAAAAGCACTAATCTAGAATTCCAACTCTATTTCTTGAAATCGTTTTTGTGTTAAATAAATGTTTTTATAATGAGGAAAAAATTATCTCAATATTCTTTTTATTAATATTATCAAAACAAAGATTTGTATTCGAAATTAACCTCATTATTAACAATTTTTTTATTAAAAAATTTAGTATTCAGAAGCTGTCACTCTGCAGAAATACAAAAGAATTTTTCGTAGATCAACCAGATAGAACTGTTAGCCCGAACTTCCTTAACCAAACGTACTCGTTTAGAGAGTTTTGTACTCGGTTTTCATGAACCGTACTCCTTTGAAAACTTTTGTACTCCATTGCATTATTTTTTCCAACAGTCACATTCGTAATGAAAGAAATTGTTATCGATGACAATTTTATGTACTAGTATATGAAGAAATTCCTAGAGAAAATATGTATTTATATGAAGAAAGTCTGAAGAAATTATTTATAAAAAAATAAGCGTGAACAGAAGATGGGTAAACGTATTTTCGGGTTTTAAACAAGAATGTATTCCCCACAAAAATTGAAAATTATTGATTGAATGTGCACTAATTTGCCCGACACTAATGCAGCCGTAGAGAGGGTATTTTCGCTAGGTAATGATTACTGGAGCAATAATAAAATGCAACTATCTGTATAGACTCTAGCTGCAGTTTTAACGGTTAAATTCAACATGATGCAAGTTGTTCTGACGTGAGTGGGCTATTGGAATAAAATTCAGAATTATCCAGAAAAATTCATACAACACAAAAATATGATTTTACTAATTAAAATATTAGAATTACTATTATATCTATTTTCATATTCTTTTAAAAACATATAGTCGATTGTAAAAGACTCAGTTTTTTCCCAACCCGACGACAAATTATAATAATTGGTCAACTTCATTTCACGTCACACAAAATACGAGACCTAAAAAAACGTCATTCAGCTCTCGGCTTAGAATTATTTGGACAGTTTTGAGAAGCAATCTCTAGCTTGCCAAAAATAATTGGTCACCTTACTAATATGTAGTCAAAGGAACTCACTCACATCCTTGTATATTCGCGGAATTTATCTTTATTCGTTTAATATAGCGTAGAAAATTTTCCAAATTTCTTTCTGTGCTTAACTGTGCCACTTGTACTTTGCTTTACTTTCTTCCTTAATTCAAATTTCACCATGAATTTTCTTTTAAGTACATATCAGTAATATCTTATGATGCCATGATAAAATGACATGCTCACTCCAACGCTGGGCGTTTACTAAAGCCACCATATGAACGCTCAACGATGCACGCCCCACAAAACGCTTACTCACTGAGGCCGTACACTTAGACTTCAGAACTCTAGAATTCCACATATGTGGTAAAAGTGTGTGACTACGGATGGCAAATTATTTTAATATATCGATATATCGATATTAGCTATAACTTATATATCGATACAATAAATATATCGCAGCAAATATATGGATATATTTTTATTAATTTGTTAATTAATTAATTTTGTTTGGATGTTTTGGTAAAAAACTTCCAAATTAATCATTTCGGACCCATGAGTATTCAGGTATTTTCAACCTACGACTGCGAAAAACAATAAAGATGTATTATCTATTGGTTTAACTGGATACACCGAGCAGAGAAACACAGAAAAAATGTGCCAGTGTTCCCAGTTGGAATCTGAAAGAAACAGTAGAAAATCACTAAATTTAGCATAGAATGATAAATCCATCAGAAGACTTATTAATAATTTTTCATGCTTTAAAATACCTATTAAAAAATTTTAGATAGTAATAAAGTTCATATTAAAAATAAAAACTAACCTTTACTTTTAGGTTGTTATCGTCCATCTTTGAAAATAATTAGGATGGATATTGGGATCTTGGACTTGAGAAATTAATTAAAAGCTAAATTTCAAAAAGTTGCAACACGTTTCCTCGTATATTGAAGAAGTCGAAAAATATACGACGAAACGTGTTGCAACTTTTTGAAATTTAGCTTTTAATTAATTTCTCAAGTCCAAGATCCCAATAACCAGCCTAATTACTAGCCTTTACCTTAATAACGGTGACATAAATAAAAAAAACTAAATTGGAATATAATAAAATTAAATATAATATAATCCAATTTATTATGAAGAAAGATGATAATGCGGAAGATGAAAATGAAGGGAAGAACGATAAAGATCAATTTATTATGATGAATATATTTAAAATAATAAATATTTATTATATAGGTGTTTTAGGGCGCATCAACGACAAGGGTAAAAATAATATTATGATTACTTTACAATTAAAATAAAGAAAAATCCGGAATATGATATATCTATCGTTGATTTTTTTAAATTATATTATTTAAATAATACTTTCTTACTTTGTTTAATTTTTGTATTATTATGAATAAAAATTATATTGTTCTAGTATTATGACATTTTTTTGCTACTCTATTACAATACATGACATAAATTTTTTTTTTTGAGTTTAGAGTACCTAGTCACAGTATTTTTTAATAATTGTGATGTTGTGAAATAAAAATCTCGTATAAAATTGTGCAATTAATAAATTGCAGCAGTTTTTTGATATTTGCAAGTGAAAAAAATTCCGATATATTGCAAGGAGTATATCGATACTTATATATCGATATATTTTGGAAATAAATCGATATATTGTTGCCATCCCTATGTGTGACTTGTTTGCAAAAAAAATTGTTGTTTTTATCACAATTAATCAAGTTTATTATGACTTGAGATATATGTATGCAAAAAATACTTATATTAAGTAGAATCCCGATATATCGTATCTTCAAGGGGACAAAGAATAAGTACGATATATCGACATGTTCGCTATATCGAGATTATGATATATCGAGGGTAAAAATTAAAAATACGATATTTCGAATGTTTTAATTTATTTTTATTTTTTATAAATATGTATGTACATACATACATATGTTATGTAAACATAAAAAATACTGTATTTAAATACAGTATAGTATGAATTTTACATTATTTTTGATTGTACAGTAAATTAAAACTACATAAACATGTACATATTTTTATAAACATTACATAACGTTATACCGAGGGAATTGGTTTTATACGAATTAACGAGATTTTCCCAAAACACGACTCTAATTCAACGGAAAAATACGAATTAATAGAAGTTTTGTCGATCTTGGGGAGGAAAAAATAAATTATACCGAGGGGACTAAAATGAATTGTTTTATATGAATTAACGAGATTTTCCAAAGGACCAGCACTTTTTTACGATTTATCGGGATATACGATATATCGAGATTCTACTGTATTATGTATTTTTTTTTTTAATTTTCTCTAAATACAAGATTCAACCATAATATTTTATTACTGGTACATACCTTAAAAACAAGTTTCTTTTGTATAAGGTTCAAATATACAACAATACAATATTTCTTTAATGTCTGTAATTTATAAAGAATGATTTTAGAGGTCGTGATAACATTGTATTTTTTGCATTACTCCTTTTCTATAAACCTCCCTGTTTGGTCTTTATCGATCCCGAGTTCTAATTTTCGTTTGAAGATACCTTATCTATTTTTTCCTCTCTGTTGAAACTTCAATTAGGATAGTATCCGGGGTATCTCCCTCCACCATCAGTAGTCGTGCTGTCCCAGTGGCCTGAAAGATAGAGCCATGCTCACTCAGCTGCATTCGGCGAATCTTGCCTCGTAATGCTCAGGACCTTTTGTCCTGGTGCCGCTACTGTCCTGAATATGAGCGTAGATCCAGAAATCTTTCCTGGGGGATGATAAATGAAGCTGACCCGGTTTGGCCTATTGAAAATAGAGGGAGGAATGATGCCTGACATGTACGTCAACGCGGTTATAAAGATATAGCCAGCCTCCTTTGGATGAGTTGAATGCATTCTTGTTTGATCATTCCAATGATAAATTTAAATAGAGTAAATTGAAATTATAAAAAAATGTAGTTCCCATAATGGTCAAATTTCCATTTTAGAATGCATTTTGAACAATTTACCATCTTAATTTCTTTATCTTATGTAAAATAAAATTTAGACGTATTAAAATCATTTCTATAGTATTTATCTTATGAAGCTTTTTTATAAATTGTGTAGGCCAGTCCCGACATAATTTTTTTTTAATCAAAATTGTTGATGTCGTACAGTTTATGAGAAATTTTGAAAAAGAACTGAATACTCTAAAAGATATAATTTCAAAATTGTCCTCTACACTTTTTCAATTAGGATGTTTTCAAATTTAATTCTTTCGGAAAGAAAGATGAAGATAACGGTCATAGACTTCAAGACTAAGTGCCAAAAAATATTTCTAAGGCTTTAATTATTTATCATATGGATGATCTGGAAGATTTTTGGGGTTGGAAATTAAAATTTTTGAAGCAATTTTCGAACTACATACAGCCAAAGATAAATTCTGAAAAATATATTTTTGATATAAGTAATTACATAACCGAAATATTATAAATTTTTTTAAATTACAAAAATACTAAACTTATAAATTTATTTATATCTTGATAGTTTCATTTTTTCTAAAAATTAATCTGACTTGAGTTTCTAATTTTATTTGGTTGTGAAAAATCATAAAATAAAAGTAGAAAATTTACTAATTTTGGCCTAGGTGTTGGCTGCTTCTTTTATGTGAAAAAGCGAGTTTCACACTTGAACTTTAGAATTTTCAATTTCTTCTATGGTATTCGTTGACTATCTAAGTATGTAAAATTTCAACCCTCTATCTTCTCGAGATGTTAGTTTTAAAACCTGGATACAAATTACTTTCTTTCATTTATGAATATATGTATATGAGACGCCGATAGAGTAATGACTAAGGCTCTCTTCATCTAGTTTACTCGGGATCGAATCTCGCTTTAGTCAAAACAATTTTCATCTTTGCCAAAAATGCAAGGCGCCTCACTAATCCAGTTAAAGGAAATGGCAACTTGGAGAAATGCGAACGAATAATTGATATGTATATGTATTTATATGTTGATTTGCATCAAGCAGAGAACAACCTCTATGATTTTTCTTTATTATATTTAGATTTTTAACTAAAAAGGCTCTAACCCTAGCTCCCTGTAAAAGCTTACTTCTCCTCCAATCATGTGAAATTTGAATAGAGTAACAGGTGGGCTGAAAAGTTCGTAGGCTAGAATTGAAATTTTTTGATAGAATTTGATTTTATTATTCAATATAGTTCCCTTCGCGGGCGATACAACGATTATAGCGGTCAGACAATTTTTCGATACCATTTGTCTTTAGCCTCAAAATAGGGCAGTTTCTTCGATTAGCTCTTCATCGGCGCAAAATTTCTTTCCGGCGAGCATCCTCTTGAGGTCTGAAAACAGGAAAAAGTCAATCGGAGCCAGATCTGGAGAATACGGTGGATGCGGAAGCAATTCGAAGCCCAATTCTTGCAATTTTGCCATCGATTTCATTGACTTGTGACACGGTGCATTGTCTTGATGAAACAGCACTTTCTTTTTCTTCAAATGAGGCCGCTTTTCCACGATTTCGTCTTTTAAACGCTCCAATAACGCTACGTAATAGTCGCTGTTTATGGTTTTTCCCTTTTTAAGATAGTCAATGAATATTATACCATGAGTATCCCAGAATACTGTTGCCATAACCTTGCCAGCCGACTTTTGCGTCTTTCCACGCTTTGGAGTCGGTTCATCACGTGCAGTCCACTCGGCTGACTGTCGATTGGACTCCGGTGTGAAATGATCGACCCATGTTTCATCCATCGTCACATATCGTCGCAAAAATTCGGATTTATTACGATTGAATAGCTCCAAACACTGCTTCCAATCATCGATTCGTTGTTGTTTTTGGTCGGTTGTGAGCTCGCACAGCACCCACTTTGAACAGATCTTTCTCATATCCAAATATTCATCCACGATATGACCAACACGTTCCTTTGATATCTTTAGGGTCTCAGCTATCTCAATCAACTTCACTTTACGGTTATCAAAAATTATTTTGTGGACTTTTTTGATGTTTTCGTCGGTAACTGCCTCTTTGGGGTGTCCACTGCGTGCATCGTCCTCGGTGCTCATTTCGCCTCGTTTAAATTTAGCAAACCACTTTTCTACGGTTGATTTTGCTGGTGCAAAGTCCGAATAATGTTTATCAAGCCAAACCTTGGTTTCAATAGTATTTTTTCGCCAAAAAGCAATGCTTTATTAACACACGAAATTCCTTTTTATCCATTTTTTCAAAGTACTAAAAGTTCTTTCACTAAAAATGCTATAACTCAGATATTAATAGTGCAACAGCTGTCAAATTTATACACGCGTCTTTTGAAGGTTGGGGGTAACTAAAAATCACATAGATTTGATACTAGTGGCGCCATTTATGTGTCAGCCTACGATCTTTTCAGCCCATCTAATACACCGAGTCTTGTAGTAAGTTTTCACTTTTTCCTCTATTTAATTTAATTTTTTTAAAAAAAGGCAAAATTTTCCATAGAGGAATAAAATAAAAATTTCCACGAGAGTGATAACGATAATTTTTTTTTATAATGATTGATAATGCGTAATTAATCCTCGAAGAAGGGGATGTTTCGGTTTTGCGATTTCACCCGGTCCAAACTCCCAAACATGCCAAGTTATTAAATGAAAGTTTACCGTTTGAAAAGCTGAGCTGAGAAGACCTCATTAATGCAAACACCGCCCCTCAGAAAGACCAAAACGATCACCAGCTGAAAATATCGGAGATTATTAATTAATTAAAAAAAATTTCAACTCAAATGATTAATTAAATATAGATATCATTTTTTTAATGATAAAGATTAATTACTATATAATAGAGTAAAAAATTGGAGTGAATTGCACTTAGATAAGGGGGTGGCTTGTTAGTGGAGGAGTGTCCCTCCTCGACTGAAGATCAATCAGTACAACTTACGCTTAAATAGAATCTAATTGCTGCTCTGACGTCACAACCAGTGGCAAAAATTTATACATATCGTCGCCTTAGAGTGAAAACCTGCTAACTCTATTGTCTATTTTTTATCATATATGACATATTGATTCCATTTGAAAAGAAAAAGAGATCCAGCATCGTGAAAGTGCCTGTCATCTGATTGGCCATCCCAGTGGCTCCATTTACCATCTACCATTTGTTAGTGGTAAAAAGCATTTACTTTGCGACATATAACCGGCCTAAGGCGACGATATTATAGTTTAATTAAAATAGATAGAAGGCGTTGCAGTAAATCTTGTTATGACTTGCAGAGAGATTTATGTTGTCATAATCTCATAATTAAAAATAAATATTTCCAAAATACAAAAAAATAGTTTTAATTTGATTATTTAATAAATAATACCTCTTAACTTTCTTTAAAAAAGAAACTCTTAGCTATTCTCTTAAAATAAATTAGGAAAAAGTGAAATCGGGTCAAAAATCAGTGGGTGAGGGGAGGGGGTTAAAAAGCTCTATGAGATATTTGGAGCAAATTTTGCACAGTTATCATTAATGGCCTTAGAGAGTTATTAATGAAAAAAACAACAACTTCATAAAATGGCCAGGCAGGGCCTCCGCGTGGGTAAGAGGCCCATGTGTGCAAAATAAATTTATCGCCTTTTGCATGATACTTAGTTTGTAAATTAGACAAAATAATTCATTTCATATTAAAAAATGTTTATTTAGTTTCGAAATTATATATTTTCCTTTATTTTTTCATTTTCATGACACCTTAGCATTAACACGTCAAAAGTATAGAAATGTATCCGTGCCCCCAGATTGAAATAAATATTTTTGGCTCACATTAATATTGAAAATCCAATCAGATATTAAATAAAAGTGATATTTATAAACTCGTTGTTTGAGAATTTAGTGTACTGGTTATTAACTCATGAATTATGAAGTCGTCTTTAAGCAAGCAAGATATTCACAATAATTGTGAAATTGAAATGATTGATTAAAGGCTTATAACCCAAGTATATAACTTTTTTATAATTCATTCTAAAATTTAATTTAAAAATAATATTATAATTTTGATTTCATTTTTCAAAACTAATAATCTTATAATAATTAATAAATCTCAGTTGAAATTCAAAAAGTCCTACGAATCAAGCGGGTATCGAACATGGCAGGCGCTCAGACAAAAAATATTTATTTTTCAAAATCTAGTCTTGATCTAAAGAAATTCTTTTAAATTAATTCGAGCTCTTTTTCTCTTGTTCATTATCGAGTCAAGAACTGAAGATCTCCTCCGGAAGATTTACTTTATACGGCTCGTAAAGAATTTCATAAAGAATTTCATCAATAAATTGGTAGAAAAAATCGCAAGTATAGAGAGTTGATAGAATCGGCAAAGGAATGTGAGTTAGTCCACTTCAGGGGTGGGATATCGATGGACCCGCGAGGGCGGAGCTCGGGAGATCCCGGGGGACCCGACTGGCAGATCGGCGCGAAGATAGCGCCGTCGCCATCCTGGTTGCCAGTATATCTTCATTAGGCGACAGTCTGGGGCTTCAATAAAGCACCCTAGTCCTCGGCTGTCGTCCAGCCCGTTCCAGCTCCAGGATACATAATCAATTTCCATATAATAGATGTTGGCTCTAACCTACCCCTTCGCATCCTTCGTTTTTTTATTCTCTTAGACGGAATTCGAATCTCATTCAAGACCATCATTATTTTACTACGATTATTACTCCACTTTCAAACTTTCCGCACTTAATTGTTTCTTTTATTCTATTTTATTGCATATAATTTTATTTCAATGCAAGCATTATAAATAATACACAATATAGGTGTAATATATTTCACTGCTAGACTAATTTTATTACACCTTGCACTTTTCATACGTTTCTTAAAACAAATGATTCATAAGTATATATCTGGAATAATTAGTATCTATCTAAGTAAATCTCTTTCCTACCTTTTGATATTGCAGTCGGTACTGATAAAATCATTAGGAACTATGTTAATTAACGCTAATTAATTTTTAAAGATTGCATATTTCCTTTGAATAGTAATATTTTAATATTGATCCGACATTAGATTATTATAAGAGTAGCATTGAACTTAAAATGAAAATGAGCCAACCAATCACTTATCCATTATTATATTTCATTTGAATTTGTAATAAAAAACAAAATTATCTAATTCTTATGAATAAAAACTCTGGTCTACGACTAAAAAACGGAAAATTAATATTTTCTTATTTATTATTACCTATAATTATAGACTTAGAACTTGTTTCTTGTCAAGACTAATATAGTTTATATAGGTATGCATGCTCGTAACCAGGGCCGGCGAGAGCTTGCCCGGAGCCCCTGGGTTGAAACTTTTCGCGGACCCACACCCATTATTATTAATAATTAAATTTTTAAATATATTTTAACATTGGTATTTAATGCAACTTAAAAATTAAAAATACTAGGTTTATAAATATTAAGTTCAATTCACTTTTCAATAACCGAGTACATTATAATATAAAGGGGATTAAGTGAAATATCAAGCTGCAAACCTGCTGAAAGATGAAGCTCTCTATGACGCAATCGTTAGCCAATTGTAAGTAATACAAACGTTAGAGGTGATAGTGATTGTCATTTAATTTTTTGCTCAATAGACTTAACTATATATGTAGATATCAGTGGCGAACGGTCAATGGATGCTATGGATGCGGCGCATCCCGCAAATTCCAAAATGTCAAGAGTATTTTCATCCGTGTTATATTTGAAAATTTGTAAAATTTTAAAAACACTTTCAATAAATACTATACAACTAATTCATTTAAAGTTATATAAAATTTAAATTTCTTCCAGAACTTAAGTGACTTGATTTAAATTTTTCGTTAAATTGAAGGGTTGGTTTTGTCACAAATATAATAAAACAATAATTTTAATAACTATTTGTATTATTTAATTGATAACTATTCAGTTTCGGTCACCACTGGTCGACCATCCTCAGTAGTTCTAAAAATTGAAATGAAACACTTATTTACATTTTTTCTTTTTATAGAGAATTATATAACACAAAATTTTTAAATTTAACGAAAAATAAAATTTAAAATTTTCTAAGCTTTTTAACGTTAGTAAATTTAAAGATAAGAGTAAATAAATATTATATTTAATATTGATTTACTATGAGTTAAGGATTCTAAGTCACTTATTTCACATTAAAATTAAAAAATTAAAAGATATAAAAAAAATTTCTTTTTCAATATATATATATTATATATATATTGAAAAAGAAAAATTTTTTATATCTTTTAATTTTAATGTGAAATAAGTGACCTAGAATCCTTAACTCATAGTAAATCAATATTAAATATAATATTTATTTACTCTTATCTTTATTAAAGATGTTTCACCTTGCACCAACACCACAATCTCTACTAATTAGTAAATTTAAAGAAAATGAAAAAAATATTCCAGATTTCCTATATTAATCACCCTATCTTGTGGAAAATACTTTGATTTTATGAGGTTAAAAAGTGAATTAATTTACAAGTACTCGTCCCATGACTTTCATTTAAAATCTATAAATTGCTTTAAAAAAATTAATCGTGAAAGATGAACTAACAGATATTTGAGCAAAAGTATTTGTTTTAATTAAGTCCAGTTAAATTTCGACGACTTAGAGTGTAAACCTGCTAATTCCATTTTTATCATATATGACAAGAAAAAGAGATGGAGCATCGTTCAAGTAAAACTGCTACTTAAAATTAAAATCGTAAGTTGTAGAAAAAAAATGTGAAAAATAGTTTCTTTCCATAACAACAGAATTAAATTCTGTTTGTTTTTCTCTGCCCTATAAGATTTCCTTGTTTTTGAGCATGGGCGGATCCAGGGGGGCGGAGGGGGCGATCGCCCCCCCATAGAGGCCCGTGCCTGGCAAAAAAAATTTGTAAAAAAAACAAAACATTTATTTTTTCAAAAAATTTTAAAATTGAAAATAAAGTTCTATATGTGCGTGTGTGTGTGGGGGGAGCGTCTCTGACCCCCCCCGCTTGGACAATTCCATCGCGACACACTTCCGAGATAAAAAGTAGATCTTACATCGGGCACCTTATATACATTCGCCCCCCCTCCCCCCATAAAAATTCCTGGATCCGCCCTTGGTTTTGAGTTAGATGGCTTACTCTCTAAGGCGACAATATTCTCTCTCTCTATAACGAGAGTATAGATTTAGTCGGAGTGCAAAAGCCTATTCCTAGAATAATAGAAATTAAGAAATTAATCTCTAATAGTGTGAAACAGGTTTGAACTTGTATTTGGCCTCCTTGCAACAAACCTTGGCTCTAAAGAAAGAGATCCTTCTATCCGTGCCCTTTGTAATTAGTTTCATCGATCAGATTCTAATGAAACAATCGCCCACCCGTACATTAAATAATAAAAAAGAAAAAAATTTCAAGAATGGGTACACTAGAGCTGACTTAGTAGCAATTGATAAACTTAAATATAAATTGTTCATTTATGCCTATACTATTAATATCCACTTAAAATCTCAATAGAATAATTCAAAAAATATTGTTTGCCTTTTGAACCAGATATTTCAAAATCTAATCAATAGATACCATGTATTGATACAAAAGAACTTTTTACTTTCCGTTCTTGAGTTATCGTGGATATCGGAATTCAGACACATAAAAAGAAAAAAACATAGTTGAAAAATATTTTTCTCCGTGTTTCAGACATTTTAAAGCACAATAAGTAAATATGTGTATGTGTGTTTAATACATTTAATTTACACTGTGCCCTCTACAAGCGCGTCAGTCAGTTTTCAACTATGAAAAGAATTGAAACATCACCAGAAGAAGCGAATATATATTATCCACCCTGTTCAAATATCAATTGATAAAAAATCTAATCTTAAATTTGAAAAAATAACAAAAAATTCTATGATGCGGTTATCGATAAATTTTGCAAAAAGTAAAAAAAATAAATAAATAAAAATTTTAAAAAATGAAGGTATATTTTTGGACAGCATCCCATGGTTGAAAAGTCACCGTCCGCCACTAGTAGATATCTGTATTATGTTTGAGTTTAACAAAGTTAAGATCTGACTAAATATTTCTAAGAAACTATTCAATATTCTCGTAGGAATTTCCCATTTTCGTAATGGTTTAAAAGAGGATATTGTTTTTATGGGTTCAACCCCAAAATCCCGATAACCCAATATTCAGACAGTTTTTGCAAAAAATAAAAAAATAATTAGTACGCATTAGTTTTGTAAAATTAAATAGGTATTAAGAAAAAGATTGATAAAATTTATTTTATTTATTTATAATTTTGATATTTGTGTTAATGAATTTGTGTTAATTAGCTTAATCTTGTCAAATATATATAGATACTATATAATATATCTTTGTAAATATTAAAAAGTTTAATAAAATATTAAAATACGTCTGAATTTTCAAATGTCGGGAATTTGGGGTGTCGAAATTTTGGGTGCCACCTGTTTTTTATTTATATTTTTTTTAGAAATTATATTATATATTCATAAATGAACAAGCCAAGAGATCCAAAATTCATTCAGGGGTATACTATAAAATAAAGAAATTAGCTAATATGGTCTCGGCTGCGTTCTTTACGGGTGTTGTGCACCGATGCGATGAGATCTTAATTAGAAGCTTCTGCGAGGAAGGGACAAGGTTCACGTTGGCTCTATTAAAAATTAGTAGGAAAGCTTTAAGGAGGCTAGGCTCATATATATAGGTATATATTCTAACAAAAAGTCGAAAGAAACATTCTCTCAAAGTTAATTTAATTTTCAAACTATCTCTTTTGCTTGTTAATTAGATATTAAAAGGTAATTTATGAGCGAGATAGAGGCGATAACCGATCGGATCGGCACAGAAGCCAGCAGACGGTAAATGAAGCCACGGTATGCTTATCAGGATTCAGTGTTGCTGATAAAGCCACGCAAGCTTGCTCAGGGAAGTTTCACACGTCCATCATCTTCTATCTCACTCCATCATCATTTTGTAGCGTAAAACTTAATTTTATCCTAGTTAATTTTTTCCAGTTTTATTATATTGTTCGAATTCATATTAAAAAAACATATAAATCAGCATAAGAATAAGTTGTTATACGTTTTGATATATTATCAGTAAAACGCTTTATTTAAATATTAGGTTTAATGAGTCAAATTATCTATTTAATTATAAATTAATTTAAAAAACATTTCAAAGGTATTTCATATATTATAATTGGCCTGTTTGTTAAATCAATAACCGTCCGAAAAAGAAAACCAACAAGCGCATCTTTTTATAATATTTTTTTTTTGTAGAGCCTCAATATCTCCACTTATAGCACTCGAACCTCCCACACCGAATGAGTGGTTCAGGGTATGGTAACAGCAGAACGGTATACAAACCTTTGCATGCTGTAGGAGTTAGTTATTAGGGTGAAAAATTAAAAATCGAGTTCAGTGGGTTGAAAATCAATAAAAAAAATAGCAAAAATTCATGGGACAAAATAAAGTAAAAAAAAAATAAAATAAAACAAACTAAAAAAATACAAAAAAATAAATAAAATTAATTAATTAATTAAATAAAAAGTTATTTTTTAAATTATTTTTTTCGAAATATCTCAAAAACGGCTGAACTATTTTGGCGAAACCATTGTATACAAAAAGCCCTCATAAGTGTACATCTAGGCTCTTGTACCAAACTCAATTAAATTTTGAAGAGATAATCAGTAGCTCCCCAGTAGTCTAAAAATGCACAAACTAACCCCCCCCCCTTACATGATTATACATAATTTTATTAAATATTAAATATAAGAGATGGACCAGGGTGTATGGTAAAGTCATGTGGATGGCCACATCAGAACGTGCCAATTTTTTTGACTAATCACATATTACATAATTTTTTTTCTCGCTTTAGCTGGCGCGGAAACATCAATTATATTCTCATAATCAATTTCTTGCACCAATTTTCGATGTACTTTTAGAAATTATGTACTAATATTACTGCATTTTTCTTTTATTATAAATACAATCGCTTTAGTACGCTAAAGTATGAAAAATAACCCATTTGTAAATATTTGCGTTGCTTTTATAATTATTATAATAATTTTCAGTGTAATAATCAGAGCCATAGAATTTTTAACCATCTTTCATCAGTTATGTTCTGTATAGGTACTTTTCATGTTTTTTTTTTCAAATTATTTTTTGTTATATCGTTTTATTGATTCGACGAATTAAATATGAAAAAAATGTAAAATCTTAAATTTTTTAACGAAGAATTACTTTTATAGGCAAAAATAGGTGGAGTCTCACTTGTAAACTATTACCAAAAATATTTTCAAAATCTGTAAATTGTCACTTTCATTCAAAATTGAAAAAATAAATAAAATTAGAAGTTATTTTGGAGCGCCCTACATAGAGGGAAATTAATCTCACTATAAATAAAAAAATTTAAATTATATATGGAAAATTAATATTTTACACCTTAACCGTGAAAGCATAAATATTTTTGATATTTAAGTTCAAATAAATGTTAGCTTTCTATAAATTCTATTAATAATAAATATAAAAACAATTCAGTTTTAGAAATATAAATATGGTGTGTTTAAAAAATCTTAAGAATCTTTTTGTTTAACAATTTAATATTTATTATAAATACTTTACTGAAATTTGTTCATACAATCAGAGCAAAACTAAGCCAAGTAGATTTTTAAATTTTAATCGTTCTTTAAATTTCGCAGCCTCTAAAATTTTGGCGCCCCTATAATTTTGCCGCCCACAAGCGTAAATCCGTCACTGCTGATATGTAATAAGAGGAATTTCCAATTATAAGGAATGTTTCGATAATAGTTGTTAGGGCCTGTCCAATCCTCTAAAAAATACACACTTTTTTAATAGTTTGAAATAAAAACGTTATTGATTGTTTTTGTTATATAAATAAATACAATAGTCAAACGTGTATTAAAATACCAAACGTTTCGGAAGAATTTCTCCATTTATCAATAGAAATTGAATAAATTAAAAAAAAGTTGTTTTATGAAATTAATATAAAGTAACACTACCAACCAGGGTCCACAGGTCTAAGCGTAAATCCGTCACTGCTGATATGTAATAAAAATTATCAATTTCAGTTCGTATTTAGTCGATGACACCCTCGTAATTTCTTTATGAATAATAAATATTTAATTGTATCAAATGAGTTCAAATATATTACATCTTATGTAAAAAGTTGATATAATTAAATGAGGATTTAATTAAAGGGCAAGAGGTAAGTGAAAATGAAGAGTCTAGTTTAAATATGCATAATAGTCAAAAAGCCCGTTCTATATCTGCATTTTAGGGTTGTTCAATGTTTGAGATCTTCTAGCTCCAAAAGACAAACTTTACTCTCTTTTTGTCACGTCTTAAGTGAAAATATTCGGTAGGCTTAATAGATAGAAATCGAATTTACAAAAATCAGTTTAGTGGTCCCCAGAGCCCAAAAAGTACCAGAAAACGCAATAGCATGGGTTTGAGTAAAGACACTATTTGCATTACCCTTCTTTTTTTTTTTTTTTTTTTTTTTTTGCAAATTTCATCTAATACGGCATCATTTTCGCTATTTTTTCAAATTTCAAATTAGATTTTTAAAAAACCTATTTGGGAACCTTTGCCCCCAAACGGATACTGCTTTGTGGGAGTGAGGGTAGGAGTCAGAAATTAAATCTTGTGACTTAAACTCCACATCGACCACCTTCCACAATGAATCAGCCTGTCATATAAGAATATCTTAAATTTCTCCTAATTCTATTGCTATAAGCAAGCTATGACTTGTCTAAAGCACTCTTAGTTATTTCCGAGTCCTTAGAAATGGATTACTCCAAAGATTCTCGAATCATCTTTATTTATTCCTTTTTGTATTATTACTATTTTAATAGTTCCTCAGAGAGAACAATTTTTATTCGACTTAACTTGTCTTTGACATGCTTGAACTGGAAGATAGATCTACCAGGCAGGGACTTCAAGCCTTCTATCGGCACTCTTTTCAGAAAAATCATTCATTTTAATTGCCCCTTGAAACTATGCAACAATTTTATTTAATTTCGAGAACCAATATACTTATCAAAACAAAAAAATGTTTTTTTTATAGAAATATTTGAAATAACGGATAATAATTTGAAAATTTAAAGATCCTCCTGAAATTTTGAAGGCGACACTTATATATTTATGAAAAATATGTTTGAAATTTTAGGGATGCACAGCATCCATGGACTGCACGCCAATGATGTGTACAATGTACATATCTTTTCCAGTTTAATTAAGCAAAAATAAATCTTAGAATAACGAATCTTGAAATCTAAGTACCTAAGTATCGACTAAAAATATTACAGCAAATTTTAATCACACTGGACCAAAAGTACTATTATATTAAAAAAGTTTTGTTTTTTGTGATTTTGAAATTAAGAGATAGGATTCGATTAACAAAATACATAATATCGTAAAAAACACTCCAACAATATTTTAAGCAAACTTGGGTCTTTTTAATTAATAGTAAAGGGTGTGTAGTTTCACAGTGAATGAAATAAAACTCAAAGAGGTTTACACAAACTCAATATATTTCGGATTAATAGTCCATCATCAGGAGTTTACAGGTTAGGTTTTAGTTTTTAACCTGTAATCTCCTGATGATGTACTAATAATCCGAAATATATTGAGTTTGTATAAACTCTTTGAGTTTTATTTCATTCATTCATTGAAACTACACACCCTTTACTTTATTAATTAATATCATGTTTCACCTAAAACCTACACCACTTTCCTTAAGTAAAATTGGGTCTTTTTATTAAGAATTATACGTTATTTAAGGGAAATAAATTTTAATTCAATTGAAATTAATTCTAAGTAGCTAAGTTTAAAAATATTTAGGCAGAATATAATTTGAAAAAGCTTAAATCAATCCTTTAAGCGAGGAAATTCATCATTAAATATTCATTGAAATTATTTGTTGAGGTAGCTTTCGATTATTTCGATTTTTAATTATAAACCAGGTCAGCAAATAATTCCAATGGTTTGCCCCGTCATTGGGCACACAGGATCCCTTGTGGCCGATTTCGCCCTGTGCGGTCTTGACTACCGCAAAGCCGCGATCCGAACACAGATAATGCACCCCTGAATTAATAAACAATATTCTGAAACGATTACTTTGGCTCTCTATGAAACCGCTTTTGATCAAAGATTAAATTTAGATTTCATTTGCGACAATACCTCTATTATATCTTGGTTATTTTATTACTCAAAGATGTTTCTAAATGATTATCCCTTTCACCCCTGTTACTTTTAATTACTAGTTATAAATATTTTACCTTTATCATTTAAAATACTTATTAAATCAACTGGTGTAGGCACCCACGACATCCACATTAGTTTCTTTCTTATTTGAAATCATGATACCAATTTTCTTCATTCAAATTATTTCAATTCGGGTTTCCCCAAACGGGTTTGTATAAGAAATCTACCCCCGCGGTTTTTCGATTTGCATTTGGGGGATCGATTTGAAATTAAATAAAAATAATTCAGCTAAATTTTTAGCTCTTATCTCGAACGATTTTCGAGATTTTCAAAAAAACTTCTTTTTCGATTATTTTTTCAACAGTAAAATTCAAAATTAATGAATGTGGTGATTTTTTTTTGAATTCTTAATAATAAAAGGGATGAATAAACAATTTCATTATGAATCCCATAGGTGGAAAGCCGATTTTTTAAGAACAGAAATAAAACTATAATCATTTTTTACCGGGTTATTTAAATGTGTTCACCGCCAAACTGTGTAAGGAAATGTCTTCTATACTCTTTTACACTAAGGAATTTTTTTCAATTTTTTTTGAAGTTCTGGAACATTATGAAAAAAAATAATTTTTTTTTTTTCAAAATCTTTCATTAAAACTCTTTTACTGTTAGAGAAATATATAGAAAATAATTTTTCAACTGAAAAAACACAACTTACTTACAAACCCCGGCTCTAGCGCTTATGGTTCTTGGTGTACCGACCAATTCAAAATATGAGAGTAGAAATTGTACTAGCGAAGTCTGAAAAATAGATTATTCCAAAGATTCCCAAATCCTCTTTTTCTATTCCATTCCTAATATGATTTCCAAATTCTCAGGCAGGATAATTTTTATCCAACTAAAACTTGTCTGGACTTATCGCTGGAGAGAGAGAGAGAGAGAGAGAGTGAAAGCCAGTGATACTTTTATTCCTTCTATCCGCTCCCTTTGGGGTCATTTTAATTGGATTACTTCACAAATATAATGTGTAATTATATCTTAGCAATAGAAATCTTATCTTCATAGTAACTTTAATTATCCTTTATTTTTTGAAGTAATGCAATTCTTAATTTTTTTAATATTTTTGTAAGTAAGTTGTGTTTTTCAGTGGAAAAATTATTTTCTATAAATTTGTCTAATAGTATATGAGTTCAAACGCAAGATTTTGAAAAAAAAATTGTTTTTATTTTTTACATAATGTTTCACAACTTCAAAAAAAAATGAAAAATTCTTGAGTGTAAAGGAGTATAGAAGACATTTCCTGACACTGTTTGGACGTGGAAACTTTTAAATAGCACTGTAAAAAAATGATTATGATTTTATTTCTGTTCTTAAAAATCGGCTTTACACCTGAGATTCATAATGAAAGTGTTTTTTCATCCTTTGGAAAAAAAAATCACCATTCATTAATTTTGAATTTTACTATTTAAAGGAAAAAAAAATTCCAAAGCAGAAATTTTTTTGAAAATCTCAAAAAATCGTTTGAGATAAAGAGCTAAAAATTTAGCTGAACTATTTTTTATTTTATGTCAAATCGATCCCCCAAGTGCAAATCGAAAAAGTCACGGGGGCAGATTTCCCATTAGCTTGAGTTGTTTACTATAAAAGAATTTAGTCTTTTTGATTTTAAGTCGATTCTTCAACGTTTTCATTAGAGGTTGCCATTAATAGTCAAAATATCACAAATGGAGAATACAACAAGGCTATTCCTCTACTATTAGATAAAAATCGATTGTTATTTTTGATTTTAAGACAATTCCTCCATCTCTTCAGCAATGGTTACCAATAATAATCGAAATGTCAAAAATCCAATATAGAGTTGTTATTTCTCAAGTATTAGATCAGAATCAATCGATATTTTTGATTTTAAGTCGAGTCCTCTATGCCTTCAGCAATGGTTACCAATATAAAACCGAAACGACAAAAATCAAGTAATAGATGAGAATCAATCGCTATTTTTTATTTTAAGTCGATTTCTCCATGTCTTCAGCAATTGTTACCAAAAATAACCGAAACGTCAAAAATCCAATGTAGAATTGTTATTCCTCAAGTATTAGATCAGAATCAATCAATATTTTTGATTTTAAGTCGATTCCTCTATGTATTCAGCAAAGCTAAATTTTGGTGCATTGTAAGATCCAATTTTCAGCTCATTAACTAAAACTTTACAAGATTGGCATTTTATACTTTTAGGAACCGTTTTTAGGTAAAAACTTAAAATTTGGTGCATTATAAGATATTTGCATACCAATTTTCAGCTCATTAACTAAAACCTTTCAAGATTGGCATTTTGTACTCTCAGGAAACGTTTTCAGTTAAAAGCAAATGAAAATAATATGTATCTTATAAATCGATATTTAATTTTACTTAGAGAAAGTGGTGTGATATTAATTAATAAAGTAAAGGGTGTGTAGTTTCACAGTGAATGAATTAAAACTCAAAGAGGTTTATACAAACTCAATATATTTTGGATTATTAGTCCATCATCAGGAGTTTGCAGGTTTAAAACCTGTTTTATTTCAGTTACTAGAGTAAAGGGTGTGTAGTTTCACAGTGAATGAAATAAAACTCAAAGAGGTTTATACAAACTCAATATATGTCGGATTATTAGTCCATCATCAGGAGTTTACAAGTTAATACAGTATTAACTTGTAAACTCCTGATGATGGACTAATAATCCGAAATATATTGAGTTTGTATAAACCTCTTTGAGTTTTATTTCATTCACTGTGAAACTACACACCCTTTACTCTATTAATTAACATCATGTTTCACCTAAAACCTACACCACTTTCCATAAGTAAAACTGTTTTATTTCATTCACTGTGAAACTACACACTCTTTACTTTATTAATCGATATTTAATTTTTACATAACTGATATTTTTTCATCAGAGAAAATAAATAATAAATAATAATATATAATATATATATATAATAAATAATAATAAAACATTTTTTCCAAACTAATTCGCCAACACGTCTTAACTTGTCAATTCGTGTCTCGACTCGTTTGAAATAGTCTCGAGTTTTTCATGATTTAAAAATCTATTAAATATTTGTAATTGGAAATAAGCAAAACGGGCAATTCTAGAGCAATTGAGTAGTAGTAGTATCTAATCCAGGCCTGGCCAACCTGAATTGAACCGCGTGCCGATTGACAACTATGAAATTTCTGAGGGCCGCACATAATAAATAAAAATAATAAGTACAATTTTTTCAATATTTTTTTTCGAAATCTGCCTTTACAACGAATTTAGTACTTATCAATTTTTATTGAAAGTTATTATTAATATTAATTTGAATGTACAGATACACTGAAAGTGTTCAATCAGTGTACCTAAATGTGGAAAAAATTAATACTACAACCAGATATTAAATGAAAACATATTGATCCAACAACAAAACATATTTGTATGGTAAAATAAAGATAAAATATCAAAATTATTAATTAAGTCGCAGAAACAAAAAAATATTTCAAATTTGATTTTAAAATAACAAACAAATTTGAATGGCTTTTCTTTTTCTGTCTGATATTTGCGTTTCTTTTCGCTTACTTAATTTTTCTAAAACTACCATATGTCATTAGTTGAAATTTACTATTATTATTTAATATGTTATTATTCATCTAATTATAGAGCACCTTAATTCTTTTAATTACTTTAATGCGATTTAAAATATATTTTGAAATACTCGATAAAAAACAATTTGTCAAATATGACCACGGGCCGCAAGTAAGTCCATCGAAGGCCACATGCGGCCCGCGGGCTGCGAGTTGGCCAGACCTGGTCTAAAACGTATATTGGTAATTTGATTTTTTTAATTCCCCCCCCCTATTTTGGTCCTCGAAAGAAATAATAATACTCTTTTTTTATTATTAGAACCCTTTTATAATAAATTTTATATTTTTTTGTTTGAAAATTTTATGATTTAAATTTTTTAAGAATCTCCTTAATTTTGGGTACGATATCAACCAAAATCTAACCTGCTCTTAATCACAATACAAAAAAGCTACAAGTAAAATTTCGTTTTGATATTCACACTAGTTTTTGTGCTAGAGCGTACACAAAATTTGGTAACCTACTAACGCCCTAACTGACAGATATTTTGACAAAATAATTAATATCTCATAAAATATAATTTTTTCATGTTCTTTCTAAAACGCTTTCTTGTACACCAAAACGTCATGATTTTGATTATTTTTTTTCTTTTATTAAAATTATTTGACCCGAATTTGAGATATTTCGAAAAACGAAGCAAAAGAAAACACTTTTTACTAAGATTACAAAAGTTGGCCACGAGGGGTGATCCACGATTGGAAGTAGGTGTACACCTCTTTGGAAGTATTTTGGAAGTACTTGGAAATATTTGGAAGTACTTGGGAATATTTGGAAGTGCTTAGAAATATTCGGAAATGCTTGGAAATATTTGGAAGTACTTGGAAATATTTGGAAGTACTTGAAATATTTGGAAGTACTTAGAAATATTTGGAAGTACTTGGAAATATTTGTAGAGTACTTGAAATATTTGAAAGTACTTGGGAATATTTGGAAGTACTTGGAAATACTTGGAAATATTTGGAATTACTTGGAAATATTGGAAGTACTTGGAAATATTTGGAAGTACTTGGAATTATTTGGAAGTACTTGGAAATATTTAAAAGTGCTTGGAAATATTTGGAAGAACTTGGGAATATTTGGAAGTGCTTAGAAATATTTGGAAGTGCTTGGAAATATTTGGAAGTACTTGGAAATATTTGGAAGTACTTGGAAATACTTGGAAATATTTGGAATTACTTGGAAATATTTGGAAGTACTTGGAAATATTTGGAAGTTCAAGTGGAAGTAGGTGTACAGCATATTAGGTCGCGGTTCACCCCTCGGTTTGTCATAACCAGTATGGTAAAATAAAAAGTGATTTAATAAATTTTTCGCTTTAAAAAGATCATGAGATAAAGAGAAAATTGCCTTTTCATCTTAATTATATAGGTCTATAGATAAAGAACATTCTTGATTATTATTAACACTTTCAATTGTTTTGATTTCGGCCTTTGAAGGATTTTGATTTCCAGTTTTTAATGCCGGTTGCCTATCGAGCGTTCCCAGGCGAATCTTCTTCTCGCACACAGGAATAATCGCTTCCAAGAAACACTTAAAATGATTCCGATCTAATTACTGTTGGTCATGGCTTAATAACAACCCTAATTACCACGATGCTTCCTTCACGACACAACAATTACCACCCTGCAGCACGGCATCGCTTGCTTTTACCAAGTGACAAATTAACAAAGCTAAATATGTATATATTTCGAATACTTTTATAGTAAATATTAATAATAGAGAATAGGTCTTGATACCGTAAAGTATAAATAGAAGGATAAAGCTCTTCCTGGAATCTGTCGATAATCGGTTGATCATGCGAACAATATTCTTAGGACAAAGGATGCCTGAGTATGATGATTGATGAGGCATCACTGAACAACTGATTACAAAACAATTAATGACTAGGTTGAAATTTTTTAAATACTATTCAAATAGACTATTTCAAAAGAAATTGCATCTGAAATATGCTGAAACTGTTCAAGCAACTCACAAAAATCACGACAAGAGATGACATCTATTCGGAGAATACATGTAATGGAATAGGGGATTTTGATATCTGATGGAAGAAGGTTATCGGGAAAACAATTTATATTCTCCCATAAGAACATTTACTTACCCGTTAACTAGCCCGTCTTACTTTATGCCAATTACAAGGAATTTTTGCTTTCAACTGAAATGTGATATTTTTAATTCGATTCACCGTAGTCTCTTTTAGTCGCCCGGTGCAAGCTTTAGCTTTTACAATTCCAGACCTAGTGGAATATTTATTTTGAAATCTCACATGAAAACAATAACCATAAATTTTCAAATAATTCAATTTAAGTTAATCACATTATTTATATTTAAGGTCGAGTATCAACATATGCGTTTTTATAAGAATTTTTGAAATTTAGAAAGATTATTATTTAAATACTATATTAAATTCATTAAAAAAAATAAATACATCTGACTCTTTAAGGGCTACTAAATTATATTTAAACCTTCTATATGTTAGCCAATAATTCTCAATGAAAATTGATATTGCCATATATTTAATGGTTTCATGCTACTATTTGCTAGTTTCATAGCAAATAAGGGATATGGGACTAAAAGAGATTGGATTTTTGGAAATTTAAGGATATTTTATTTTTAAATAATTGTGGTCGTATATTCTAGTAACTTTTTTAATTTCACGCTAATTATTCATGTAACCCCATGAGTTCTACCACAGAATGAATGAACTTTTCGTAACCATAAATTCTTGCGTTATCGTGGATATTGAAATTCAGACGCACAGAAAAAAGCATATTTGAAAATGATTTTTCATCACTTTTCAGACATTTTTCACCAAACCGAAAAATTGTTTGTTTGAATTCAATATTACGGCCTGATCTGAGCACATCGAGCTTACAGAGTAATTAATATATATTTTTACTTTGCCATACAGGGTATGGTCAAGTATTGTAATCGTGAATGAAAAAAGTGGTATTTTTCCTTCTTTTTTTCGAAATATCTCAAAAACGGCTGAAACTATTTTGATTAGAAAAATTGAGCAAAACCATGGCATTCGGTCTAAAAAAATCCCTTATAAGTGAACATCGAAAAAATTATATTTTTTGAGATAATAATTGTTTTGTCAAAATGTCTGTTAGTGTGTCTGGTTGTCTGGTTGTTAATCTGTGCGTTACCAAATTTTTGTGGACGAGCTAGCTCAAAAATGAGTGTGAATATCAAAACCAAATTTCACAGGTATTTTTGGTCCATTGAGATTAAGAGCTGATTAGATTTTGGTGCATATGGAACCAAAATTAAGGGGGGTGGAGGGGGGTCAAAAATAAAAATCTAGGCCATTTGAACAAACTCAACCAAATTTTTCATACATAATCAGTGGGCCCCTAGAAGTCTAAAAATGCAAAAACTTACCGCCCAAAATGGGAGGGGGGGGGGCAAAAAATGAAAATCAAGGCTATTAGAGCAAAGTCAACCAGAAGTGTATGGTAAAGTCAAGTGGATGGCCACATCAAAATGTGTCAATTTATTTATTATTGTTACCATTATTATTATTTTTAAAGCTTTCAAAACTATAGAGCAAATATATAAAAATACTTATATTAACATTAGTAGATGGTACAATATTTAATATATTCCTTTTAAATGTTAATAATTTGTGTTAGTTTCAAAGGGTCAAATGAAGTGGTCGAAGGGTCCATTGACACCTCTATTATAGTTCTTGGATTCTCCATTTTAAATGACCATTATTTATGGGTGGAAAATATTTATTGGGGCTTTCTCATCTATTTATCATAAAAAACATGTACCCTGAAAATGACCAACATTTCCAAGCTAGTTGAGTAACATAATGATTTCTACACCCAAATTCAATAGAAATTGCTATCAAAAAATGTATGAGGTAACATAGACACAAAAAAAAGAGAACCTCCTCCTTTTTTGAAGTCGGTTAAAAATACTACCAAGCTTTCAATTTTGAACCGACTCGTGAGACTTCTGCCAGGAATCAAATCCTTCTCTTACTTAAAATAAGAGAGGCTTAAAATAAATGTTCATATTCTTTTAAGAATTTCGAAAAAATGCCGTCAAAGTGCATACATAAAAGAAGCATTTTTGAATAATAAACAAAAAATTATTAGTTTCTGATTATGAAAGTTTATTTATATGATTCTTTACAAACTAGGTTATGTCATATTATTTTAATAAAAGTTTAATTTTATAAACGAAAAAAATTGAGAATGACCACGAAAGCTTTAATTGCAAACAAGTAAGGAACAAGTAGGAGAAAAAGCCTCGTGTGAACCGGCTTTTACTCAGTGCTTCCCAATATTTTTCATGCTACTGTCCCCTAAATCTGAAAAAATATTCCGCTGACGAAAAAACACATTTTGGTCATCAAAATTTTTATTTCACTTTTTACGAAAATGATATTTCACATAGATATGTAGTCGCAAAAGGAAATAGTATCACCAAGGCTTCTTTTGCAATAGACGGATATTCTTTTGCTGTCTATAACTTTTAAGGAGTTAGGTGTTGGTTCTAGGTGAAACATTTTAATATATTAATAAAATTGAGGCAAGATGCGAGGTAGGTTTCACAAAAAAGAAATAAAACTATACAAAATTGAGTTTTGAATTCGATATATTTCGGAGTCATGCCCATCATCAGGAGTCAAAGAAAACTGACTTTCTTTGACTCCTGATGATGGGCTGACCTCGAAATATATCGAATTCAAAACTCAATTTTGTATAGTTTTATTTCTTTTGTGAAAACCTACCTCGCATCTTGCTCAAGTTTTATTATTATATTTTTTGCTGTCTGTTTAAAAATGTTCATAAATAAATATGTGTACTTTCTACTGAGGGGTTCACGGATCCCAGATTGGGGAGCACTGCTCTAACTTAGATTTCATTTAGCATAATTGATGAAATATGAAGACTATATTGTTTGTGTGATTTTCTTGGAGTTTGGTCGGTAATCGTCGACTAATGTTCCTTTGTTATATGATTGTTAGTTTTTGGTATATAATTTTATATTATAAAAATGTAGCCTATATAATTTTATATCAACTTGAAAAAGAAAATGAAATTCTATATTCGAGAAATTCAAAATTTACTATTTTCCAGAAAAATATTATTATCACTTATATACATCGTCAAATAAAAATAAAAAATTATAGAGAACAAAATTGATGTAAACTAATGCGGAAAATAGAGAGAAACACAAGGAAGTGGACAATTAAGGATGATTATTTTTTACCTGGAATACCCTTTTAAAATCTTTATTCTTGACAGAAGAGATCAGAATTTTTTGTTTAAATTTTTATATGACCTAATAATTTAGCTATAAAAGCTTGGTATACAATAGGTTTTGGTGCAGGTTAATTTTTCTAACTTTGATTGCTTAATGTGTTTATGACAGGACTTGGGAATGAATCCTTTTCGAGTTCTCTCGCGCGCATCAAATTAAAGCGAAATGCCGAACGAAAGGGTCCTCCTCCCTTCTCGGCTCATTTCATTGCCTTGTGCTTTAGTGACCAATACACAGTGCCAGTGCCCAGTGCCCTGAGCCTCCGACAAGGGCCCTAGAACGGATGGGGTCCGGCGCCTCTTAATGAACACCATACGTTGCGCCATGCTATATATCACTGGACACCCGAGGGCTAATTTTTTTTCTCGGAAAAATTATTTTAACCACATTCATCTTTGTTGCGGCCTTTTCAGTTTTCACACTTAAAAAAACAAACAAAGAGTCAACTCAGGAAATAAAAGTTAGTAACAATAATACCGAAATTAGTGAGGACTCAACAAACAATCTATAATCTTGAGAAAAATTTGGATTAAGAAAATCAATTTGAATATATTCTTTAAAGAAAGCCAGCAATCATGTCGAAGAAAAATTAATGTTAATTGTCTAGGGCAGCGGTCTGGGAACCGGGGTAAATTACCCCAAATCGGGAACAACAAAACTATCGAGGATAATAAGGACATTTTTTAAATTTTCTATTTTATAAACTATTATAGTATTTTTACTTTAATAGCCGAAGAATGTAATCAAATTGCACTCACGTTAAAAAGTCTTAATTTTGAAGTCATTTTAGCGAAAATGGAACAACATCATTTTTCTAAAACGTAAAAGGGTTTGAATTATGTTAATGTTTACAATTTTTATTTACTTACAGATAATTTTCATGTAAATTTCAATTGATTCAATAAATAATATACACTTACCTTGTCTTTTTTCCTTTTCAGAATGTAAGGGTAACAGCGACCTACACAAAAAAATTTTGTGAAAAAACAAATGTTGCGGGATTCATATAAAATATATTAATTCTATTGATATTTCTCAATAAAAAAGAATAGTTATGATTTTTTTATGATGATGATGAGAGAAGGAGTTACACCAAAAAGGTGCAACCCCTAAAGGCCTGGGTTTGCCTCTCCATCGTGAAAAGAAGAAGAAGGAATTTTATGGGTTGGGCGGGGGTCGAAGGTATCTGTGGATACGGGTCTTAAATAACTGAAGGTTATAAGTCGCGGGAAAGATGGTGGCAGGGAACGAGTTCCAGTCTCTGGAGGTCATAGGGATAAAAGAGTTGGCGAAAGCGCTTGTTCGATTTTTATCCAATTTGACAGCGAAGGGGTGCTGAGCGTTAGAAAACCGCGCGTTTCTCGTAAAGAGGGCATTAAGGGGGATAATTGATTTCAGCTCGACTGAACAGACACCGTGATAGTATCTGTAGTACAGGGAAAGGGCAGAAACGGTTCTTCGGTGAGCTAGGGAATCGAGTGAGTTGGTTAGAGCCGGGAATATTGAATAATGTAATCCATGTGCTATTGATGATATTACATTCCCGAGATGGTGAATATAACTCTTCTGACATGTAAGAAAATCATGGAAACAGCTCGGATTCGGGAATTATAATAATAATTATACTAATTTTTATTCAGATTAGTTTTTATATTAAGATTTAAATTGCATTTACTCGTATACATTTTACAATGCTTGATTAGAATAAGGAGAGATAGCATCGTATATAAAACATAACTTAAAAAATAATATCTTTTAATACACCTATTTAGTTAGAGTTTATAATATAGAAATTAGAATAGATTTAATTGTATATTGCGAGAGGTTCGACAACAAGCTCATACTTGTTCGTAAACAAGCCCCGACCTGTTTGCTCGAATTTCAATCAATTTCAATCCGATACTTCTAGGATTTCCCTTTTAACTATTAGGTGCTTGTTGTACAATAATTAGTACTCTCTAATGCAGGGTCCAAAGTTCACTCCCCACCATGACCCCATGCCCCCTTGAGCCCATGGGACGTGAATTGTGAACCCCGTCAGGCCAAAATCAACGCTTTCCAGGAAAGCGCGTTGAGGATTCTGCGCGCTCCCACGCGTCTTCCAGGTGAGATTTTTTTTCATTCTTTTTTGAATTTTCTTTAATTTACCCATTCATTATTTATATATTTATTTCACAGTTAAAAAAATAAATTATCTCAATATTAATATTTCGATTTCTAAAACTTTTTAAAATACTTTAAAAAAATTAACATTTAATAACTCTTATTGTAAACCAGTTTTAACCTTTTTAAGCTGCCACCCGAGAAATACTATATGTCGAAACGTCGTCCATTTTGATGAGATTTTCTCTACAAAAATCTGCAATTTAGATGGTTTGAGCTTGAACTTCTCTTTCAATAAACAACTCAACTACTAAAGCAGGGGTGTCCAACCTTTTTGGCTTACACAGGCCACATTTGATGAAAAAACAAATGCTTCGGGCCGCATATAAAATATTATACTAATTATATTGATATTTCTTAATAAAAAGAATAGTTATAATGTAGACAATTGTAATCCACCATGACAGAAGCGAAAATTTCATAGCACAATAATCTATGGTTCTTTTCTTTCAAAATATTATTTTTTAAATCATTTAGCACTTCAAAAGTTTTAATTACTGAAATAATAAATATTTTAGTAAATGTAAATATGAGATGAAGATTGGTTTTAAATATTCGAAATTTCATTATTTTTTTACCTGAAAGCTGAGCTTATAACGTTGCTTTTAGTGAATTTTATTCTTGAAAATAGCATTAGGTACTTACTATATATAAAACATGAACTTTTTGTATTTTCTAAGGCTTATTTTTTTACCTGAAAGATGAATACGAATACTCCGGTCAGATACATGCATTTCCTTGGTGATTTTTCTGGCGCTTTGCCTCGGATTTCCTTGAATTAGAGCCTTCACTTTACGAATAATATCTGGACTAGTATCACTTTTTTCGACTGCCTCCATAACGTTTTTTACACTACCAATATCGTTGTAACGATTTATGGTTCGGGACACGAACATTTAATTCACTTCCAGATGTTGGAGCTCTTTGACAATAGCTGAATTCGATTTTCCATCCAAATAAAGCACAATAACACTATTACGTTTGAAATCCGTGGTTATAAAATTTTTTTGAGAACCAATAAACGAAAATGCTCTTATACGCTTGTTGACAACTAGATGAACTAACAGTATGTTCAATTTAAGTAAAAAAAATTGAACGGTTTGACAGCTATAGATGTTTGAATTTAGTAATACATCATGCCTCGCACCCTATACATATTTTTAATGGGATTTTCTCCACCGAATACACAACATTTCAATTCAACCTTAATTCTGAAGTTATTTTCAAAATCACTGATCGAAATGTTGTTCTGCATTCATCAAAAAATTCTAATCTAAGTAATTTTAGCTATACATTTTCCAAATATGAGTTTAGAAAAGGCAACATTTCTATATCACTGGAGGACTCTCTCTTCAGGTGCTAGCCATACTCGCTCGTTGCACTGGTGAATTTTGGTCTAAGAACGAGTATAAGAACTTGACTTAAATCAAAGATCCGTTGAAACAGAAATATTATGGATATTCTAAGAGTCAAGCTGTAAGATGATTAGATTACACTTTAAATGGATAAAAGATATTGAAAAGTTTTAAGGTATTCGATTTAACGAAAATTTCTCAGATTTTTATTAGTACGCCTGAATATTAAATAAAATTCTGCCTCAGGACTCAGGATGAGAACTTATATGGTGTGGATTGAAAATTGAATATTTTATCTCGTTATAAGTATTTTTAACTTTCATTAAAATTATGTATTCTTTTAAATCATGCATGGAGTTTTATTATATCCTGTACCATAAATAAGTAATAATTAATAAAATATATATAAGAGTAAAAGTTATATGAATATTTATTAATTTTACTCCAACGATTTCCATTCACTGGTGAGCAAAAAATTTGTTATTCATTAATACTTTTTCGGAGATGTCTCATTTTTTTTTTTTACAATTTCTTTAATCAACCCAAATATTTAAAAAATCGACTTAAGAAATAGGTGATAAAATTTAGAAACGAATAATGCTGTAGGGGCGTCCTTAAAATACGTGAGGCGTTTAGGGGGGGTCGAGCCGAATCTCACCCAATCTCACGAGGGGGAGAAGGGGGGGGGTCTCGGAAAATATCACGTATTTTTTTCAGCAAGAAACAGTGCAAAATTCCGAGAAAACTAGGTTAAATTAGCAATAATAATACTAGTCTTAACTATTCTTAAATAAAAATAATTAAGAAAATTATGTTTTTTAAATAAATACAACAAAATCAAGCAGAGATTAACGTATTTAGACTAAAATGCGCATTTTGAAAAGATGAGAGATTCAGGAGGGGGTCGAGCCAAATCTCACGACATCTCACCAAGGGGGGGAGGGGATCGAAAAACCGCCAAAATCGCCTCACGTAATTTAGGGAGGCCCCCTTACTGAAGGATAAACATTAAAATGACAGAACTATAAGGTTTACTATGCATCGCCGAATCTTAAAATTACAAATAAACATAATTCTATTAACTGACTTGCTTTTCGTTAGCGAGGAATATAAAAAGCTAAAAAGCTGAAAAACATAATTAAAATTTGAAATTAAAAAATAAATACCTGTGGAGATTTTTTTTTAATGACCTCTGATGTGAGAATATTTATGCCTATATATATATTTAATCTCAATGAATTGTAAAAAGAAAGCATGAGCGTTTTGTTTATGGAGATTAGATCATGTAGACATCCCACGGGATGATCAGAATGATTTTTATTAAGGACTTTATTACACCCATAGAGGCTAAAACTCAAATCTAGCACTCTCTATGGCTTAGTCTCCCACACGAATATTCTGTCCCTGCCACCCCTCTTTACAACCCACCACGCTCGGATTTCGAAATCCATTTTTCCACTTTACTGACTCATCACATTCTTAAGAATCTGTTATATAAATCTTTTCCCGACCTGAATAAAATTCCCACTTCCTCAACATTTCAATGAAAAGAAAAAGATAATGTCATAAAAATATAAATTGTATATATAAACTGGTTTTACGGGGTGAAATAATTTTGGTTATAGTGATAATCTCTCCTTTCACCCTCCACCCTGTCTTTTCGTGTAATAAAATAACATAAGCCATGAAAATAGCATTTTACTAAAAATACCCAGATTTTTTTTTTATAATCATATTGATACAAGAAGAAGTTGCACCAAGAAGGTACAACCTCTGTAGTCCGTGGTGGACCCTTGTAACGTGAAGATAAGGGGAGATTTAGGGATTGGGTAGCAGTCGAATGTATCTGTGGATGCTGGTCTTGAAAGACTGAAGGTTATAAGTTGCTGGAAAGACGGTCGGGGGAAGAGAGTTCCAGTCTCTAGATGTCATAGGGATAAATGAATTGGCGAATGCGTTTGTTCGATTAGTATCTAGTTTTAGCGCCTAGGGGTGTTGAATTTTATAAAATCGTGTATTTCGCGCAAATGAAGCCTTTGGTGGGATTATCGATTTTATTTCGTCAGAACAAAAGCCATGGTAATATCTATAAAAAAGGGAAAGGGCGGAGACAGATCCACGATGGGCTAGGGAGTCAGGAGTGTCAGTTAATGTAGGATCGCCTATCAGTCTGATAGCTCGCCTCTGAATTGCATCTAAGGTATTAAGAGAATACTTGGAGGCCCCTCTCCACAAATGCGAGCAATATTCAAGACAGGCGCGAATTTGAGCCTTGTATAATATAAGGAGTTGAGTGGGGGTGAAAAATCGTTTGGTTCGGAAAAGAAAGCCAAGCTTACATGCTGCAGCTTTTGCTACTGAGATAATATGGTCATTCCAAGAGAGGTCAGAACCTAAGGTGACACCTAACATTGATATTTTATTACGGAATTCCAATGAGCTCGAATCAAAGGGAATGTCCGGAAGGTTCCTATCTGCGCGCCTAGAAATTAGGCAGCATTGTGTTTTGCTAGCATTAAAGTTTACCAAATTGTGGGATCCCCATTTTTTAAGCATGCTTAAATCTGAATTTATTGAGGAGGCTTTGTTTGCGCGATTGTCTAGTAAGGATTGAGCGTTGTGGAGGGTGCTATCGTCAGCGTAACATGGATTGGATATCATTGCTATTCCCCCCCCCCCCAAAAAAAAAAAAAAACTGAACAATGCTGTAAATCATCACAATTGGCGATTTATGAACTTAAGGTAGCTGTTTCGCGACAATACTAGCAAAACGCTAATGCTAAAGTATATAGAACAGACAATAAGGATTCATAATTCATAAGCCCCAAACTTTTTGCTGTTCCAGTGCTCGTTTGACAAATCTGGCAAGAGTGTACGAGCTTGTATCTATTTTATCATAGAAATGTCAGATAAAGTATATCATAAAGGAAGATTTATAAAACAAAAAGTTCTTAATAAGTGATTGAAAACTTTTGCGACAATGGCTGAAGTGAGAAAACGTCAAAAAAATTACTAAAGTTAACCCACTTTTTAGGTTAAATACATGCGTTGTTGCCAGCTTGTTTTTAGTCTAAATTTCTCATTATACATTTTTCATTATTTATTCATTATTATCTCAGAAACTGTGTTGTAACTATGAATTAAAATTATCTTAAAAAATACATTATTTATTAGTGCCAATTTTGAACAGCAATGTATGAGTCTGAAAAACTCTATCTTTGGAATATAATATCTCCGGAACTATGTATATTGTTCATAAATTTCGTTTTGCCACCAATCGATGCAAAAGTATTTAAATAATAATCTGTCTAAATCTCAAAAAATTCTAAGAAAACCCATATGGTGAAACAACTACCTTAACATGATGTAAGCAAAATGTCGAGTAGGTATATATTTGTCTAAGAAAATCACAAGAGGTTTGCATCTATTTATATTAGATCCGAGATGGAATGGATTATTTTTATTTATTTGTCAGTTTTTTTGTGATTTTTTCACAAAATTAGTCTCTTTCTATCGGCAACTTGAACTCTTATACAATACATATTTAGGTTGTAATAAAAGTAAAACCTGATTTATAGAATCGATATGATTAGAATTCAATCGATTATTGCTAGGACCATATTGGGTTTAATTCAAAACAATTTTTTTTTATCCTGATCTATACAAGACCGCGTTGTGATTATAGAGGTAAAATTTCGACCTGAGAAGAGACAGAAAGTAGGAAATTAATATCTTTGAAATGTCTCCGAGATAACACAATCGCTCTAGAAGATGTCTTCTTCAGATATTTTCTGATCTTATATCTTAATATTATTTTCAAAAATGACTTTAAAATGTCTTCAACACAATATGACAAAATATCTTTAAAAATGTTCTACAATTTATCTTAAAGACATCTTTGAAATTAAACTTTTAGAGTAAAATGGCAATTAAATGTGGTACTAAATTAATGAATGGATAGAATTAAAATTGAAGATGATTTTGATAGATCTAGCGAAAAGAGAACTTTATAGAGGAATCTGAGTAAGTAAATTTGAGTTTAACCTTTATAACTCATCAGCATCGAAGGCTATTCGGGTTGCCTAGATTTTTCATTTTGGGGCTAGAAATCATTTAATAAATTATGAATATTATAATATTTTTCCCAGTTATGAAGAATATAGACTTTTAGGGAAATTAAAGAGTTGTAAGAAATAGAATAGAGTGGAGGCACATGGTTACGTCAAACCAGTCTTAGCTCTGATTGCTCTCTTGATGATGTGAGATTTGCGATCTCTGCTTGTACCAAATGAGAAAAAGCGCTTTCAATCTCTTCATTTTTAAGCAGACCGGCAAATTTTTAGATCAGACAATTCATTTACTTTTTTAAATTTAAAATACTTAAACTAATTAATAATCAGTAGAGACATTGTGGTGTTGGTGCAAGGTGAAACATCTTTAATAAAAGATAAGAGTAAACAGATATTTTTATTTAATATGGATTTACTATGAGTTAAGGATACCGCGGTCACTTATTTCACATTAAAATTAAAAAATTGGAAGATATAAAAAAATTTTTTTTCAATATATATTTTTTATTAGCACAACCCAATCTTTCAGAAATACATCATTGGTCAATTCGTTTATCTCTAAGAATTTTAGAGACTGTACCGCCCTTTCTGCTTCTATCTTCTAAGTTCTTAAATCTTCAATCTAAGACCCGGATCTTCAAGTATCTTTGACTTTTTTACACTCGTTGAATACTCCAGCTTCTTTCTAGAACTCAAAAAGATTTAATCTTGACTTAGAGATAAAAAACCTTGTTTATCCTTATTATAAAAAATTCCCAATTCTTAAAATATCCTAGTATATGTCCTAGTATGTATATTAGAATATTTGCATTATCTTCGATTGATGGATGCTATTTTCTTACCCTTTTATATTTTAGGTGCGATTTTAGAAAATTTTATACTTAGTGACTGTAGGGATATATTTTTGGAATAGGCTTATCTAGTTGATCTTAAAGATATTTATTGCTTTATTGTACTATCTTGAAATTCTCACCCAAGAATGAATCAATTCCCTCTTTTTTCGGGAAATTTTTTTTCATGAAATGTAGTACCTAGATCGAAATTATTAAATTCCCCGGAGGACAGTTATTATAAATTCAAACATTTAGCGATTGAGAGACTTTCTATGAATGATCAAAAGATTGAAAAATGTGCTCAAGACAAGGCCCTGAAGAAGCTTAATTAATTGCCTTAATAAAATTGTATATTTCGTTGCTCCATCTATTAATGATTAACTTATCATCATTCACTCGTGTCTTAATTGTCGAAAGTCAATTTAGAATTTAACCATCTGAAATGTGAAATAGATAAAAATCGTCCTATGATATCAGGTGCCTTTGTGTTAGTCACAACTTTGCCAGCCCTCACGGGACGGCCCTGCTGGCAGTATTTACATAAAAATAATCATTTAAAAACCAGTAAATCTGAAAAACTTAAAATAAAGTAGTACAGAAAAATTTGCTTAGTTTTATAAGTAAATTCTTGAGGCGGGGACGTCTCAAGCTCCTAGGCCACAAAATTTAAAACTTTTTTTTATGAATTATTAATAAATATTTTTATTTTTTTTCGACGATAAACCACAGAAGTTCTACACCGATGGAATTATGAAGCTACCCAAAAAATGGCAAAAGGTCATAGATAATAATGATCAATATGTACTTGATTAAAATTGATTTTCAATAAAGAAATTTTTTGTTCAAAAATGTACCAAAAAATTGCGGAGACTTTTTATATGATCATGTATAATTGTAAGAACGACCCTGAATTAAATATGCCAGCATTTTAGATTGAGTATAATTAATATCGTACCTCCCATAAAATTTGAACTATCACCTATATTTTCAAATTATAAATAAAAATAGTTAAAAATATTTAATGGGCACTAAATAGAAAATCAGTATGTTCATTTATAATACCTACCTACATAAGTAAAGAATAAGAAATTGTCTTATATGTACTATTTTCATTTAAATTAATCATAATTTTAGAATATTAGATGTTATTTTCCTTTTTGATTTTGAATACCTTTTTATTAAGTACCATCGTACATTATACATATATTTTATCAGAGAGGAAAAAACAAAGGTTTACAGGAACATAAACTTGTTTAACCTTTTATTTATTTTTTCTATCCCATTGAATTTTTCCTTCTAAATAGGACCGAGGTGAGAAGGCCTTCGACATCGGGCTTTTTCAGACAACTTTGTTACTCTCTTTGTGGAATGGGCTCTCCATCGGCATAAACCCAGAGTCAGATGGTGGGAAATAATTATTAAGTGGACTCCAATTAATTCCACAGGATCATTCATAAGAAAAATTTTAAAATAAATATTTAAAAATATTTGTAATATCATCATTGCCCATTTCAAGAAATGTTTAATGTTAGGAATATTTATTTTATACCTTCATATATATTAATATAAATATTAAAGGTGAAAAATTGATAAATGAAATACTGAATAAAAAATTCTTTAAAAATAGCTGATGTGGCCATCTAGTTGACTTTACCATACACCTGGAACTTTTCTTTTATTTAATAAAATAATTTATAATTATTTACGAAAAGAATCCCCTCCCTTTTAATTATGGGCCTATTAGCATTTATTATCTCATTTTAATTATGTGAGACTATTTTATTAGAAATTTCAGATTTCTTCGATTTTTGAACCCCCCCCCCCCCCCTCACTCTTTTTGGTTTTCACATACTGAGTAATTTTTATAAGGTCATATAGAGTGCATATGTGAAATTTCGCACAAATCGATCAAAGGGTTTAGGTATATTGATAATTCTATTTATTTGAACCAACCAATTTTGCCTCCCCCCCCCCCCCCGAAAAAAATAATAACTCTCTTTTTTTATTATAGATTCATTTTATAGTATATTTCATTTATCTTGATTTTTTTTTAGTTGGAAAATCTTATAATTTTAATTTTTCAAAGCCCCCCATAATTTTTGTTCGATTTCAACCAAAATCAGCTTTTAATTGATAGAAATTTTCTTTAGGAGACGGACTGGTATAAATATGCAATTGGATGTTGATGAAAGCAGTCCACGGTGGTTGTAAAAAATAAGACTATAGAGGTTTTATTATTTTACATTTATTTGTTAAACCGACGTTTCGAAGATTTATTCTCTCCTTCTTCAGGGTAACAAAAAGTCAATGAAAGTAGTTCAAAAAATAGTTAATTTCTGTCTCCTTTGACATCAGCTTTTAATCTCAATAAAACAAAATTAGTAAACTACATGTGAAATTTCGTTTTGATATTCACACTAGTTTTTGAGCTAAAGCGAGCGTACTGATTGCTTCTTCGTTTTCGGAAATACAAAGTTTTAACACCAGAATCAATTTTACGAACTTTTATTTTCGGATGTCGAAATCAATCGATAGACATACAAAAAAATACAACCAAAGATTCAAGATTAGTTTGGTTAGGAAATATAGAAACCAATCATTGTGTTACTGATGAAAAAAGAAACCCTACCGATACTTGGCATAGCTAACCCTACAACACAAATTTGTTGTATCCAGCTCAAAAGAGCATTTTTTTTACTGTAGCGTTCAAAGTAAAATGGGTCCTTATTATTATCGTTACAAAATCATCTGTGTGCAATGTAGCTCGTACAAATAGATCAAACGGCCTAGTATTTAGATTGATAGTTCTATTTTTTTGAACTCCCCCAATTTTAGCCGACGAAAAAAAAAACCTCTCTTTTTTTATTATAGGTGTCTTTTATAGTAAATTTCATTTTTCTTGTTTTTTTTTGTTTTTTTTTTTACTTTGAAGATTTTATAATTTAAATTTTTTAAGACCCCCAGGTTAATTTTTGGTTCGATTTCAACCAAAATCTTATCAGTTCTTAATCACAATATAAAGAATCTACATGTGAAATTTCGTTTTGATATTCACACTAGGTTTTTGACATAGAGTACTTTGACTTAGAGTTACTTACACACTATTTAAGCCTTTTGATGAAATGCAATTTCCTTTTTCAATTGCCAATCGAATATGTGTAGTACAAGAGAGATCCTATTGAATCTGTGAAGTATCCAATGATTTGAGCAAGATAAATATATATTAAATTTGATATTTAACAAAAATCATCACACAATAAGTTAAAACGAAATAAATTTAGAATTCCGCGGAGTAGATTCGCGAGCAAATCTACTAAACGGAATTTTTAACAATATAAATAAATAAAACGGTTGTCTGGCTAAGTATTCTCTAAAATTTCGCTTTATAAAAATATCTTTGAATTTCTTAAAGATTAATTTAATTAAGTTAAAACGAACCCTATAAATGTAATATGTTCTCAAATATTTGATAAAAAAACAGGCCCACTGTTTCAGGAGGGCGATTAATTTATTATTGAATTTTATTCTCATTTTTATTTAAACACAAAAAAGTTTATGTGTGCTTTTTAAAAATGAAAGGGTTTTTTTATTTAAGAGTGGTGTATGGTGGAGAAATTTTTTGCTTCCAAATGAATGCATTAGAAAAAAATCATAATCGCTGACTGGAGGGAATGACATGGACCAATTCGTTGATGCGAAATAATGAGAAATAAGAGGTTTGGGGGTTGTACTCGGAAATGGAGACACGTGACTGCACTGACGCAACATGACACCCGTCAGATCTGAGTCCGAAAATCAAAATGACACACCCAACCCCTGAATGCTTAGTTCCGCTTTATTTGTTCAAATTTTTACCGCCTTTCTGGAAAAGATAATGATGAGTTTTCAGTTATTTCCAGAAAAATTTTGAAGATTATTTCATATGAAAATTTAAAAAGCCCTTTGATCTGGGTTATTTTTTATTTTTTATTTAATATAGATGTTACAATACCTTTGAAATTGTGTAACTATAAAAGATACAGACAGAGGCGTCGAGAGGGTCGCAGAAGGGCTGAACCCCTGAGGCTCGGTCTGTGGAAAGGAATTAATGAATTATTTTAAACTTTATATTATTATACTTAGTATTTTTAATTTTTAGTTTACATTGCTAAAAATATATTTACCTATATAAAAAATAAATTTTAATAAATCTAAGGTGGGATAAGTTTCATCTCTGGTTCGAGTAAGCTTTCGATGGCCCAAGAAACAACCCGAGTACTCCATGTCAGCTTACTATTAAGCGGGGAAAAATAGCAAAAATTAAAAAACATGAAGAATAAAGGACTGCTTCTAATGGGAAAATTTGAACCTAAACCTTGTTTTGTCTTTCAGTCGTTATCAAGTTTTAATTTTCATTGTTGGAATTTATCGTTTTAAGTTTATAGGCAGATGTTATATGAGCCCACACCTCATAAAGACCAACGGCTAAAAATGGACTTCAGAAGACGTCAAAATATTAATTTCATAATGCCTTAACTCAAAGTCGATTCTTTAGTTTATTATATGTAGATGAAAATACTGGAAATGAGCAAATGAGCTAGTAAATGTTCTATCTCCTATTAGTTTCTGAATTAAATTTGTCTAATGATAAAATTTTAAAATAATCGTATGTTTCCTGTATTTGATTCGATATGAGATCGAAAGCAGGTGATTTTTGTAAAATATTAAGTGAAAATAATATCCGAATTTATATATTTCTAACTTGAAATAATGAAGTTAAATATATTTATAATTTTAAAATGGCTATGACCCGGAGTGAAATTTGAAATTCTTTGCAACAGGTACAATAAAAAAATAATAATCAACAAAGAAAGAAAAGATAAATAGGAGATAAATAAATCATATTCTTTGTTCACATATTAATTTTATCAAATCAAACCTTAGGAATCATTTTGGTGGAGATGAGTGCTGGGGTAAAGCAGAAAACTACAATTATAAACTTTGAATTAAAACACTACAGATAATCCGTTTATACCCATGACTTCTAGAGACTGGAACTCCTTCCTCCGACCGTCTTCCCACCAACATAAAACCTTCAGTCTCTTAAGACCCGCATCCACAGTTACCTTCGACTCCGACCCTAAATCTCTTATATTTTCACAATACAAGGGTCCACTGCGGACTACAGAGGTTGTACCTTTTTGGTGCAATTTCTTCTTGTATCAATATCAATAAATAATTGTTAAAAGATGATACAACAGCAAATTTCTTATTAATATTAATATGGTAAGTAAATTTGTGACCAAGTTCTGTATTTTTCCTAAATTGAGGTATTAAGGTAGTTCTTTCACAAATGCAAAAATTCAAGAAGTCTTTGAAACTTGGAATATAAGTCATTAAAAGCATAATACACATAGTGTTAAAATTTGAAGAAATAGAGATTTCGTAGTGTGAGTGGACAGTCACGTTAAAAAAAACATAACCTAAAATTTTTAGTTCCCTTCATATTTATAGAGTGGTTACTAGGCTAAAACTTTTTGTGTCGATTGTCGCGAAAGAACCTTCTTAAGAATGACCCAGTCAATTGAGAAGGTTCGACATCCCTGCTCTAGGGTTTAAGTAAAAGAGTCCATTCTACTTAATCACCTTTTTCTAATGAATCCTATGAGGAATTGAAATCCTTTGATAAAATTAAAAATATGGAAGTTTACATTTTTATTTGGTGTAGATAGAATATTTCTGTTAAAAACAAAAGATAATTAATTGCGCTCTTTAGATATTTCTTTAATGAACCGAATTTAGATAGTGATGAAAATAATTAATTAAAATTTTAAGAACCTCCCAAGAATAGACTTAAAATAATTTTTCCCTCATAGAGTCATAGAATTTAATTAAAATAATTTCTCATTATTATATAAATAAATAATATTCTTGAAAAATGACATAATTTTTCCGCTTTTCAACGAAAAAATCAAATAATTATGACAATTTAAAAAGAATCAAGTGTTTTAAAAAAAATATTTTAACAATTTAGTACCGATTTTATCTTATTTTAATAGCCCTTATAATAAATAATTAACTAGAATTTTTCCGTAGTTGAGAAAAATTATGAACTAAAATTGACATGTGTTTAATTTTTTTCTTATAATAATGTTATGTTGAAAAAGAGAAAAAAAAATTGTAAAATAGGAAAAAAAGTAATTATAGGAAGAAAAGGAATTGTCACGCAAATACGAGTTGTGGAGGGAATAAAACTATATTTTTAGAAAGAGAGAAAGGTCATTGATCTAGAACTTAATTATAGTCTCTCTTATGATATTAGCGAATTATTTTAAAGTGAATTTCACAAAATCTCTATAATATTCATTTTTAATTATTTTTTAGTTTTTTATTTTTGTAAAAGTATAGTAGGTAGCTCTATTATTGTTTAAATATGATCTATGGATCAGATTTATTCTTTAAAGTAGATTAATTTAAAAAACTACAAATCTCTAAATATCATCTAGTAAAACTTTTAATTAAATCAGATCTAGACCAAGTAAAAAACGCTCGATAAATTGTGTTTTTTTTTGAATTTTATTTAAATAGTAGGTAATATTAGAAGATAAAATTAATTTTAATTTAGAATTATTTAGGTTAAAAATGTATTTATGTGAAAGCATTCGATACTCTCTAGTGGAAAGAGTTGAGTTTTATTTTCATTTCTACACCTTCAAAATCTTTTGGCACTGATTCTTTGATCATTTTAGATATCTGACCACCCTTAGAGGATCTTTTAACATTAATACAGAAAAAAGTTAGTTGCCTCAGACATTTTCTTCGGAAGAATATTTGGAATCGTTCTGAATAATTTCATCCATAATAGGTTTCCTTCTAGTATTTAAATTATTTCCTAATGAACAATTAAACTACTGTAAAGATTCAAGCGAGGGGTGAACCGCGACCTAATATGCTGTACAACTACTTCCACTTGTACTTCCAAATATTTCCAAGTACTTCCAAATATGTCCAAGTAATTCCAAATATTTCCAAGTAATTTCAAATATTTCCAAGTACTTCCAAATATTTCCAAGTACTTCGAAATATTTCCAAGCAATTCCAAGTATTTTACTTCCAAATATTCCCAAGTACTTCCAAATATTCCCAAGTACATTCTAATATTTTCAAGTACTTCCTAATATTTCCAAATACTTCCAATTATTTCCAAGTACTTCCAAAATACTTCCAAGGAGGTGTACACCTACTTCTAATCGTGATATCACCCCTCGCATTCAAGTCTCGCTCACATTATTTACAAACTTAATCTGCTGTAATTTGGCTCCTATGCTATGTATAGAAAACAAACAAACATAGACACAATTACATTGGTAGTAGTCAGGATTTTGATATTCAAGATTTTGGGGGAACCCATCTATACAATATTTTAGGGTTTGCCTGTTTTTAAAAGAAAATTATGCAATTCGAAAACAGGACCTTATTTCGACTCCCATATAATATTAAACAGCAATATTTGAAATCAAAATAATTTGTTGACGTAATAGAAAACAGCTTCCTCTTTGATTTTCAAATTATCATTTGTTTTTACTTCAATTATAACTCGAATTATATCTAAAAAAACTAAAACTACGTGATTTTACAGGATAATAAACATAAATAAAACATAAGTTTTCAGTCTTTTAGCTATAACTCCAGTTCTAATTGAGCTAAAAACAAGTGGTGATTTGAAAATCAAGAAGAGTTATTTTCTATTACGGCAATAAAATATTTTGATTTCAAATATTGCTGTTTAATATCTAGTAAGGACTCGAAAATAGGTCAAAATGGCTTTTTTCGTCAATTTGATCGATAATATCTCAAAACTCTGACTTGTTGTAAAAAATCGGGAAATTGCATAATAATCAGCGTATAAAACTCTACTAGAATCCATTGTTAGGTTTGCCTGGTAAATTTTTGTTTAATTTTTGTCGAGCAGTGTAATCGGAGTGTGTGCTCATATTTTGAGAACGATCGCAGAATAAGTCGATCGAAACGTCGTATTTATATTGTATTTATTTGTTTCAATAAATAATTATAATTAATGTGTGATTTAAATAAAAATTCAAATTTTAATAATCTTACCAATTTATTGGATTCAATTTTCTTAGGAGAAAATGACAAGCTAGTTATATATTAGGAGAGAGGGAGAGAGAGAGAGGGAGATCACTTAATTTTGCTGTGATTGACATAAAAATAAATGGGTTTTTTCATAAATGGTCACTTTTGAGGGTGAGGAGAGAACCTCCTGAGGATTGGCGGGCCAGATGGAATTAATGATTAATAAGCAGGAGGAACCGTCACCTCCTGAATCGGACACCTCGGAGGCTGCGCCTCGCTGCTCTTGCCGGGATGAAATTCATTAGTCGGCCTCTCGGTTTGCCTCTCCGCGGCCCGGCGTCTGCAAGTCTTTTGCATGGGATCGGATTGCTCAGCCATCGAGGTCCATGAATTATGGATTTCCGGGTCAAGATGTCCGCCCTCCCCAGTCTCTTGGGCTCCAGTCAAAGCTCCACACAACCCGAGAGTAATCCGATTAGAAAAAAAAAACTTTGCCCTTGTAGAGTTACATTTCATTCAGTCATTTCCAAATAGAAAAATTTATTTTGGAAATAAAATGTAATTTTTATAAGAAAAAATAAAACCGACTTCAAAAAAATTAAATGGAACAAATAAAATAATAATAATAACTTAAAAATCAAATAAAATACACTAAAAGGTATAAAATAATTATCTAATTTAGTTACAACTAAGCGACGAAATATTAACATGAAATTACTTTTTGAAGTCGGTGCCAAACAAACTATACTTAAGCGAACGTACCCGCCAAACGTACTAAGTAAGATCCGTCGAGTGCGATTCATAAAATATATATGTTTGGCACCGACTTCAAAAAGTAATTTCATGTTAATATTTTGTCGTTTAGTTGTAACTAAATAAGATAATTATTTTATACCTTTTAGTGTATTTTATTTGATTTTAAGTTATTATTATTTTATTTGTTGCATTTAATTTTTTGAAGTCGGATTTATTTTTTTTTATAAAAATTATTTTTATTTTTCTCTTTTTAGTGATGTTATTAATAGTGACTTAATATAATACCTTGCATGCATCTCGTAAGAGAAAGCGTCGGGCGAATGAATCAGAAAATGATAATAAAATTCAATTCATAAATATAGAAATTCTCTTGAAACGTTTGCGGGTTTTAAATGAATGTTTTAAGATTTTTTTATAAAAAGATTTTGTTTATTATAATTTCGATTATTTGGTCATAAGAATTGGAGATTTACGTTATTTTGTCGTTGATCACATCTTCAGAACTTGTCCAAATTAATATTGTACCACCCTTAAGGTACCCTCTTTCCAACAAAAAAAGAATCATTAAAATCGATTCATAAACAAAGAAGCTATGCCTGAAAAAACATATCAAATAAGGTCCAATACCAATGAAAAAAAAACGGGACCAATCGGAAACTAGACTGAACCCAATGAAAAAAAATCATCAAAATCGGTTAACAATTGGCGAAGATATGAGGTAACATAGACACAAAAAAAAAAAAAAATCAGTCGAATTGAGAACCTCCTCCTTTTTTGAAGTCGGTTAAAAACAATTTTCATTTTATTATTAATTCAAACTTATCAATATTTATCTTATTTATATTTATCAGATAATAATTGAATCATCCAGAAATACCTCTGTTCATAGGCGCTGGGTCGGGGGCTCGAGGGGCTTGAGCCCCTGACCTTTGAAGTGAGGAGACTGAGCCCCCCAACCATGGACCATAATATGTGCATTGCTTTTTTGTAATGAAGTCTTTCTTTAAAAAATTCTAAAATATATTAAATATTCATTTTTTTATTCACTATTTTAACTATTATTATCTATCATTTTCGTCCATAATGTGTATAAATTCGAAAGTTTATAATAGGAATTATGGACAAGTTTTTTCTGTGATTATTTTCATTTTTCAACCAACGTTTCTTCAATTTTGCGGACTTCAGGGCTTCAAATAGTAACATCAATAATTAAAAGGGATTGTGGTGTTGGTGCAAGGTGAAATATCTTTAATAAAAAAAATCTTTAATAAAGATAAAAGTAAATAAATATTATATGCAATATTCATTTACTATGAGTTAAGATTTCTAGGTCACTTGTTTCACATTAAAAAACATTAAAAAATGTGAAACAAGTGACATAGAAATCTTAACTCATAGTAAATCAATATTGCATATAATATTTATTTACTCTTATCTTCATAGTAACATCCCACATTCGTCTAGAATACATTTGTCTTTTTCTCCGTTACCAATGAAGAACCATCAGAAGTGTAAAACTTCAAAAAATGTGGATGAAGCGCATCCCTAAAATTTCAAACATTTAGAGTATTTTCATAAATATATAAGGTCGACTTCAAAATTTCAGGAGGATCTTTAAATTTTCAAATTACTATCCCTTATTTCAAATATTTCTATAAAAAACATTTTTTGTTTTGAAAAATATATTGGTTCTCGAAATGAATTGAAAGTGTTTAAAAAACAAAGAGGCTAAGTGAAAGCAGTACTAACACGAAAGCCATAAGTACCGTTATTTTTTACATCCAAACTAATTATTTAATAGCAACCAAAAAATCTTTATTGAAAGTACTCAGACTCTTTAATATAGAAAGATGGATTATTTTTTTTTACTTAGGGAAAGTGGTGTAGGCTTTAGGTGAAACATGATATTAATTAATAAAGTAAAGGGTGTGTTGTTTCACAGTGAATGAAATAAAACTCAAAGAGGTTTATACAAACTCAATATATTTCGGATTATTCGTCCATCAACAGTTACAGTTTTTAACCTGTAAACTCCTGATGATGGACTAATAATCCGAATATATTGAGTTTGTATAAACCTCTTTGAATTTATTTCATTTACTGTGATAACTACACACCCTTTACTTTATTAATTAAAGATGGATTATTTTTACTTGCCCCTTTAAGAAGTCAAAGTAAAGACTGTCCGCTCTGTATTTAATTACAAATGAAAAAAATCTAATGCGGAATTTGAAAAATATATTAAGCGGTTTATCGATGAATTTTTACGACTAATAAAATAAAATTTTCAAAAATGAAGGGTCCTTTTTGGACAGCATCCTTTGACTGAAAAGTCACCGCCCTTGGTTGTTATCCCTAGTAGCACAATGTTTCAAACTATATAGTAACTATATAGGGCTATAGAGATTCTCTTAACTATATAGGCACTATATAGTTACTATATAGTTTGAAACATTGTGCTACTGAAATGAATTATCGCTATTATTACTTCACATAGACTTCATATTGCACTCTTCGTTCATTTTAATGAGCTTAGAAATCTTATAAGCCGTGTGTATTTTAAGCAATATGTTATAATAAAATTTCTTAAATTAAAATGATCATTTATAATTAAACGAAGGGTAAAGTCGTGATGGTGCTCACATCAGTTTATTTATTTTTCGAATTGAATTTCAAAGGTTTAACTAGATTATATCCGATCTGATTTATGAGGATCATATTTTACCCTCTATTTCTTTGCTCATTCTAATGAGTATGAGAGAACATCTTTCAAGATGAGGCCTGATATCGGGATTGAAGCGGATAAAGAGTTAGACAAAGACAACAACAACAACCAAAGATTTGGAACAGAGTCAAATCGATTAAGCTGCATCAAAAACAAACAAACTAGACAAAGAAGAAGAAATAATAATTCTTTTGGTTGTAAGAGTTCGATGGGTGGGTTGAAAATTAAATTAAATTGTTTATAGGTTTGACCCATAGCACAAACCGAGGGGTGATCCGCGATTCGAAGTAGGTGTACACCTCTTTGGGAGTATTTTGTAAGTATTTGGAAATATATGGAAGTACCTGGAAATATTTTGAAGTACTTGGAAATACTTGGAAATATTTGGAATTACTTGGAAATATTTAGAAGTACAGAGTGGAAGTAGATGTACAGCATATTAGGTCGCGGTTCACCCCTCGGCACAAACATTAAGTTCGGGGTGTCCAACCTTTTGGGTTAGACGGTCCACATTTGAAGAAACAAAATTGTTTCGGACCGCGGATAAAATATTATAATTTTATTGATATTTGTTATTCAAAAAGATAGTTAATAATGTAGAAAAAAGAACTTTAATATTTTTTAGCTCACAGTGAGCTTCTAAATTACACACCTATATACTTCCAAAAAGTGTTATTATGTATTAGTATTTGTTTAAATTTTTTCCTGGCTAGATAATTAATATAAAATTCTAATAAAGAGACAATATTCAATTTTTCTTTCAGATCGGTATCTAATTGTTCTAGAACATTTGCAAGTATAAAATTTATTTCTAATGAAAATGGAGTTGAAAATCTTGAAATATAATTCCAGATCCAAAATTTAAAATTAGCACTTTTATTTTCTCAGCTTTGAAAACAGGAAGTTTGCTATTGAAGACATATGTATGGAGCATAGCCATGTACGGGTGTGAAACCTGGACAATTAGAAAAGCGGAGAAAGAGATTAGAGGCTTTCGAAATGTGGTGCTACAGAAGAATGATGAATATCAAATGGATGGATAAAATTACAAATGAAGAAGTTCTTGGAAGAATCGGAGAAAGAAGAACCTTGTGGAAGAGTCTGAAGAAGAGGTCAGATGATGGGGCACCCACTGAGACATGGGGGACTGCTTAGGGATATCTTGGAGGGGAGCTGGGGAAGAAAAGGGGAAGACCCAGATTAGAATATTTCAACCAAATAATTGGGGATATGGGATGCCAGACATTTGGAGAGGTCAAACAGCTGGCGGGGGACAGCGAGTGGAGACGGATTGTTGCATCAAACCAGTCTTAGGACTGTATACTCAATGATGATGATGACTTTTATTTTTCGAAAACATCACAGTAGATTTTCAGATTTCTCATTTTAGAGAAAAAAAATTATCAGTCAAAATTGTTGTGTGTTTTCCAATATCTACATATAAATCTCAATGTTTTAAGGAATTTTATGACTTTATATTGGGCCACGGATTGGACAGTTCTGGTTTAAAGAAGGATATGTGAAATCATAATTTATTTCTTAAAAGGGTCACGGATATAATAATCTCTGACTATTCATTATCTATTGGCATGTAAGAACGTACAAAAGATCTAAAAGACAAGTGCTGAGAAGTTTTAGTCCTGGAGAGAAATTATCAATTAATTGTGATTGTTCTAGAAAAGCCCAATTCCTTGTTTCCTTGTTCTAGAATGATATAACTATAAACTTGGTTAGTGTCGTAGCATATAAATTACTGAAATAATAAATATTTTAGAATATGAAAATATGAAAAGAAGAAGAATTTTTAAATATTCGAAACCTCATTATTTTTTTATCTTATATAGTTGAGCTTATAATTTTGCTTTTAGTGAATTTTATTCTTGAAAAAAGCTTCACGTATTATACAAATCTAGATTCATATTTCGAAAAAGGGAATAAATATATCTCTAATACATATAAATCTCAATGTTTTAAAGAAATTTATGATATTATGTTTGGCCACATTTTCTGGAACCCCATTTACAAATATAACGTCACAAAAGCTTTCTAGACCTTCCCTATAATAAAATTGAAAAATTCAACAGGTTAAGAAAAAAATTAAAATAAAATTGATGAAGTGCAAACGTCAGGTTTCCTTAGACCCCCTCCCCTCCCCCTGTTTGTGAAGGTATTTTATGAATGACCCCTAAGTAGGTATATATATACCTGCAAAATTACATTAGATTTTACTTGAGTGTTAACAACAAACCAAGAAAAAGCATTAGTAAAAGTAGAATGGTTTTAACAAAAATATATGAAAAAGAATTTAAGTAGGATACCTTTAAAAAAAAAAAAAAAAAAAAATGAAAAAAAATTTCCACTGATTTCAACACTTAGCTGACACGACTGAACTAATAAAAATAATAATAATATCTAATAATATGCAGTGTTTATGAAAAAAATTAAATGCTTAATAAAAAATGTCATAAATCGGGGATATTTCTTAAAATTACTAGAGCGAAATATTCTACTTGACATGCTATTGAAATCATAGATCATCATCAATTCAAGATAAAAAAGAGAGTAACCGCCGGGGATGGCTATATTACCACATTCTCTTATATAGATTTTACTTTACCATACAGGGTATGGTCAAGTATTGTAATCGTGCATGAAAAAAAGTGGTTTTTTCCTTCTTTTTTCGAAATATCTCAAAAACGACTGAAACTATTTTGATTAAAAAGAATTGAGCTAAGCCATGGCATTTTGCACTATAAAAAGCTCTAATAAGTGAACATCGAAAAACTTATATTTTTCGAGATAATAATTGTTTTGTCAAAATGTCTGTCTGGTTGTCCGTTAGTCTGTGCGTTACCAAATTTTTGTTGACGAGCTAGTTCAAAAACTAGTTTGAATATCGAAACCAAATTTCACACGTAGTTTTGGTCCATTGAGATTAAGAGCTGATTAGATTTTGGTGCATATCGACCCAAAATTAAGGGGGGTGGAGGGGTTAAAAATTAAAAATCTAGGCCGTTTGAACAAACTCAACCAAAGATTGTATACATAATCAGTGGACCCCTAAAAGTCCAAAAATGCAAAAACTAACGTAAATTAAAAGCAAGTGATTTCTCTAAAATAGTAAATTAATCAAATAAACTCACCGGTCCAGCATCATCACAAGTAAATTTATTATTTTTAACTTGTAAATAATATGATTTCCAATAATAAAAAAGTCCAAGATCTACAATACAAAGACGATTTATGTTTTTATATTTTTCTCCGAAAGATGATGAAAATAATTTGATCTGTGCAAATGATATTCTGTTTATTTAATGAACCATTGGCAAATCATATACTAAACTATTCTAACAATTTATGTTTTCTAATAAAATAGAAAATGATAAATTTCTCCACATCTTGACATCGTAAGATATAAATCTACTCTAGTATTAATGATAAAAATAAGAATCACTTATCAATCGAAATTACAGAATAATAAATGACTATCATTAAAATTAGCATTTTTTCCGTTTGTGTATTGTGATTGTAATGGTGTATCTGTAGTTTGGAAGGGATATGCTAGTATATTTATTTCAAATAGACGCTGGTTAGCTAAGAGTTATTGACGTAGAAATTGTTCAGCTCCATTAAGGCTTATTGAAATTCGCTTGGTTGGGCCGACCAACCAATATTGTATCGATGACTACGAGATATATTACTATTACAAAGCGTAGACAGTTGGAGATATTTATGGCATCTGGACGCAGGTAACAAATAGCCTTTAGATCCACGCGATAATTTATTGGTAAAGCAGAGAAATTGTCCGATTTATAATTTAAAAACTGGATTTGTTTATTTTGTTAATGGTAATATTTACATAACGTATCTCTAAGAGATCTAAAAACAATTAAAATTCTTATTATCATTTCGACTAAGCCTTTTGACAGGACACGAATCGATAATATATGCGACGTATATTCTAATACGTTCATAAATTAAAAAATATAAATGAATATTTATAATTAAGATCTAAGCTGGGGCTATCGGTTGTCCATTAATGAATGGGCTCTCTTGTGATATTTTTCAATTTCAAATAACTCTCTCGGCGTTAACGAGATTAGCGATTTGTCCGACTCATGGCGAAACGATTCGATCAGTGAAGTAATTAGACGCATGCTCCCCGGCATGTTTATCAATAAATTACGTAACGTAAACAAAACGTAGACTGCGAGGAGAAACAACTCCTTTTTCCATTAAGACCTGGGGGGCGAGCGAGATGGTCCATCGGAGAGGCTGCGGTGATTGGCTTCGACCATATGATGCATGGCGCCAGCCAACAGCCCTTTTTCCATTAAAGGGAATACAGTTTCTTCCCAGATATCTCGAGTTATATATTACGGGGCTGATAGTTATATTAGAATTTTTAAAATGAAATTAATGAATTTTTGTTTACTTTCCATTTTAGATTTTTTTTCATTATATTTTGGTTATTATTAGACGATTGAATTATTGAAGCTCGCTCAGAGCATTATTCATTAGACTTATTCAATTTCCGATCTGGAGTAAACAGGCTTTTAGCCTAACAATAAGAAGAAGAAGAAGAAGAATTTCCGATTAGAAAATATTTTAGTTATAAATATCTGTGTTGTATGCTGAAAATTAATTGAAAGCAAACAGATATGAAATAGAAGCTCTTCTGGAATTCTAACTTCAATCAAACAAAAATTAAAGGAAAAAGTGAAAATATTTTGAAGACTAATTATGAAAATTTTGGTGATTTAGCAATTTTTGACATTGGAAGGTTGGAGCTAGAAAGCTGAAACTTGGAAGTGAGGTGCAGATTATTAATACATACATTCGACTCTCTATAATTCGAACTCTTCAGATGTTAACTTCGGTAAATCGAAAAAATGATGTGTATTTTGATACGCTCGATAATTCGAAATCCTTTTCGTAACAAGAGGAGGAAAGAACGTTCTATAATTCGAACTAGGCCACTTCCCCTCTTTATAATTCAAATTTTCCTAGCAAAAAACTATTCTTAATTTCTTTAATTAGGTATGTTATTATCTATTGCAATGTTAATACATATGTAATTTTTTTGTTCTTTTTGTCTTTTTCATTATTTTTACATTTTTACTTGAGGCCTATGTGGGTGGCATCATACATATTTTTAAAAATATAATAAAAACTTAATAATTCGAATATTTTTTCTTTCCTCTTAATAATTCAAACTTCTTGATAATTCGAATTTTTCTTGTAGTTCCTTGGATTTCCAAATTATCGAGAGTCGACTGTACTAATAAGCATAATCAAATAGAATAGAATATTTATTTTTTCACTCATAAAAAGGTGTTCATTGTATAAAAAAATATTTCTTATTGTATAATTAAAAAGATAAACACATTCAAATTCTATAATTAATGCAACACCCCTCATTAAGCAAAGCTTGTGTGGACAGGTTTTTGACATCATAGCGTCTGTTCATTTTAATTCATATACACAGAAAAAAGAATGCACAAACACATAAACACACACTGAAACCTACAAAACCAAATCAAAACGCAAGGCCTATACCTCCATATACTCCCTCGATCTCCTCTTAAACAAACCAGAGATTGGCAGCCCAGTAATAGCTACAATACCATATTTTGATAAGGGAGAATGGTGTAGGTTCTTGTGGTGAAACATTTTAAATAAAGTAAAGAACATTTTTGAAAATTTTTTAAAAACTTTTTAAAGATAGGCTTATACCCCGAAATATATATAGAATCGTGCTAGTCCCTATCGAAACATTTCTTTTATTATAAAGTAAAAAACAGCTACCTTGGGGACTTACAACCCTCATAACAAAAGAACTGATACTTTCAAACACTAATCAAGTATCTGATCTTTTATTTATGTGAAACCTACCTATTATTTTACATTTTAACCCTAGTAGCACAATGTTTCAAACTATATAGTAACTATAGTGCCTATATAGATTTCGAGAATCTATATAGCCCCTATATAGTTACTATATAGTTTGAAACAATGTGCTACTAGGGAAATTTTAAAAAGTTTCTAAAAAAAATTTCTTTGCCTTACAATACCATAGTTTAATAGATCTATATATCTATCGATTTTAATCTAATAATTTTCTTTGAATCAGAAGGTTTCAAGCTAGAAAGCCTGAAATATAATCGGTTCTTTGTTTTAAAAATAAATAAGTTTGGTGTCAGAAAGAACTCTCTACGATCCCCCATTTGCTTCTTTGTTGTTTTGTTTGTTGTTTGATCTAGACACACCAAAAGCCTAGATAGCTTCAGAACTTGCATGTAAAAAATGTAAAATATCCAAAAAATCGAATTATATTCACGGAACTATTGAATTCTTGTGGCTAATGAGTTGAAAATTGACACAAAAGTTTATACCTATTAACAAGTTTCAATTTTTCTTCAAGTTTCTTAGCAAACAAAAAATTGTTTAATAAAGTAAAGAAAATTTAAAAAATATAAAATATTAGGTAGGTTTCACAAAAATAAAAGACAAGATGCTTAAAGAGAAACTTCTGAAGATGGGATCGTACCCCGACATAAATATATAGAGACATTCTAATAAGCATATTGTCATTTATGTTTATGAAACCAACCTAATATTTTATATTTTTTAAATTTTCTTCACTTTATTAAAATATGTTTCACCAAGAACCTACACCATTCTCCCTTAACAAAAAAAATTGTTTAATTCGCAAAATTTGCAAATTTTGAAATGAGCATACTGAGTCTCAAATTCAGAACGCGATTTTTTTTTTAATTTAGTACCTACTAGAAGCCTAAAAGAAGAATTAATTTAAAAGTGGGTAAATAAATATGTTTTAAATTAGATTAGATCTTTTGGAAGCTCAATTATCAATGATCCTTTCAGAGTTTAATTGTTCTATATAATAGATTTCAAATTAAATAAATATGGGACTTATTTTCACAACAGAGAGCAATTAAGAATTTTTTATTACATAAATTTAGATTTATTAAAATATATATATAATATATCATCCTTAATTAGAAAGCAGCCCAATCATAAATTTTAAATCAATTATAAAACATATTTAAATAATTTTCTCATTTTTTTCTTTATTAGATATGAAAAACATATCAAGCACTAATTATAGATATTAAAAAAGTTACCTTTACTAATAATCATATTTTAATTAAATTATGGAATATGGAGTTAATATTTGTTTCGTTCTCGCTTTTGCTGTCTTAGTCTTACAGTCTTGCATTTAGATTGGTATGAAAACATATATCCGGTTGCAAAAAATGAATTAAAACTCGGAGAGCGACTTTCTTCATTCCTTTCATTCATCAAAAGCTTAGTCATTAATTGGAAAAATTCATTCATGTGTTTTTCGATCTGCCTGGCATTGTTTCTCTATCTTTTTCCGCTGGTCCGACCACTGAGCAAGTTCCCTTTGGACATGTTCGCTGTTCCTGTGCATGCTCGAGAACTCTTCTGGGTACTGCGTCTACTTCACCGCCGTGATCAACAATTTTCTCTCCCTAATGAAGAAATGAAGAAATGGAACTGGGATTTGTTCACTCACAGTAGAATCGGCGATCTTCCCACCAAATCACGACTGGACGGTTCCGCCTAGAAACCCACCTTCTGTCAGCTGCCCATTTGTTCTCTACTTGATGAGATAATTACAAAGACCTAGCAATAACAGGGTCAAATTCTTTGATATTTTATTGACTTTTTGAAATGCTTATGGGAGTAAATGAAAATAAACCATAATTTGATAAGCCATTTTTTTTAATTAATCTGATTATCGATTAATTTGTTTTTTCAGGCCCGGCGTCATCTAGCCCCTGGCGGGGACCGCCTCGTTTTATGGTTAAAATTTACATAGATATTATATTTTTTTATTAAATTATATTATATTTAAATATATTTAAAAAATAATAATAGTTTTGAAAATAAATTGAAAATGCAAATAATTATAAAATAGGTTTAAAAAAGTAAATGAATTATATATTACTTGTCAAAATTGTTCCCTTAACCAAAAATAATATTGACAGTTGAAAGATTTCCAAAAAGCTATTATCGGCCATCTTGTTTGTTTGCTTTTACCCCCAGAGAGGCGTTGGAGTTGTTTCCTTGAAAAAATATTTTTTTACATGCCACATGTTTGATATCTATAAAAACATTATATATAAAAACACTCGTGTATTTGAATGGAATGTTGTGTGAAAATTTCAAAGAAATCGGTGAAGAACTTTCGGAGATCCTTCAACGTATCACTTAAGAGTAACAGTACATTTTTATTTATATAGATGAAGGTGTTGAAGCTTTTATTTTTGTGATGAGTTAGCCTATAATCGGAGTGGGTGCTCATACTTGAGAACGATCGCAGAATAAGTCCATCGAAACTTTGTATTATTTGTTCGTGTTCAATAAATATTTATAATTAATTATGTGTGATTTAAATGAAAATTCAAATTTTTTACAATCACATACATTTTTACTTTCAATGATACGACTAAGTATGAACATATAAACCTATAAATGAAAGCGAAAATAATCTTTCAATCAAACTTTATTTACATTAACATACATATAAAGTTTAAATTTCGACTTGTATCCATTGGAGTATAGTAACATGGTCAAGTAGATCTAAAAAAAGTTATTGAATTATATTACAAAGACCCTGCACTAAACTGTACAATTTTACCACGTTTTTATTAACTCGCTTTCTTGTTTGTCTGTCCGGTCCAAATTTTGTGATCAATTTTAAACTAACTTTCCGATGAGATAGAGATTTGAAACTTTAATTATAGCTCAGATCAGGATGCCAATATTAACTCGGTTTCTTGTCTATCTGTTTGTTTGTTTGTCTGACCGGTACAAATTTTACAATCGATTCAACGCACCTTCACGGCAACTCCCTTAAGATAGCTTACAGATGAATCCTAAAAGCATATCACTTGCATAGCCTACAGGCGTTACCACATTTGAAATATTATTTTCGCACGAGTTTTCAAAATTTAAGGAGTATTGTTTTCACTCGAATTTTTAATTATTTGTTGTAATTTGAAATGTAAGGTTACTTTTTATTAACTTGCTTTCTTATTTATAACATCCTTAAAACTTTATATTTAAATATATTACTTCAAAAACAATAATATATAGATTAAAAAATAATGAAGTTGGGCAAATGGATTTTCTCCGAGGACATTAAAAAAAATTCACAATAATAAATTTTCAGGACAATTTGTATAGGGCTAGGAATCTGTATGGGGCTAGGAGAAATTATTTTATACGTTTTAGTCCGTTTTAAAAATGTGGTAGATTAAAATTGTTTTATATAAATAATTATTCTGGCTTATTACCAGTACCGTTACACTAGCTGTCTTCCATTTACCGTACCTACGCAAGTTCAAACTTTTACTTCAATTTCATTGTTGGTGTTGGTTGGTTTTATCGTCTGTTATACAATAATTTTTACAGTTTTCAAATATTTTTCAAAGTTTTTTTTCTGGCATACCCCCTTAAAAAAATGTCATGCCCTGGCATTGACAACCACGGGTGCACTTGGACCCCCTTGTGGGGGCCATAATAATATAAAGTGAGAGAACTTTGATCTTTGAAAACACTGATACATTTTATTAACCTAAAAGTAATTTTTTATAAATACTTGTTTTAATTATAAAAAAATAAATAAAACCGATTGCAAAAAAATTAAATGCAACAAATAAAATAATAATAACTTAAAAATAAAATAAAATACACTAAAAGGTATAAAATAATTATTATCTTAATTAGTTAGAACTAAACGACGAAATATTAACATGAAATTACTTTTTGAAGTCGGTGCCAAACAAACTATACCTAAAGCGAGCGTACCCGCTAAACGTACTAAGTAAGATCCGTCGAGTGCGATTCATAAAATGTATATGTTTGGCACCGACTTCAAAAAGTAATTTCATGTTAATATTTCGTCGTTTAGTTGTAACTAAATAAGATAATAATTATTGTATACTTTTTAGTGTATTTTTATTTTATTTTTAAGTTATTATTATTTTATTTGTTGCATTTAATTTTTTGAAGTCGGTTTTATTTTTTTATTAAAATTATTTTTCTTTTTTTCTTTTTAATGATGTTATTAATAGTGACTTAATATAATACCTTGCATGCATCTCGTAAGAGAAAGCTTCGGGCGAATGAATCAGAAAATAATATTAAACCAATTATTTTACATTAATTAATGTATACATTGTATTTTTGCTTCGATTCCGGAGATTACTTCTCCACCATCGAGTGTCCTTATTCATCTTTAGTCCTTGTTTTTAATAAGAGGAAAAATCTAATTAGATAAAAAAACCGCTTTTCCGATAATTATTTCAATTCCATTATTCCCCAATCAAGTCGATTGGTCCTCATCATTCAATCCCAGAAAATAATAAATTTATTAAACCAATTATTTTACATTAATTAATGTATACATTGAATTTTTTGGTTCGATTCCGGAGATAATTTCTCCACTATCGAGTGTCCTTATTCATCTTTAGTCCTTGTTTTTAATAAGAGGAAAAATCTAATTAGATAAAAAAAACCTCTTTTCCGATAATTATTTCAATTCCATTATTCCCCAATCAAGTCGATTGGTCATTCCTTCACCAATTCCCCCCAGAAAATAATAAATTCATTAAACCAATTATTTTACATTAATTAATGTATACATTGTATTTTTTGCTTCGATTCCGGGGATAACTTCTCCACCATCGAGTGTACTTATTCATCTTTAGTCCTTGTTTTTAATAAGAGGAAAAATCTAATTAGATAAAAAAACCTCTTTTCCGATAATTATTTCAATTCCATTATTCCCCAATCAAGTCGATTGGTTTATTCATCAATCTATTTTCTTTAATCCCCAGAAAATAATAATAAAATTCAATTCATAAATATAGAAATTCTTTCAAAACGTTTGTGGGTTTTAAATGAATGTTTTAAGATTTTTATAAAAGATTATATTTATTATAATTTCGATTATTTGGTCATAAGAATTGGAGATTTACGTTATTTCGTCATTGATCATATCTCCAGAACTTGGCCAAATTAATATGGTACCACCCCCAATAAAATCCTATCAAAAAAGGTCCAATACCAATGAAAAAAAGGGACCAATCGGAAACTAGACTGAACCCAATGCAAAAAAAAATCATCAAAATCGGTTCACAATTGGCTGAGATATGAGGTAACATAGACACAAAAAAAAAAAAAAAAAAAAAAATCAGTCGAATAGAGAACCTCCTTCTTTTTTGAAATCGGTTAAAAAAACATAGAGATGTTTTCTCAAATGTTGAAATACTGTATATCTATCAACATTCTTATGAGAAACCAAAATATAACAAACATCGGAACACAAGGAAATACATATCAAACAGATACAAAAATATAATTTACCTATTTTCTAATAGAAAAGAACCAAATATAATTGTTTAACTATAAAGAGTGATATTCTTAATATAAATATATCTCAAATTTATGAAAAATTACCAAAGCAACTATTAAACTGCCAATGTCCATTTTACAAATTGCCCTATATAGATCTCCAGAAGTATTTGCAATTAAAACATTTTTTTTATTTGAAGTAACTACTTAAAAACGTTAAAAAGTTTTTCGTAAATTTCTCTTAAAAGGTTATAATGATTATTTGAAATTTTTTATTGTTATATTGAACGAAATTTTAAAATCGACTATATAAGAAGTCACGATTTTTTTCTTTCAGGACTTTTCTTGAAAAAATATTTATATTCTTACTTTATAGCTCAAAACCTTCGCTAGCAATTGTCATATTAATACAATTTTTGGCAGCGTATCGGGATTTGAAAAAGTTTTCTCTTTTGCTTTTACTTTATTTTAATTTTATTCTATTAGTTAAGAGTTTCAAATATATCCGTATATTACTATCTCTATACCTATGTACTAGTTAGTACCTATACCTTATATATCAAAAGCTTGAAAATATAAATGAATAAGTCTCCCTTATTGGACATTAACTAAAATTATTTTGAATACATTAGAATATTAAAATTTTTGGAACGATGATTGATTTTTGTCGGTTGAAACTCGACAGGTGTAGTTAGATAATCTGGCTTGCATTAACACATGGTTCGCTTATATTATACTCCTATTAAAATGTGTTCGAGATTATTATTCTTAATTTGATTAAGAAATATTTTCATAAAAAATTACATATACATGTTAAATGTATGATTATATCTCATGAGAACAAAGGCCTAGTGGACTTCTGTAGCTAATTATGAATGTTAATTTTAGTGGACAGCTTGATGTTGATGGATTTTTTAGTTGAGCCCCAGGAGAAATAAAATATTAAAGTATTTTTCGAGGATATTTTATTCTCTTGAAATTCTAAATTACGTTTCGTAACGTTGACTTCAGAAATGAAGATTTTAAAAGACTTTTAATGAGATTGTTGGTTCTAGGTGAAACATTTTATTAATATTGTTAGAGTTCGTGGGTGTGATGAAACTGTATTAGTTGAAGGAGGAGGTATCAGACAAAGATGGAATCACTGGGTTCAATAAAACACCTTTAATAAAACGTTTCGGCCTGAATTTTATTTGGCCATCTTCAGTTAATTAGGAGTTATGTACAAAATGCGGTACACATATGTGATCGAACCAAGCCTTGTCAAAAATAAAAATTTTTAGCTTCATGTAAATTTATAACGTGCCTGGACCCAAAAGTTTCAGAATGAAAGTAATCTTTTCTGTGTACCGCATTTTGTGTATAACTCCTAATTAACTGAAGATGGCCAAATAAAATTCAGGCCGAAACGTTTTATTAAAGGTGTTTTATTGAACCCAGTGATTCCATTTTTGGCTGATACCTCCTCCTTCATCTAATACATTTTATTATTATACTTTAAAAGACTTAAAAGTATAGATTGAATGGATTTATTTAATCACAAAGAGAAACAAAGAGGTTGTCCTCTGCTTGATGCAAATAAACATATACACATATATATCAAGATGATATATCTGTATATATATTATTTATTTGTTTGAGACTATAGTTTCGAAGACTTGGTCTTCATCATCAGTCTTTCTTCAATTATAAATGTTTTTCATGGAGTCAATATCATATGGATATCGAAAACGTTTTTTTTTTTTTTCTAGCATTCCAGTGACGAAGGAACACCAAGTTTTCAATATCAATATGATATTGACTCCGCATGAAAAACATTTATAATTGAAGAAAGACTGATGATGAAGACCAAGTCTTCGAAAACTATAGTCTCCAAACAAATAAATAATATATATACAGATATATCATCTTGATATATATTGTTATGTTTGCATCAAGCGAACAACTCTTGTTTCTCTTTGTGAATCAACTAACTCTGCTACTCTCGGCAAAACAAAAACTTTTTCGATTTATTTAATTTTTGCGCTTAATTAATAATATTTAATACCTGTAAATGATTTTCCATACATATTTTAAAATTTATTAAGACCACATACTCTGGAAATTAAACCTTTACGAATTCAACTTTGCGAAATTTATTGATGCATTATTCGAAATCGAGGTGCGATTGGATTTATGTGTACACCGTCTTTGGAATTATGTGGAATTATTTTGGAATTCATTAGATAATGCCCCTTCATTTATTGTCTTCTACTTGGAAATGAAAGTGGAAGTGGAAGTAGGTGTAGACTATATTAGGTTGCGGTTCACCCCTCTTTCGAAATAATAGAAGACGTCAACAGAGATGCTGAAACTAAAGTTAAAGCTAGAGGGTTAGCAAAAAATATTATAAATGACAATTTTAAATGAGGTGTAATTCTTTGAAATTATATTTTATTTGAAATAAATTCAGTCTCGAAGCTATTGCAATTTGTAACTATACATTTGTCAGATTGAGTAAGGATGATATCAGAAACTAACAAAAAGAGAAAAGTTATAGACAGACAATCTGGATACGATGAATGAATCCAGTATACCTAAATAATATGACTATTTTAATGTATATTTTTAGTTTAAAAGTGAAAAGATTCTCTTTCCAAAAGTAGTAGAGTTGTTGGTTTTTAAGAGCAAATCAAAGAGGGTGTCCTCTCTTTAGTTCAAACAAACATTTATTTATATATATATATATATATATAAATGAATATCTTTTGAAAGATAGCTCTTTCGATAAAGTCAGTCATAAAATTATTTTAGAAAAATTAAACTCGTCAGGGTTGTCTGTTAAGTTAATTAAATTTATTCGGTGTTTTCTTAGGGATAGAACTCAAATTGTAAAAGTGGGTAATTGTCTGTCTGATAGAGTAGATGTCACGGCTGGGGTGATTCAAGGTAGTGTTCTGGGTCCTCTTCTTTTTGTTATATATGTAAATGATTTGCCTTCTATCGTGCAATCATCTATTAGGCTTTTCGCGGATGATTGTGTCGTATATAGAATAATTGATAATGATTGTGATAGCCTTACTTTACAGAATGACCTGGATCAAATTGAAGGATGGTGTAGATCCAATTCAATGGAACTAAACCATTCCAAGTCAAATTTGGTTAGATTTAGTACTAGAAATCTGGTTAGTCCTCAAAATTATTACATTGGTGGAAATATTATCAATGAATCTAAATTTTATAAATATTTAGGCATACATATTCAGGCAAATTTAAAGTGGGACATGCATATTAGTTATATAGTCAATAAGGCTTATAGGAAATTGGGGATGTTTGGTAGAATTTTGAAGGGTACATCTAGAGAAGTCAAGTCAAAAGTTTATTTAACTTATGTAAGACCTAATTTAGAGTATTGTTCTGTGGTTTGGGACAAACATCCACAACGATTAGAGAGAAAAATTGATATGGTACAAAGGAGGGCGGCTAGATTTGTTTTTGGTAAATTTGATAGGTTTAGTAGTGTCACTTCAATGATTAATGAATTAGGATGGTCTAGTTTATTGGAGAGAAGGGAATGGGCTAAATTGAAAGTGATTTTCAAAGCCTATAAGGGTTTTAGGAGTTGGGAGGAAATAACGAATAGATTTCAGGAACCAAGTTATTTAGGTAGAGCTGATCATAGAAAAAAGATTCGTAAGCCAAGATTCTTGAAAAATATCGGTTTACATTCATTTGTAGGATCTGGCATTGATTTGTGGAACAGTCTGTCTGTTACTACTTGGGATTATAGTCCTCTGCCCCCTATGATTAAATCAATTATAAATTTTGTCAAGTCCTAATGTCCTAGAGTTGTGCAAAATTTTATTTAGTTCTCACAAGCAGAGATTAGGTGAGGTAGAGAGAGGTCATACCATCCTTGTTAAGGTTTTGACCAGGTTTCCTTAACAGCTTATGGCAAATGCCGGGATGGCTAATGCGTCGCTTGCTCCTGGTATCGGGTTTTTGCGCGGAATTTTTAAATTACTTTTTGTCTTTTGATGGAAATCTATGGTCATGTTATTTGTTAATGAGCATACATTTCTATTTTTTTTTCTTCTTTTTTTTTTACTTGTTTATTATTTGTTAAATTGTTGTAATTAATTTGTATTGATGTTTATTAATGTATTGTAGCTAGATTGTATTGATGTTTGGAGGACCTAGCCACCGAGGACTTGTGCCTCTAAGCAGGTCGAGAAATAAAGATTTATTTATTTATTTATTTATTATTTAAAGATTCAAAGTCATCGTGGGCCTGCTGGAAAAAAGAAACCCTATTAACGATAAATAGTTAGCCCTATCACACATCTCTCCAAGGACGGATCCAGGGGCGGAGGGGGCGGAGCCGCCCCCCCCCCCATAGAGGCCCGTGCCTGGCAAAAAAAATTTGTAAAAAAAAACAAAACATTTATTTTTTTTTAAATTTTAAAATTGAAAATAAAGTTCTATGTGTGTGTGTGGGGCGGCGTCTCTGCCCCCCCCGCTTGGACACTTCGATCGCGACACACTTTCGAGATAAAAAGTAGATCTTATACCTATACATCGGGCACCTTATATACATTCACCCCCCCCCCCCCATAAAAAATTCCTGGATCCGCCCTTGCATCTCTCCCAAAATTCTATCCCGATATTGTAATTTCAGTTTTCAAATCAAACTTTTTTTAATTGTTAGAGACTATTAAATTTCGAAAAATAAACTATTAAAATTTATTTTTTACTGCTTTCTATAATTTTTATTAAAAATTCTAGTACAGAATTTCCTGCAGAAACGGAAATTAGAGCAAGAAGGAAAAAGCGTTAATTTGACTATGAAGAAACCCTTTACAAAGGGAAGTATATTTAAAATAAACTTTTTCACTTATATTCTGGACATTACTCTTAATTCTTTTTAATCACAATCGAAGATTATTTTCAAGAAAAAACATTTAAGGAGCGGAATTTATAAGACTTGCATCATATTGATAAAATCTAACGCACGTCCCTATATAACTATATAATAATAATAATGTAATGCAAATTAATGAAATGAACTTTAGTGTTGCAGTCTATTTCTTTTAAATGAAATTAAGATTTTATTTTTATTTATTGTTAAAAGGTATTTTTTTTCTTTTTGTATTAAAATCACATAAAACCTTTATCCTGTTTTATATAATGCATAATATATTCTTGAGTAATTTGTATTTTTTCTAAAATTGAAAAGAAATCTCGGCTCATTTGAAAGGTTCAAAATATTACGGTTGCATTTTAATAGACCTATATTATTGGACCGAAACCTTTTTTTCTGACCCCCATGTTTCTATCGATGGCTAGGATGACTCAGAAGCCGGTGCTGTATTGCCCACGACCTGCGGACCATCATAAAAAAGTTTAAAAGCATTTTTAAAAGGTGGGCGCCGCCTGGTCCCAAACGCTGCGTGTGTGTAAAATATATCTCCTCTTCGCTGATATATTTATGGAAAATGAGGCTCAGGGTTAATATTCATGTATGAGAAGCTCATAAAGTATAAATAGAGAATGGAGTGGAGAAAAAAAAGACAGCCGAACAAATTGAAAATTGTTCGATAAAGATATAAGCCGTCAATATATTGCCCTAGACAGATTTAATTTAGGCACGGGATTAGGAAGAGAGAAAGATAAAAAAAGATTTTAAATTAAAATATTTGCTTCTGAAAATTGACAATAAATGTTTTACAAGAAAATACTGGTTCTTAGAGGTATATTTTATAACCTGATAGAGAAAATGTTAGTTTTTACTCCGGCCTGGTGATTAGTTTTGATTATCGATAGCCCTTTGGCATTCCCATAACCCGGAATGGATGCGGCCGGCATTATTCAGCCGATTAGCTGATCACAGTCATCATGAGTAAACATCACGCTCCAAGAGACTCACACAGGCTCATCAACGAGTGAAAGAAAAATTAGATAGCAGCAGCCCGTGAGAGATTTTATGGAAATTTAATGTCCATGTGGAATGGAGGATTGATATGTGCGTGTGGATCAAATGCTTCTGAATTAACAGGCTGCATATGCTGGAGGGGAGCCGATGATTTTCGTGTATTGGTGCCCACGCGCTTCGTATCATCATCAACATCATCAAGTTTCGCTGTGGTTTAACCCGAGAGCGTTTAACCTTTGCAGACCGCGTGGTTTTCGAAACGTTCGAAAAATGAAAATCGCCCTTGTAATAACATAGATATCAATGTCAACATTAGCATAGGATCGTGGGGAGCCCGAGGCTGGACCTTGGTTCGAGACCCGAGCATTATACGGCGCAGCGCACCCAACCGACTGGAACCTCCTCTAATTGATATTATAAAACTGTTCTAAAAAAGAATACATCCCGTGATTATTTTTATTTTTTCTGTTATTTAGGGAAATGTTTAAAGATGATGATTATCGATTCAACTCGATTTTGCAAATCACAGGGGAAAGCAAAAATGAAAAAATCTCTTTCACCTTCAGTCCCGTTCCAGCATCTCATTCCCAATCCATCCAATCCATAATATATGCATCTCTCAATTTGGAAGATTATTTATTATTATTTAAAATACAATTTAAGAAAAACATCTGGGTCTGGGGATTATCTAATCCAAGGGAAATTAAGTAATTGGAAAATTTAGCGGAATGGAATAGAAGCTAGCATATTGAAAATAATATAATAAAATTAATTCTAACAGATTTTAAAATTTAATAATATATATTTCTAAGGGAGCGATGCCCTTAAAGTTCAATCATATTAATTTAAAAAATAATATGCTCACTAATAACAAATATTGAACTAAAATTATTTTCTTCTCATTACTTACATAAATGGAACCCTTCTAAATAAATAATATATTTCAACTTCAAGCAAACATTAATCAATAAATGAACAAACTTAAAAGAATCATTTGATTTTTTAGAATGGGGTGCACAAAAGGTAAGATTAAATAAAAATAAAACTTTTCATAAATCAAAGCACATAAAATATAGAAAGTTGAAATTTTTAGGGTTATTTAAAGGGATGGTGAATATAAGAAGAAATTATAATAAAAAAAATCAGGGTGATTTTTTTTAACTTAAAATCTTAGTGATCCGACTATTCTAGTGGTTATAAATTGGGCTAGAAGACCTTAATAAGAAAAAATATTATCATTATTAATGGTGTATAGACTTATGTGTTATATTATTAGCTTATATATTGATAACTTCATGAATTAAGCAATGAGAAAAGAGTGGCTAAATGAACTGGTGGGAGCCAAAAAATTAACAAATAGAATAAGAAAAAAGGGTTGCCTAAATTATATTCTAAATAATCTAACATGGAAGCACGAGAATTGTTTTGTGGAATTGAAAAAATATGTTCAGAAACTTTGAAACGTATAAGCCGATGATAATATAGTAGGGATTATATTGATAATTATTTTTTGAGTGAATTTCAAAAACACATGAACTGTGTCTAGATTAACAGCGTTTAACTTCGAGTACATTCCATTCTGGTATTTGAATTTATTCAAGGGAACTTAACAAAATTCAACTTTCATTATTGAATATAGAGGCACAAAAAATTATCATTCACATTTACTTGTTTTAACTTAAATATTTCACACTTTGAAATAATTAAATAAATAGTTTTTGCTACTAGGAGCCATGAGCGTAGTTATGGGGTAGGGCAAGGGGGGGGGGATATTGAAGAATGAATGGACTTGAATCAATAACAAATGTCTCTCTGATGGGGCGAGACATCCTCTTGATATAATATATAACAGAACAAAAGAATTATAAATGAGAAAGAAGTCGATCTTATTTTATTCATTTGATTTATCTTGAGGTTCATAGTAAGTTTTTAATATAAGAAAATAGAATTTTGATTAAGAATTTTGTAATTTAAAAGAAATTGTATGAAAAGATTCAATTTCTTCTCTCCGGGAATCAACTAGAAATCCCAAAAAGTTTTATTTTTTCTCATTAGATATTTATTCAAATCTATTGAAATTTCATATCTGTGTGTTATTTTCATTTATTTTTTATATCAAATAATTATTATTAGAAAATTTGCATTTTAAAGGTTAGTTTATTTTATGTCTAATTTGAAAGAACGTTAATAACTCCGTTGAACTTTTTTTATATGAAATTAATAGATATTATAAAATAATTAATTATTAATAATTTAATTCAATTTTGAACCAAATCGATTTAGTACTTTTTGAGAAAATCGTCGAAAACCACGAAAATTGTCTATGAAAGGCCATTTTAGAAACATTTTAAAATTCACCTCCATGTCACAAGTCAGTGTTTATTTTCATTTAACTTTTTTCAAAGGCATCTTGTGATTTCAAAAAAAAAAAATCCTTTTTTATTCGGTTTTCGAGGTTTTTTACGATTTTTTCAAAAAGTACTGAACCGATTTCTGTCAAAAATTACTGAACCGATTTCTGTCAAAATTAAATTAAATTATTAATAATTACTTAATTGTTTTATAATGTCTATTAATTTCGTATTTTTAAAAATTATTCTAAAGGAGTTATTAGCGTTTTTTCAAATTAAGCTTGAAATAAACTATCCTTTAAAATTCAAATATTCTAATAAAAATCATTTTCTATAAAAGATAAAAGAAAATAACACACAGATATGAAATTTCAATAGATTTGATTGAATATGTAATGTGGGGAAAAAAATTTAGTTGATTTGCTCCTGGGGGGAAGAAATTGAATCTTTTCATAAAATTTCGTTTAAACTACATAATTCTTAATCAAAATGCTATTTTTTTATATTAAAAAGGTACTGTGAACCTCCAGATAGATGAAATTGATAAAATAATATCACTTTCTTTCTGATTTATAATTATTTTGGTTTGATTTATCAAGACGTCTCTTGACACTAGGGACAAATTATTTATTATTAATTCATCAAGTTCATTCACTTTACACTATTGAAATATTTTTTAATATATTTAAGTAAATGTACGATTATATATGTAATATAATAAATAAATAAATAAAATAATTTAATTATTCGATTATACCATCAGTAATGAGCCTGGCGACTCAAAACTGAAGGGTTTTTTCGTTAAAAATATTGAAAATTCTGCTTGTATTCCGGGATAGCTCGAATTGGACTTTTTCGATATAGGATCTGCTGCTAAAACAAGTTAGAAAGTGGGATGATTCACGCTTTGGAGAATGTATTGCCCTTAAAAGAAAACACTTAATTATCTGTACACTTTTTATTTCTTATTGTGAATTCTATTCCTCTTTACTTACTTCTCGATGGCTCGTTTAAATTTTACTTCCTTGTATTTTGCCCAACCCTTTATTACAAATCAAGAAGGTATAAGTAAAAATAATAAATTTTGAACTATCAAAAAGATGTAACAGAATAAACGTTTCAAAATTATGTTCCTAATATAAATGTATACACTTTCATCGGGGTATTTATTACTTTAATCATCAGTAAACCTTTTAAAAAATTTTCCTCGTTATTTCTCTTTTCAAAAATTTGAAAATATTGCTCTGATAACGTGTTTCATCTAAATCATTAAAAAATGTAAATCCATGTAATATATTATAATGAAAAATTACTTATTATACTTGGTAATTTTAAAATTTATTAATAAACATAAAATTATATCTAAAAAAATAACAACCAATTAATTTTTATAAACCAAGATAGATATCATTTAATATAGATATCTTATATAATTGTATTGTGTATATCTCGTAAGTGATTTTTTTCTATTTAATTAGATCTTAATTTCAATATCTAAATGTTTGTGATGCGGATGACAAGTTAGATGAGATTTCAAGAGTGTTTATTATTTAGAATGAAAATTAATTGAAGTTTTTACTAAATTTTTCAATCTATTACGTATGTTAAGTGTTGATAACTGTGAGTAGGTTGAGTTATTCAATTATGCTAAAAATTTCATTCTTTTTCAAGACTCGGTACGATATGTGAAAAAGTTTGCTTATTTGTGAAATATATAACCGTATTCTTCTTCAGAAATGAAGTTGATATACCTACCGTAGATGTTTTCAATAAACAATTTTTTCTCAGTTAGGCTGAGAAAAATTGTTCTCAATGGGATTATTATTTCACTAAAAGATAAATGTTATAAGGGTGGGTAACAATTTATTTTTGAAAAAAATAATTAATCATTGGATGTAGTCTCCTTGGAGAGACTGTAAGAATGAGGCATAAAGAGGGATACGAGATGTGGGACTTTTAGACAAGTGAAAGAATCGACATGTGATGAAGTCGAATGGAAGTGAGTGATTGTGTCAAACCAGTTTTAGGACAGTAGGATAAGTAATTTAAAATGAATTAAAATTTTAAGGGGGACCAAAGCTCCTAAATGATAAGAAATAAAGCCTCTAACAAAGGATAAAATCAATCATGAATGCTCTAATTTGGCAGAAGGATGCTTCTTTTTATTGCAGTTAGATCAACAAATGCGCAAAGCTTTTAAAAAATACGATTGTTTACGTCTGTTAATTGTAGCACGCTAGATAAAAAGTATACATGTTTAATCTTTGACATGAGATAAATTTAAATAGGATTGTTCACAAAAACCTACTAGAATATCGAGGGAGTCGTTGGGGGCTGTAAATTGATCATATTTTGTTTTGCCTTATATTCCTATGTGTATCGTGTATTATATGATTTATTCATTCTAATTTTTACTCCAAATTGTCAGGGTTATATTTTAAGTTGTACTCTAAATATGTCTTAATAAATAAGCTTTTGTTATCTGCGAATCGCCTCTGAGCATCATTTAAATAAATAGATAAATATCCCTCAAAACTAATTTAGGTCCCTATTAGAGTAAAAAAAACGTGAAATAAAAAAACTTTATAAAATAGAATGCAATTGTACCAGCACTGTTTATTTAATAATAATTTCTCAATCCTATTTAAATTGATTTGTTGTGATGAGGGCACGTCTACACTTTACTACAAGTTAACTACAATCATGACCGTCTGCAGGGGACCAAGGGAACATTTGTCTTCCCTAGATTCGATATTATTTATGTTGAATTTTGATCAGAGCGCTTCATTATTCACCATCGCCTATAGTACCGCTGTCGACCATGAATACAAGAAATGATATCTTATAGCAGTGTTTCTCAACTTTTTTTGGTTGACGGTACACTAAAAATATCTGGAATCATTTGCGGCACACCTGAATATAAAAAAAATAAAAGTTGTATAATACATAAAAAAATGAAGTAATTACAAATACTATTTCAAATTTACAAAATCCATGCAATTTTAATTAATTGTCAAAAACGCTCGCGTCACACAGGTTGAGAAACACTTGGTTAGAGAGTCCAAAACCTAAACAGTTCTCCGCATTGAAAATACAAAAATTTTGCTACAGAATAGACTTTCTAAGAAGATTTCTTTTTATAAATTTAATTTTCTATTGAATGATAAAAATGAAGAAAAAAGTAAAACTTTTTCATGACCCAGTATGTTCGCCAGTTAGATAGAACAAGTATTTTTTCACATAATTGTCTGAATTTTATCCAAGTCCAAATAAATATTTACTTTCTCTATGACGAGTATCATTTTGATCCAAGAGCAAAAGGCCATTCCTAGAATAATAGATATTAAAAATTGAATCTTTAATAGTCTGAACAGGTCTTGACTTGTATTTGAAATTATCCTTGCATTTCCTTCGCTATAAAGGAAGAAGTTAGGTAATTCTATCCATGCCCCTTTTAGTTATTTTCCTCGATCGGATTTTAATGAAAGAATCCCCCCCCCTCGCACATTTATTAATTAAGAAAAAAATTCCAAAACTCGCGTTGCTAAATATGCGATAGTAATTAATAATAAACTTAAATATAAATTGTTTATTTATGCCTCTATTATGACTTCGCATTAAAATCTCAATAAATTTTTTGCTTTTTGCATTTTTGAACCGGAACTTTTAAAGCTAGAGCAGTGATTCTCAACCTTTTTTGGTTGTCGGCATACTAAAAATATCTGGAATCATTTCTGGCACACCTGAATATAAAAAAATGTAAAAGTTGTATGATACAAAAAAAAATGAATTAATTACAAATACTATTTCAAAGTTATAAAACCCATGCAATTATAATTATTTGTCAAAAACCCTCGCGGCACACAGGATGAAAAACACTGGCTTATAATATGAGATATCGAATCGTTTCATTCCAAGTTTTAATTATTGTTTATATTTTTCTATGATTGTTTGCTTTTGAACATTAAAAGAAAGAATAATTCGTGAAAATTTTATTCCGTCTGTCACTAGAGTCCAATCGAATTTCATATAAAAATATACTGAGGGTCGACTTGTTTGGTCCATCCGCTTTGATTTTAATGATGCACCCCCTTATTGAGACATAAATCTTGGTTGGGTTTGAGAGAGTGCATGGAGCGGAGGGGACAGACAGACAGGTGCTCCAAGGAGTGGGTCCCCTTGGAGAAAGAGAAGGGGCTGAGCACTGCAATGCATCCCAAGTGATTCGTCCCCTCCAGGTTGCATGCACTTGCATCCTCGAGACTATTCACAATTGTATCAACCATTTTTAGTCAAGTCACACATTTTCTCTCTCTTTGGCTAAGAGATTTTTTTCTAATTGATTTCAGAAAAAAATGTCTGCAAATAATAATTCCTTATAGAAACGACAATGAAAGAATGGGGTGCGTTCCTATGACAAGATTATGAATGAACCACGTAGAACTAGCGAGTTCTAAATGAACTCACGTGAAAAAATGTGGGAACAACTCATAGAAGCAATTAAAGCAAGAAAGACTCGTATACTGATTAACTACCTCGGAGAATAGATCAAAACAATCTTTACATTCATAATTATTCTTGCACAAATACAAATAAGGGAAATAATGTGACTGAATGCCGAGAGATAAATTCGATCGGAAATCGATAAATTCAAAGGTAATTGGTAATTAAATGACAGCGACACGAAGGCGCGCGAACATGGCCGGATGTGCCACACTTGCACTTGCAGAGACATTATGTGCAACTTGAGCTGGAAAAGCACGTGGAAAGCTCCGGAAACGAGCCTAATTGGAACTGATTCGATTATTCAAATGGCTCTTCCAATCAAATCTATGGATTCTTCTCGACTTGGATTTAAATAAAAAAAAAATTTAACAACAAAAACCTTATCCGTTCACTTCGTGCTGAACGTGGAGATTCTTCGTATCTCTTGAGATTTCGTGTAGAATTAAGCTTTTCATATTCAAAAAATAAATAAATAAACAAAAGATTCCCATAAATGATCACAGTAAAATGACATCAAACACAAACCAACTTATGTCACGATGTACTTTATATCTAATATTTTCTGCTTAAATACTTGTAACTAATAAGTATTACTTTTTATTACAAAATAGTGACAAAACCTACTATGTTTATTGACAGAGAAACTTTCAATAAAACTCATCATTAACGATTTTTTTTTCGAAAAGATATTTTTTTTTCAAGTACCTCCAAGCACATGTGGACTGACAGTTGCGTAGCTGAGAAGATTCCTTGGTGCAAATGATTCACATTTCTGATCTTGTGTCATTAAAATTTCATATGACCTCAACAATCAAGTCTAGTGGTGTAAGATTTGAGTTTTATGTATGAAATAATTTAAGGCTTTTGACATTTCAAAAACAATAAATCCTCTCCAAAATAGTGAGTGAATATCTGCTGTGTTTGTGTGAGTCCTATGATAACATTACTATGGATCTATAAAGGTTTATCTTAAGGGCGAACATAAATATCTGAAATTGTAATTTCGTATGTTTTGGATTTGTATTATAGTATTTATAAATACACAATAGGTACTTAAAGGTATATATTTTTTAATTTGGAGAAAAAATATAAATAAAGTAATTGGCTAAATAGTTAAGTCCAGAAGAGTGGGGGAGAATCCTTCAAAAGCGTGATGTGCATGTAAGTACCTACACGATTCATAGATTCCCAACAACCCTTCGTGGTTAAATTGAAAAAAGTATCGAACCAATTTAATTCATCTATATCTACCTTTTCCCCATAATTTCTAGAGTCTGAAAGTCTCTCTTTGATTCCCTCATTTCAGAGTTTTACAATATTAAGTCCTTCAAGACCAGGGTGAGCAAACACTTTCCTCTCCGCTCTGAAATCACTGTTCTTTTTAGAAATACGAAGACTAACATGATTATTAGGTTCTTCTCCACTTTTCATCTGAGTCATTGAAAAAAATTATTTTTAATTTTATATATATGATGTAATTATTCTTATGGTATATTTGAATATGCCGCCTTAAACAAACTTTCGCTGCTTTTTAGCTGTGTCACTTCCGTTCCTTATTCAACACATAGAGTAATATAGAGTGGAAGGCTACCGTATATAGAAAAAGCGCTCTCTAGCGACTGCACTTAGAAAACTCTTAGTTCTTAAGAGCTATCCAAAGATCATAGAACATTCAAAGCCTTTGTCATAGATAAAAGATACATACCCTTTATGTTATATATATATATATATATATATATATATATATATATATATATATATATATATATAAAGCGTATTTTTACTCTTGATGTCACCAAAATTTGCCCCGAAGAGAGCGGTTTCCGCCATTTTATTGCCAAATGGTTTTGCCCTTGTCTCGCCAGAGAGCTCTGTAACTCGTATAAGCTAAAATACATTGACTCCTTATGGAGCCTTCCACTCTATATTACGCTATGCTTTTCACAATCTAAAGGGTTGAGTTACTACCACTGCCAAGCGCGGTTAAAGAAGTTTTGCTTCAAAGTCAATGAGATTTCAAAAACTATGGAAAATAGAAGAACAGCTAAAATGTCTTCACAATGTCCAGACTTACAATATTGGACTTTGTGTTGAAAAGCAGATATTCTATCTTCACAAAGTTCAGATCATACAACATTGGGTTTTTTGTGTTGATTTGAAAAACTTTGTGTTATTAGTGAAAATCTGAGATGACCCATTTGTATTAGAGTAAAAACAGCTGTGCTTAGTCGTAGTTAGATGAGAATCGAATATCTCTTAGCTGCAATCGAGGGTGAACCGCGATTGGAATTAGGTGTACACCTCTTTGTAATTATGTGGAATTATTTTGGAATTCATTAGATAATGCCCTTTCATCTATTGTCTTCTACTTGGAAATGAAAGTGGAACTAGGTGTACATGATATTAGGTCGAGGTTCACCCCTCGGCTGCAATGCAACACGTGTTCCCATGATAATGAAAATTGAAACTTAAACTACGTAAATATAGACTAAAGATGGTATAATAAGGTAATTGTTTATTTTTAGGTCTTGAGGGAAATCTATGGTCATGTTATTTGTTAATGAGCATACATTTCTATTTTTTTTTTTTTTTTTTACTTGTTTATTATTTGTTAAATTGTTGTAATTAATTTGTATTGATGTTTATTAATGTATTGTAGCGAGATTGTATTGATGTTTGGAGGACCTAGCCACCGAGGACTTGTGCCTTTAAGCAGGTCGAGGAATAAAGATTTATTTATTATTATTTATTTAATATTTTTTGGAATTGAATGAAGGTGCAAAAAATATCTGAAATATATAAACTTTTTAATTTCACTTCTTAAAATGACTAAGAAAATCGATTATGTATTATTTTTGAAAACATGCAAATTAAAATAAAAAATAAATTCTCAGATGAAATTGTTTGTTTGTTTTTTTTGTAAGCACAATCAAAAAGATTTTATTCAAATTAGATGCCATTAAGTGAAGATAAGCTTTTCGAAAATTCCAAATAACGCAAATGCCGATGAATTTTTTTTATAAACTAAATCAAAAGCGAAAGATACTTAACTGGAAACAAATTTAAGTGTGGATATAAAAAAATCGACTTTTTTTCTTAGGAATATTTTCGTTTCGAGACGGCTTCCCATTAAAAAATACCCATGTAAATAGAATAGAATTTAATGTTTCCAAGGAGGATCCAGCGGAGTAATAAATTATGGTGGACGTTTAAAAATTAATTTCATCTCAATTTTACAGCCATTATTACTTCCTTTGCCATAAAAGCTGCTAAGAACCGGTCAATCAAATGATACAAGTTGGATAAAGACAGATCTTAAATGAGTTTTCAAGTTTAACTTTTATTTTTACGTCTTTAGTTTAGAGATTTATACTTAGTTTATTTATGCATCTGCAATTTTTTCGCATTTTAACAAATTTTAGTAAAATATAAGAAATTAAATATATCAATTTTTCAGAGGAAAAGGAACAATGATAATAAGTGTTAAATTAAACGATCAATAGCGACGTTTCGCTGATTTATTCCAGCTTCTTCAGGCACTTGGTCAAATTTCTTCTAAACACTTTGTCGGTTCATTTACCTTTGCCATTTAGTTATCCATATAAAGATTTGAATACACTTTACTCACAAAACACAAATATTTATTTAGAATAGCGATAGTAACTTCACAAACTCACCGCACACTCTCAACTGATTTAAATCAGTTTTAATCAGTTTGTGAAATTACTATCGCTACTCTAAATAAATATTGGTGTTGATGAGTAAAGTGTATTCAAATCTTTATATGTATAACTAAAGGGCAAAGCAAAATGAATCGACAAAGTGTTTAGAAGAAAATCAGTTTGTTAAATTACTATCGCTACTCTAAATAAATATTGGTGATGATGAGTAAAGTGTATTCAAATCTTCATATGTATAACTAAAGGGCAAAGCAAAATGAATCGACAAAGTGTTTAGAAGAAATTTGATCAAAAGCCTGAAGAAGTTAGGATCAGCGAAACGTCACTATTGATCGTTTAATATAACATTTATTATTGTTCCTTATCCTCTGAAAAATTGATAGGTATATTTAATAATAATTATGGAGCTGAATAACAAAAATAATATAAGAGATTTTCGTTTATTCACCCAGAATAACAACATTTAGGGTAAATATATTGTATATAAAATATATACATAACTATATATAAATTAACTAGTAAGATTTCTGTTCGGTTCAGTTTGGCGAAAATCAGCTATTTCTAGAGGCGATAATTAACCGGGAACTAAATCATTTTTAGGGATAAGAATAATTATTTTGATTGTTTTATTCCCCGTTAACTAATGCCCCAATATTAGAGTGTAATTTTAAATTCTATATATTACGTCTCTAGTAAATTCCACGGCGAGCGAGTTTAATGGTTTTCGAAATGAAATAAAATTGTTGCATAGTTTCAAGGGGCAATTAAAATGAATGATTTTTCTGAAAAGGGTGCTGATATAAGGTTTGAAGTCACTGCCTGGTATATCTGCCAGTTCAAGCATGTCAAAGACAAGTTCAGACGAGTTTTAGTCGAATAAAAATTGTTCTCGCTGAGGAACAAAAAAGGTATAAATAAAGATGATTCGAGAATATCTGGACTAATTTATTTCTAAGAACTCTCAATATAAATAAGATCGGAAATAACTAAGAGTACTCTAGACAAGTCATACCTTGCTTATAGAAATAGAATTAGGAGAAATTTAAGATTTTCTTATAGGACAGGCTGATTCATTGTGGAAGATGATTGATTTCTATCTCAGGGACTGTGAAGTTTAAGTTACAAGAATTAATTTCTGATCCTCCTCACTCACACAGAGCAGTATCCGTTTGGGGCGAAGGTTCCAAAATATATTTTTTAAAAATCTAATGTTAAATTTGAAAAATAACGAAAATGATGCCGTGTTCGATGAAATTTGCAAAAAAAAAAGTTAAGATTAAAATAAAATTTCAAAAAATGAAGGGTACATTTTTGGACAGTATCCCCTGGTTGAAAAGTCACCAAAAGCCACTGATACATACATACCTCTAAAGACCGAATGGACTATAGTCCGATGCCAAAAAAGTATCAGTTTATTAGACTAATATTGGATAATCATCTGATTTTTGAATTTTTCATTTTTATAGTAACTTTATTTGTGTAGAATTTTATTTAAAAAATTTCTCAAAACGGCTTGATGTTTTTATTTAAAATAAACTGACACGTTCTGATGTGGCCATCCACTTGACTTTATCATACACACTTCTAGTTGAGTTTGGTCCAATGGCGTAGATTTTCATTTTTTGCCCCCCCCCCCACCCTTTTGGGAGGTTTGTTTCTGCATTTTTAGTGTTCTGGGGCCCACTGATTATATATACAAAATTTGGTTGAGTATGCTCAAATGTCCTAGATTTTTATTTTTTGGCGACAGAAAAAAAATGAAAATATTAAAATTTTAAATTTTAAACCCCCCCCTCCCCCTTTTAACTTTGGGGCGATATGCACCAAAATCTAATCTGCTCTTAATATCAATGCACCGAAACTATGTGTGAAATTTGGTTTTGACATTCACACTACTTTTTGAGCTAGCTCGTCCATAAAAATTTGGTAACGGGCAGACTAACTAACTGAATAACAACCTAACATACTAACAGACTAACGGACATTTTGACAAAACAGTTATTACCTCGAAAAATATAAGTTTTTCGGATGTTCACTTATTAGAGCTTTTTGTAGACTGAAATGCCATGGTTTCGACCAATTTTTTTAATCAAAATAGTTTTAGCCATTTTTTAGATATTTCGAAAAAAAAGAAACAAAAAAAAAACCACTTTTTTCATGCACGATTACAATATTTGACCATACCCTGTATGATAAAGTAAAAAGAGGAAACCGAGGCATTCAAATTAGTAAATAAGATAAAAAGTAATTTTAAGAGTTGTTTTAATTATTTTTAAAAAACGCCAAAAGTATTAAACCTAACATTCCTAAGGGCCGATTTAAAGAAAAATTTAATCAGTTTTTAATCTATTAACACAAAAAGTGTTGCAAAATTCAGAATTTTTTTCTTCTCTAGATTACAATATTTCTCCATGACATAGGGGCAGGGCCCTCTTAAATGCAATATAAACAATAACTTTTATATATTGGAAAAATAGTTTTACAAGTAACAATTTTCAAAAAAATTTTAACTGTATGTGGTGAGGGGAAAGTAGGGGAAGAGGAGAAGTTGTTCTAAGAATTAATATTTTCTATTGAGATTTGAACTGGCTGAAAGGAAGCTATACGTGCTTTTATAATAACGAATGGACAAGTACCTGAGAAGGTACAACTTGAAAGGTACATGAGAGAGTACAATTACCCTAGTATATTCAATGTGCGAACAATGGAAGGAATGTTTATTTAATTATAAACATATACATATCTACTAAAATCTTAGATTTGACCCAAATTCATTACCTTAATAATTTTTTGAGTTTATAGGTGAAAGAATTAAATTTGAAGAGGAAAAATCTAAAATATATTTTTCTGGTTTTATTTAATTAATAAAATCTCAAAATAGTCGAATATTAAACAATTTTCTCATATTTTTCGTTAAGTCCAAAATGTTCTTCCTAAATTGAAAATCATTGAAATTATAGCTCGAAGTTCATTCCGTTCATTTTTCTAAGCCTGTTTTTTAACTCATCGATCAATGTGACTTGATATCTCATTTCACTTACAATGAGAGATGGAGAGGGGATTTCTCTCCAAAGCAACATCAACTCTCATTAGCATATTGATTTATAGTCATTATGAGGATTTATATCTTTGGTTAGTGTTCATTTGGAATGAACGCTTGTTTGAAAAGATGTTTACGGAAAAAGAAAAATGAATGCGGGTTGATTTGTTTTTTTTATCACGTCGAAATATTTATTATTTTTTAATTTTTAAATATTACTTTGCGTGTCACAATTATTATTGCATTAATTTGTCGGGGAAGCCCGTTTAACGATATCCGGCTCTCGCGCAAGGCTCTTCTTCTCTTGTGGACAAACTCCAGAGGGAATAGAAATTTTATGTCTTCTTGACACGCCTCTACATAAATTACAGTTCCTACTTCAGACATGAGTTTTTGAATTGAATACAATTCTGATTAAAATCGAGGGAGGGACGGTCAGTCGGAAATCATTTCTTGTTCTGAAATCTAAAATCTAATTAGTTTTTTTTCTTCTTTTACTAAGTAGTGACATCAGGGCCGTATTTAGGATCTGTGTGCCCCTAGGCTGAATCCTGCCAGGGAATATATTTTTTTTAATTAACCTATAAAAACCGAATTTTCAGCAATTATCCAATGAAAAACTTAAAATTAAACATATTTCTTTGATCGCATCCATAATCAAATATTTAAAAGGAGGAGTTGGACCTTGGACCAGAATTTAAATTAAAGTTTCTTAATTAAATGTGCCAAACGTTTTGTCACTGATTAGCGACTTCCTGAGTGGCTCATTTTATAAACTTATTTGTCAGGAGTTCTAACTACAAGAAAAAACATTCTAAAGTAGGTAAATACCTTCATCGAATCATCAATTTGTTATCAAAACAAAATAAAACAAGCAATTGTTTTTTTTTGTATTATATTGTTTTGATAACAAATTGATGATTCGATGAAGACATTTACCTACTCTTTAGAATGTTTTTTTTTCTTGTAGTTAGAACCCCTGACAAATAAGTTTATAAAATAAGCACTGGAGAAGTGGCTAATCAATGACGAAACGTTTGCCCCATTTAATAAAGAAACTTTCCTTTTGTTTTAAATTCTGTTCCAACTCCCTACAATCCTTTTAAATAAAAAATTAAAAATAAACGTTTAAAGTTTATTATTAAATTAGATAAAATTTACTTCTGAGATATACCTACAGTATACAGTACCAGTATTTAGATGTGGGTTTTTGAGATTTTAATGCGAAGTCATAATATAGGCATAAATAAATAATTTGTATTTAAGTTTATTATTAAATACTACGGCATAGCTAGCGACCCGAGTCTGGGAAATTTTTTCACTTTTTTTCTTAATTAATAAATGTGCGGGAGGCGATTCTTTCATTAGAATCGAAGAAAATAACTAAAAGGGGTGTGGATAGAATTATCTAACTTCTTCTTTTATAGAGAAGGAAATGCAAGGATGCGAAATAGAAGTCAATAAAGATTCAATTTTTAGTTTCAATTATTCTAAGAATGGCCATTTGGTCTTGGATCAAAATTATACTCGTTATAGAGAGGGCAAATATTTAATTGAACTTCAATAAAATTCAGACAATAATGTGAAAAAATACTTGTTCTAACTGGCGAACGTACTGGATCATGAAAAAGTTAATGTGCAGCGAGCTTTTATGACAAATAATTAAAATTGCATGGATTTTGTAACTTTAAAATAGTATTTTTAATTACTTCTATTTTTTTACGTTTACTTTTTTTATTTTTAGGTGTACCTCAAATGATTCCAGATATTTTTAGTGTGCCGTCAACCAAAAAAGGTTGATAAAAACTGAGTTAGATCAAGTAGAAGTGTCTTTAATAAAAAGAAAAAGAGACATAGAAAATTGATGTAAAATAGAAGGGGGTATTGTTTCGTGCTTTTACAGGTGTCTCTGAACCTTTGGCGCAAGCACACTAAATTTACATGAAGCTACAATTCTTATTTTTGACAATGCTAGGTTCAATCATATATGTATAACTCCCAATAAACTGAAGATGTCCAAATAAATTCAGACCGAAACGTTTTATTCAGGGTGTTTTATTGAAACTGGCACCTCGAACTTTGGCTGATACCTCCTCCTTTATCTAATACTCTATTGTCTTTGTCGACTATTGAGTAAGTGTGGGGACGGGAGAAGAGAGTTCCCAAAAAGGTATTTTAATGAAATATATGGCAAATATTGAAACTGAAATACGTTCTCTGTGAGCTGCGCCCACTCGAATCGTTGGGAGGGTTTTTCTTTCTTTCCATTTCACAGGGGATATTGTCTGCGTCGGTTGTGATAATCACTTGACCATATAGACTCGATCTTTTCTGAATGGCTTTGCTCTCGAAAGAGATCCATTCACTTAGTTATCCATACCTCTTTCAAATAGAGTGAGCACTTAGAAATAAATCTTTTTCTATCTCTTTCTATCTTTCTTTATCTTTCTCTGTCAACATTATAGATATCCACATATAGGATGCGATTAAATCTAGTCTTATTATCGATAGAGAGGTGGATATAACAGAGGATGTTTATTATAATCCAATCGTTAAAATTAATGATTTTAACATTTCAAAATAAATCATTGGTTAGATTTATATACATATATTGCTGATGTTTATATTTGTCTTCTATATACTCTTACGAGAATTATTATTTAACATTCATGAAATATTTTATATACATATTTAACAAACATTAATATTGATTTCAAAATGATCTTGGAGTTTTTACAAAATAACTTGCTCGTGGTTAATTTAAAATATTAATTAAATTTTCCAAAGTTACAGTTAGCCTAAGTGTTGTTAAATTAAACTAAATTATTCAATTCATTGTCTTTCATAATCAAAGTGCTCGGTTAACTGATGTGGCCATCCACATAACTTTACCATGCACCTGCCACTTCTCTTATATTTGATATTTAATCAAATAACTAATTTATAATCATTTAATGAAAAATTCGTACAAATTGATTAAAGGGTCTAGGATTTATATTGATAATTCTCTCCCTCCCCCACCCATCTGGAGAAATAATGAGTCTCTTTTAAAATATTGGGCCTTTTAATTTTCAGATTACTTTTTTATGCTGTGATGGGGGTATATGCAGAAATGTGCCACATGCATCTTTATTAATAAACTCTACTTCTCTGGTTCAAATAGTTAGTTGACTAAATATTGCCAAATTACTAAAATTTACGAAAAAAATAGCAAGTTTTGGAAAAGTTTTCACTTTTTCATTAACATCAAAATTGAAGAGTAGTAGAGACCGAAACGCAATGAATAGTACTATAAACTTTTGAGTCATTATATCTCATTACACTATGGATGATCTAAATAAATATATTTAAAAAAAATTTGCCTGGTTTTAATGAGATTTCCTCACGTTATGTTAAAACCATAAAAAACAACAGGTGTTTTTCAATTTATCAAATTAATCAATTTATTTATTTTTAAAAACCACTAATAGTTCATTAAAATAATATTATTCATTAAAAATTAAATAATTTATTTCATGATAATTTAATTAAACACAAATTTTTTTTTTAATAGAGTATAAGTATTTTAATTATATTAATAGGACGCCTCTAGCTTTAGCTGACTGAGATTGTTAACACCTTCTGCATAATTTACTAACCTAGTCTTGAAAAAGTTTTCACTTTTCCTACTAAATTGTACCTTATATATGTATATATAGAGAAACATCTGAAACATGCTCCAAGAGAAATTGATTTTCATCTACTATCTGTTTGTCTCTCTGGGTGGTATCCCAGAAAAACTCACTTTGTTATTTCAAGTAAAATTGTCGTATTCCCATTACAAATAACTGACTAGATTTTTTGGCTATCTCTCTCCAAAATCTACATATGAAAAATGGAAAAATTCAGAACAAAAACTGTGTCATTATAGAGGCAGGTCTTATACAACCGCTGTGGCGTTGTAGCTTATAATACTTGACACAGAGGTTAGACTTGATATTCTGCACCTCTGTGCCAAGTTTAAGATTTCAAGCCCTAGCATTTCGTAGATAAAAGTTGCTAAAACTTGTAGAGGAGGCACTAGACGGTCAATCTTTTGATCAAAATGATTGAGTCATTGATTGAGTTAAGCGTGGTTGACCGCCTAGGAACCCGTTTGATGCTTGAGTCAATCATTGATTTTTTTGATTGAAAGTTTGATTGATGCAAATGATTGAAGAGGCTCATGACCGTCTACAAAGGTTTTGATCAATCTTTCCTTCAATCACACAATCGGCACCAACCACGTAGGACTCTCTCTGCTTTCTTTCAACACCGAAACCTATTCGAAACTCTACTACGAATGAGTTTTGATCAAAAGATTTACGTTGATGAGTGGATGATTGAGTCAATGATTGACTCAATCTATTGATCAAAATGATTGGCCCTCTAGGGCCTGGTTAAAGAGCGTACCTAGTCTTGAATTTATTTTTATTTTTTCTCTCCAAATTATATCGAAAAAAAGCTGAATCAATTTCTTTCCAACTAGACAATATGAAAAATTGATGTTCAAATTCGAAGAAATCGCTCCGGGTGGATCATTGGCTAGGGATTTGAGTTGTACCCATGTTGGTTTTTGAATTGTCCATTTGAATAGAGCCTCGGCTGTTAATCAACTCGGTTATGAAGAAAATCCGTTGTAATAGGACGGAGATTTAATCGGCATTGTATGGCGCGATCACGCAGCTCGGCCGGCGCTTCGCTCTTTTTTCTTTTGCCTCATCTTCAGTCTGAAAGTTCAATAAAATTTATCTGCTTTGTTTACAATGCTGAGCCGTTGAGCCCGGGGTCACGACTTCGTTCGAATTCGATCCAAAGGCCTAATACTGTATCTACGAGCATCGAACTGTCGTATTTCTCCTTCTCACCAATTACGGACCAATTAGACGCACCGAGCCATGTATGTGTTTATTTATTTCTATATAGTATTTAAATTTAGAGTGTATTTATGGATATTGACCACAATGACATGTTTATTTTTAATGGGTCTTTACCAAATGTTTGATCGTTACGATGGCTGGCTTTTTTCGATCATAAGGTAACGTGCTTCGAATATTGCAGGGGCTTGACGGCCGCTATTTATGGGCAAATGCAAACATTACCTCGAGATAGAATAAAAAAAAAAAAAAAGGATTAAACGAGAGAAGAAAAATTAACGCCCTTAAGTCAAGAATTTATGGCTTTCGCAAGCCCTTTTTAAAACACTCGACACGTCTATTAAGTAAAAGTCTGGTGGACCAGAGGCGTTGCTATTTGAATGATTGCCTTGCCAAATTCATTTTCAATTCACCCACACATGCACATTTAGAAAAAAAAACATAAACATAAAAAATAAATTAAAATTTCGTTCATCCCGTGAGAGATTTTATTATTTATTTATTGACGAAATACAAATTGAATAATTATCATAATTTAAGTTCCCTTTCTTTCGTATAATTTATCGAATATCCATCAAGTTTTATGAAGCTAATTTTTGTAAAGAGAGAAGTAACATTTACTAATATACATAAAGTTAATACTTTGGAGTTTGATTGATAGATATTTCAATTTGCCTCTGAACCAAGTATTTCATCAAGATATGGCACAAAAATATAAATTTCGGTTTAGGTAAAATTCATCGCAGGAACAATTCACGGTAAGGAAAATTAATTGCAGGAAGATTCATCGTATTTGTTTTTCATGAAGATTTTGAAATATATTTCTCAAAATCCTAATGAACATTTTACTATATATTTAAAAGATAAAAATCAAACTAAAAATGAAGGGATGCTTAATGTAAAAAATAAAATATATTTTACAGTTTTTTTTATTTTTATTGAAAAAATCAACTATCCGAATCAGGAGGGGCAAAAATTTAAATATTATCCCCTTTGTTGGATTTGAAAAAAAAATTATACGGTTATATTTCAGGACTTTGCGGAACTATTTATGGAAAAATCAACTATCAGAATCAGAGATGGGGAGCAAAAAATTTAAATTTTATCTCTTTTTTCCGGACCGAATAAAAATTTTGAGAAATATATTTCAAACTCACTATGAAAAGAAATACGATGAATATTCAAGGAATAAATTTTCCTTGCAATCAATTTTGCAACCATGAATCTGCTCTGAGATCATTTTTCGCGCAATGAATTTTCTGCGATGAACTTTCCCGACCCAGTCCGGCATCTAAAGGGCCTGGAGCTGCTGAAAAATAAATGCTTATGCTATTTATAAATTTCTAGCTAGTTATAATATATTTATAATATTATAAAATATATTTTAACAAATATTTAATAGTGGGGGGGGGGGGTCGAAAATAAGATTTAACTGCGGGTTTGGCTTTTCGTCTCCCCCTACCTAACTTAATCTTATCTCAAAAAAATATTTTTTAATTCAACAGAAAACATTAAAATATTTTATTTCAGTGAAATCACCCTGTCTTAAATAGATTATATAAAAACTTAAAATTAATTTTTTATTTTTATTTTATTTAACTTTATCTCAGGACTTATTTTTCAGACCTCTTTTAATTAACTCTAGAACGCATAACCCGGTCACACCTTTTCTTTTCAATAACTTTCAGAAAAAGAGGTCCCATAAATTCCAAGTTTTAAATATTCCTTCATCAATACATAACAAAAGGATTTTTCCAAAAAAAAGTTTTATATAATACTAAATTACTTTAACATACAGAGTATGGTCAAGTATTGTAATCGTGCATGAAAAAAGTGTTTTTTTCCTTCTTTTTTTCGAAATATCTCAAAAACGGCTGAAACTATTTTGATTAAAAAACGAACCCATCGCATTTCGCTCTACAAAAAAGCCCTAATAAGTGAACATCGAAAAAATTATATTTTTCGAGACAATAATTGTTTTGTCAATATATCTGTTGGTTAGTTAGTCTGTCCGTTAGTCTGTTAGTTAGTCTGTGCGTTACCAAATTTTTGTGAACGAGCTAGCTCAAAAACTAGTGTGAATATCGAAACCAAATTTCACACGTAGCTTTGGTCCATTGAGATTAAGAGCTGATTATATTTAGGTGTATATCGACCCAAAAGTAAGGGGGATGGAGGGGGTTAAAAATTAAAAATCTAGGCCATTTGAGAAAACTCAACCAAATTTTGTAAACATAATCACTCGGATCCCAGAAGTCTAAAAATGCAAAAACTAACGGCCCAAAGGGGAGTGTAGGGTCAAGAAATGAAAATATAGGCTCTTGTACCAAAATCAACCAAATTTTGTATACATAATCATTGGGCTCCCAGGAGTCTAAAAATGCAAAAACTAACCCCCTGCCCACATGATTATAAATAATTTTATTAAATATTAAATATAAGTGAAAAGCCAGGTTGTATGGTAAAGTCAAGTGGATGGCCACATCAGAACACGTCAGCTTTTTTTCTTGAAACCATTTCACAAACACAAAGTCCCAAGACGAACCTCTCAGGCGCGGAAGTTTTCTGTGTATTAAAACAGTAAAAACAGTAAAAAAGTATTAATATATTATTTATTTTTATAAATCCTGATATAAATTAATAAATAAAATAAATATAATTATTGAAAAAATGTAGGTATTATAAACCAATAAATTTATAGTGGACCTGACACACTGTATATAGTAGAACTTTTCATTTAAAAAAAAAAAAATTAGAGCGAAGTATAGTAAAAATTACATAAAAATTGTAAAAAAGTATTGATTTAATATTTATGTTTATAAATCCTATATATAAATTAATGAATATAATTATTGAAAAATGTGTTATATTCCAATCAAAAATATAATGGGCCTGATAGTCCCGGCTCGCGACTTTGTGTTTGTGAAAAAGCTTGTGTGTTCTAGGATCAATATTAATGTGTGGCTAATATTTAATTGTTTTCGTGACTCTCGACTCTGTTGATTATCTACTTCTTTCTGTCTTCGATTGAATATAAAACAAGATTGGAGAATGTGGGTGGGAAGAAAGAGAAATGTACTAGATAATCGACCTTCTGTCTTCCCTTTTGCGAGAAATGACCACCTTGAAGACATGTATACGCCACGTTGAGATGATGAGAATGATAACGAGAGTGGAGACCGGACAAAACCAATTGGCGTCAGTAATAATAGATATTTACAGGTTGCAATAGAGTATCCAAGCAGTTCAATTCACTAGAAGATATAATTAGGTTAGGGTTGTTTTATCTAGATTGACTAAATTACTCAAGGATAGTTCATGAAAAAATTATCAAGATGACAGTGAGTTATTAAACACAATAAATCATTTTTTGCTATCGTAAAAATAATTATATTGTTCTCATTTTTAATCTAATTATACAATAATATAAGTATTTAATCAAATAAAAAAAGTAGTGAAAAATTTCCTCAAAGATTAAAAAACTGGTCTTCAAAAGACAAGAAATTGTATCTCGATTTGTGAACAAATAGAATTGCAACGATCCAAGATAATAATAAATTAATCAAATTTGACATTTTATCTTTATATTTTTTGAATTTTTAGAGATCTAGAAGGATAGACATTCTTCAAGACACATTTGAAGTTCAAAATAAAATTTATAAGAATAAATGTTTAATAAACTTATTCGAACGAGTTAAATTGAATTAAGTTAAATTCATTTCTTTATCACATTTTTTCATTTGTCTTCCAAACTAATTATCTGTAGTAAGTAAAATAAGTTCCTATAAAAGAAATCATATTAAGCTATTTCCCAGAATTTTCAGAGATTTTCAAATAAATGGGTTGTTAATTTAGATGGGGGATTTAACTAAATTGATCCTCTTCTAGACAATAGAAGATTAAACTTAAATTGGAGATTTAATAAAGCCTTCTTCAGAAAAAATGGAGAGGAGAGAATGCTGGTGGCTCGACCAGGTATAACATACTGCCTTACTTTGTAATCCTTATTATTATTAATTATTATATTATGACGAGCTTTTCGCTCGAATCTCGGCCCTCCGGGCTGGTGCCCTGGCGAGCGGCGTCTCTGTCCAAAAATTTTATTCCTCTTAAAATACTACACTCCAAATGTATACCTGTAAACTCCCGAAAATACATACTCTCTTAAAAGTTTCGCCTCATTTTCGTCCTGACACAGCTACAGAAATGAGAATATAGATATAAATCTGGGAGTATTTCTTATTTCTATAATCTACAGCATTGTGATATTTTTTGTGTGGAAATATGTAGATTTATTTAAATAAGTAGGATCGTGTGAGGAGGAGAATTATATTATAGCATTTTTTTTAAAATTTGGGATCGATAATCGATATAACGCTCCGAATATTTAAAAGAGATCAGGTGTTGTTTTTATGACAGGCTGCTCCAGTATTGCCATGAGAAACTCGGGCGTGCGCTCTTTCTGTGCGCAAAGAAAAGCAAATTAAATATTTAATTTTTGAGTGGTGAGGGGGCGGGGAGGTGGAATAATTATCAATATATTTAATTTAATGTTTCTTAATTTAAAATCAATTGGAGTGTTTCATTTCAAAATTCGAGTCCAAATTACGATTATATTTCAAATTTGCCGCAAATATGCCTACGTCGCTCCCTGTCGGCGGCATTATGTCAGCGTTGCGGCAAATTAATCTGGACTAATCATATTATAATACAAAAAATATGTAAATATAAAATATATAAAAATCTCTTTACGCCCCCCACCCTCTCCAATTCCACCTTTTCTATCCCTCCTTTTTGTCCTATTGTCTTTTGTATAATACCTTCCCTTCTCTTTTCTTTTCTTTCCTTTTTTTATAAAATAACAAGGTTTCTCAGCTTTTACCTTGCAAAAAAAAAAAAAAAAAAAATAATAATTGTAAATAAAAATAAATAAATGTAATCATAAAAAATAACCCCGAATGTCAGCCTAGGCAATGTGAGTTAAGTGGAATATATTAATGCTAGATCCTAAAATGTTAGGGGATCTAATAAAAAAATCATATGTATATATATTTATTGCTGAATAAACTAACATAAAAAAAGAGGGGGGGGGATTTAAAGCTAGGCGAGTTTTTTGTATGTACAAAATAACATGTTTAGTTAAATTTTTAAAAATCTCTATTCAACAATATCTCACTGATGCAGCGAGTGAATTTTAACTTTACCATACAGGGTATGGTCACGTAATATTATTTTAATCGAGGACGAAAAAAGTGGGGGTTTTTTATTCGTTTTTTTGAAATATCTTAAAAATGAAGCAACATATTTTGATAAAAAAAATGAGCAAAACCAGGGCATTTTGCTCTACAAAAAAGGACTAATGAGTGAACATCAAAAAAATTATGTTTTACGAGATATTAATTATTTTGTCAAAATGCCTGTTAATTAGTACGTTACCAAATTTTGTCTACGCTCTAGCTCAAAAATTAGTGTGAATATCAAAAGAAAATTTCACATGTATCTCTGGTGCATTGAGATTAATATCTGATTATATTTTGGTTGAAATCAAACCCAAAATTAAGGGGGTGGGGGGCTTAAAAGTTAAAATTATAAAATTTTTAAACTAAAAAAAATGAAATATACTGAAAAATGAACCTATAATAGAAAAGAGAAAATTTATTTTTCTTTTGGGGCCAAGATTGCTGGTGGGGGATTAAAAATGTTTTTAAACAAAAATCGAAGAAAGCTGATATTTCTAATAAAATAGTCTCCTAATTAAAAGGAGATATTATTAATTACTAATGGGCCCAAAATTAAGGAAATCAAAATTTTTCTTGTACTTGGATCGACAGACTATCTATCTGCTGAATATCCTCTAACTCTAATTACAAGCTAAATTTCAAGTTTCTATAGATTTATTAATTTAAAAGCTAGTTGGATTCGATAAAAAAATGTTTTGTTATTGTTTTTGTCTAACGGGCTGTTAATGTGTAGTTTATCTTTGGTTTTCTCCATTTCGCTTTTCCATTCAATATCGGCTATATCAGATCTAAAAATCATTTTTCATATTAATTAATATTCCGACATTATCGTATAATATTTATGGCCATATCTTTATATTTTCGGTAATATTGATTTTCCTATAAGTGACAATATTCTATTTTTATAGCACTTTAATTATCTATTAATAAATATTGTACGATTTGCCTGTAGGGTACGCTTTGCATTGTATTTAGTAAGCCGTGTAGGTTGCATACCGTTTAGGCTTTTGATAACTAATTAATTCATTATACTAAATTTAAACTTAGTAACTTAGTGATAAATGAGTACCTACTATTTTTCGGGATCGTTTAACAATATACTATTCTTTAATAGAATGAAATTAAGGAAGTTTAATTCTTTTTCAAATAAATTGTATTAAATTGAATCCCTACTATTGTTTCCCACCTTCTTCAAAAGTTTTAAAAGATTAGCAATTAAATTTTAACATTTATTATGCTAAATTACTTCAAAAATCTGAAACTTTGCTAATAAAACCAATACCTTAACTTATCTATCGTTGTTAAAGTTTATAATAAAATATTTATCTATTTATAAAGCAAATGTAATTATAAAAAGAAATGATGGCATGTTTAAAAATAGCTAGAAAAATTAAATTTTGTTTTAATATTTATAGTTTAATATCCAATGTGAATCTATATGTATCATAAATACTCTCCAGAGGTTTTTAATAGAAAATTAATTTTTCTTCTATAAAACGAAACAGCTAAGAATTATCTTTTTCATTAAGGGTCGAATTTTCATTCGGCACTCCTCTGTTTTAACTCATCTCTGGTGAGGTTTGAATCCATCCATAATTAGTTTCTTACTCCCCACCCCTGTCCATAAGCCACTATAATGGATGGCCCTCACTCAAATGAGAAACAAAAATTCAACTAATAAGAAAATATATTGGAAGTAGAGAAATTGAAGTCTTTTGTAAAAGAGTTTCATTGCTGTGAAAAATTCGAATATTTAATTGGATGAAAGAAGCTATTCAAAATTCAAAAACAAAAAGTTTAGAAAAAATTGAAATCATGTATGTGAATAATTTCACGTTATAATTTAGAACAGCACTTCTTAAACTTATTTCATCTACCACCCCATTTGACTGATAAATCTTTTTATCTATATAGGTATATATAATTAAGGTTTTGTCTATACATTGCTCCAAATCATGCCAAATTTTGGTTGCACACGTTTCAAGCAAAGTTATGAACGAAAACAACCTCAACAAAATGCCTGCTCTGTCTGTATGTCTGTCGTGGTTTCCGCGAAAAGTTGCTCACGATTCACGTAAAAAGGGCTGAAGGGATTATTATGAAATTTCATATTTGGATCAGATGTCTTCTAACTTAGGTTTATAGCTATATAACGTTTTGATATTTTGACCCCAAAAGAGGGTTTAGGGAGACGCAAGAATGAAATTTATCAAATAACTCCTAAATTATTAACTCTACGGCAAATTGTATTATTAGCAAAGTTGTAGGAGATGTGATTTCTGACAACAAATTCCCCCCAAAAACTACCCAAAATGGGGGGGGAGGGTGAAAAAATGTAAATTCTTGCCCTTGGAACAAACTCGAACAAATTTTGTATACATAATCTGTGGGTCACTAGAAGGCTAGCAATGCAAAAACTGGGTGCGGGGGTGGGTTTC
>JALMQS010000225.1:9951932-10011668 GCA_024734495.1 Forficula auricularia
TCAGTCCACCGGTGAAATTCTAGCAATTATAACTCATATATGGAATAAAAAGAGCTAGAGACTGGTAAAGAGACGTTCGTGTAGGCTTTTGAAATTGCAAAGACTTTCAATCAGGTCTGGCACAAAAATCCTTTGACCAAATTACCTATTTTGACGAGCAGCTCTGCAAGTGATTTGAAAGCTTTCTCTCAAATTGTAGTATAAAGCTGAGTTAGTTTGGAATATCATCCCTCCTTCTATACTAATGATGTAGTTCCTCAGAGTATTGTTATTTTTCCCACATTCTTTATTCTCTATATTAATGATCTTTTGTATTTGCTCTCCAATCCGATACATTGTTACACAAGCGACATCCACCATAATACTCAATCCTTGCAAATCAATCGAGGAAACATCGCTAAATTTAGATTTAAGCAGATTTAATAATTGGGTAAACTTTAATGAGGGCAATAATACACAATATTGTCTAATTTCTGGCCCCGTAAATACGGATCTTCCTGAATTGATTCGAGCTCTTTGGAATATTGTGGCAAAATATCAATGTTGGCTGTCACTTTATGATCTGAACTTTCTTGGAATGATCACATTACTTCAGTAGTAAAAGCAGGTGCATGTAAACGTGGTTTTCTTTACAAAATCAGACGCTATATCACGCCCACTCAATTTTATTACCCTATATAGAGACCTCAAATTTGCCCATGTCTCGAATATGGCCCGTATCTTTATTTCATTACAAGGGAGAGGTGTGAATATAAATATATTTTATTACGGGGGGGGGGTGATTAGAAAAACATTTTGGTCTGTTCTCAAACTTGACAGGCGTAGCCCCTAGCTAGCAAGATGCCTGCAGAAGGCGGGCTTCCCAGCTGCTCATATAATATTATATCTGTTTTACTTTACCATACAGGGTGTGATCAAGTATTGTAATCATGCATGGGAAAAGTGTTTTATTTTGCTTCCTTTTTTTGAAATATCTCAATAACAGCTGAAACTATTTTGATTAAAAAAATTGGGCGAAACCATGACATTTCAGTCTACAAAAAAAGCCCTAATATAAGTAAACATCTAAAAAATTATTTTTCGAGATAATAACTGTTTTGTCAAAATGTCTGTTAGTACCTACCTACATTAGTTAGTACGTGCATCAGTTCCCAAATTTTTGTGGACGCACTAGGTCAAAAACTAATGTGAATATCAAAACGAAATTTCACATATAGTTTTGGTGAATTGAGATTAAGAACTGATTAGATTTAGTTTCAAATCGAACCCAAAATTGAAGGGGGAGGGGGTTGAAAAATTAAAATTATAATATTTTCAAACTAAAAAAAAAACAAGAAAAAGGAAATATACTATAAAATGAAGTTATAATGACGAAATTATTATTATTTTTTTCTGGGGCCGAAATTGGGCAGTTAGTTTTTGCACTTTTTAATCCTCCCCCCCCTCTCTAAATGATTATTAAATATTAAATATAATAGAGGGGCCAGACGTATGGTAAAGTCATGTGGATGCCCATATCAGTTTATTATTATTTTTTGTTTTGTATTAATAAATTTTTCTCCGTCGCCACCCGTCAAAATTTAGTGTGAATACATATAATATTATATATTTATATGTAAGAGAAACGATTATAGATTGTAATTCAGATATCTTTCAAGCAATAAATGATCGATGATAAAAGACTTCGACCAACGCTTAGCAGAAAGTTTTAAATTTATTATCTCTTAAGTTATCTTCTCAGTTGAATTAATTCAGTAATTTCTAGTAATTAATTCATAGTCAAGTCACGTATCGATGGATAATCCATGCTTTTTTATAATGGTGACCAACATGAAGGAGCAACTTTATTTATCAATGTCCAGGGACATCAGCTGGAATGGTGATTTTATCAGTCATATCATCTCTTAGTTTAATTTATATTAATGTTTTATGATTATCTACTATCTTTACAATAATTACGTTTTTATAGGAAGAATTATAGTAAAATAAAATTACTGATTTGGATGATTAATGAAGCGATAATATGCAAATAAATGGAAACATCTTTCACTGCATTCTAGTCTATCATTTCTCTGTAATAAGTTACTTTGTTGAATGTGGTCAGGTACACAAGTTGCCTTATTTCACTAAAAAAATTATTTCGCGAATTTTGTTATACTATATATTTATAAAAGAACAATTAATAACACAGAAATATAACTTTTGGAAAGTTGTTGATAATGCATATAATAGTAAGATCAACAAAATGTATATGTAATATGGATCGTAAAAATCAGAGGGTATACTATATAATATAAAATAAAATGTTTTAGTCAGGTATTTTTTAAAAGCAAATTGAAACAATTTAAAATATTTATGTGAATATTCAAAAAGTTAATTTCTCAAAAATTTTTAAATTTTCAACTAGGACAGAGTATAGGCTAGTATTTGCTCAGATCAAACCACAGGGTTACCTCCGTATATCCTCCACTAGAGCCCTGGTTGTTGTTATTATGGTGCAATGTTCTAATTCCTACACATAATACAGTAGAAATTGGTATCTAAAATTTTTTTATAATATTACAATTTTTGGTAGGTACAGGTTAAAATTTTTAATTCTTTTGTTATTGACCAAAAATAAAAAATAAAAAAATTTGTGAAATCACACTTTGTTTCAATTAAATTTTGTATAAAATTACGATAAAATATATAAATCTATTTCAAGAAATTTAAAAAATAAATAAATCTAGAAATTTAAATGAAAAATTAAAAAAAAATCAAATGTCCTTAGTCTTTTTGAATTGTTTGTCGAATGGAGTCAATTTAATTTCCAATTTCAAAGACAACTCTTGGTGAAAATCAAATATTATCTAATAAATACTGCAAAACCGGGGCGTGTCGTGCGTTACACGAGGGCGCCTTGTTTTCAAGGGTAGCCATAGCCTTAACTACTCTGCCAATTTAGTTGTCTAACTAGGAGAGGCTACCATTAAACGAGATAGCTATTATATTAAAAGACTGCTACTGGCAAACAGCGAGCGTGCCGCGACAAGTTTGAACATGTTCAAACATGACTGTGTCTGGTAATGCTTCCCCCACCCTCTGCTCGCTAGACAAGCCCAGTTTGTCTGTAGAAATCGTCCACAGTATTTCTCTGCGCCAGGGACAAGTCGGAGAAATGCCAAGTGGTCAGATGGAGCAACGGGTTAACCTCAGGTTTATTGAGAAACTGGGGAAAATTTCCATAGAAGCTTATGCTAATGTTAAAAGAAGTATATGGAAATGAATTTTTATCAAGCGCACAAATTTTTCAGTGGTTTAAAACGGTTTAAAGAGGCTTGTGAAACAAACCGAAGATTAGTTCTTTCTTTCTAGCTTTAAAATGTATTCATTTTCCTCAAAATCACAAATAATATTAAAATTTTAATCAAATTATTATTATTATTTTGGTCGAAAATAAAACAAATTATTTTATAAAGAAAAATCAATGGGGTCTACTAGTATATATAGTAGTCCCGACTTATTTCATTTTACTAAAAATGATTGCTTCGTTTCTTTGAAGCAGAATAAAACATAAGATATGCTACTCACTAATTATGTAAAACACATCGGTAAAATATTCATCTTAATTGAATGAGTAGTTTTAGAGTAAAAAGTAAAGTGAAAGCAAGCAAGCAAACAAACAAGCTTTTTTTAGATAATAATTTAGATTCACTAATCGAATTTGTACAATCACTTTTAACTCTTTTAAAGTGACCTTGAATTTTGTTATTGGTATAAAATATATAAATAATTTATTAGTAATGAAGCTGTTGAAGCTTTTATTTTTGTGATTTATTTTATTAAGTTAATTACCTGTAAGGAAAGCGGTGAACATTATTAACAAATTAATAGTAAATATATAAAAAAATTATATTTGAAAAATGTGGGGTTTCATACTTGAGAATGTTCGCAGAATAAGTCGATCGAAATGTCGTAGTTTTTTTGTATTATTTTATCAATAAATAATTATAATTAGGCAATATATATATGTGGTAGTCCTGACCTACTTCATTTTACTAAAATTTCAATTCTTTATATAAATAATATAATTTTACTATTAACAGTAAGAGGAATTTAGAAAGATTGATTAACTAAATAAGAATTTTTAATGGTATGCTCAAATTAATTTTCATATGCTAAAGGACCCGCTATTAAAATATTTCACGGGCCCAAAATTTCTAGTTCTGCTACCAAAACCTAGGTAGGTAAATAAAAGTATTCCAGAACATCACCTTTATGATACTTATACATAAGTTTTGAGTTTTTTTGAGTTTTGAACATTCTAAGATCAACGTAGATTGAAATCGAATGTCAAAATCAAAATTCATTGCTTTCAAATTAAAAATCAAATAAAAAAATATATCTAGAAAAAAAGACAAGCAGATGGTCATAAATATAGGTAACGAAATATGTCGAAAAAGTTAAAAATCACTATGACAACCGATTACAATCTCTCCTCTTTTATTTATCTTCGAATTATATATATATATATATATTATAAATTTAATTTTAACGGAAAAGGCAAAAATAAAAACAACTTGAAATCTAATAAATTGCTTATCTACCTGCATTTTTACATGAAATGAAATAAACTCAATTTATTATTATAAAGATTCGTTCTAATAATTACTATTAATTTGATAAAAAGAAACATAATTAATATTTAATAGACAAGACATTTCCTGGAGAATTTTTTATGAAAAAAATTAATAATAAAATCAGATATTGAACGAAGTTGTTCCAAAAGAGATAAACTCATAAAAATGGCTACTCAAAGCTTCTCTTAAAAAGAGAAACCCGTTTTAAATAGTTCTAGTTTCTCTGAAAAAAAAACTTAAGGAGTAAAAAAAATAAATAAATAAAAGACGACATTCTCGTTTGGTACAATTTCGAAATATCCGGGAATCTAAATTGATGGCCGACGGATGGACGGACGGGCGGTTGGACTAAAGAGGAGGAGCGAAAGCGTTTTGGCCTTCACCTCTGGAGAATTGTCCGCCTTCCCTGGAGCGATTCGATTGTCACCAAATCGAATTTCCAAGGTTTCGGCTTCCAGTTGAGATGCTGCGCAGCCGGTTTCAATTCCACTAGCTACTTCCACGACTAATGACTTAACACAAGGAGGAGGCCGCGACCCAACCATTTTTATGACTCCCGATTCATTCGCTTTCGTTCTTAATGTGCTTTTCTATCTTGAAATTAAAGCAGCAATCGGATCATCTTGAATTTGAACGGGCCACGGTTTATTGAATTAATTTCCCACTTGGAAGATGGTCGGTTTCATTAACGTCCATATAAAACAAATCGATCCTGATGGATGGCAAAACTGCTTTAATTAAATTTCACTTAAAAATAAAATAAAATAAAGTAGTTGAGATATTTTATTCTAAATACTTTTCGTCGGTATGTCTAAATTGTTGAGATGAGAAAATTTTTTACTTTACCATACAGGGTATGGTCAAGTGTTTTTGTAATCGTGGATGAAAAAAGCGGTTTTTTTCCTTCTTTTTTTCAAAATATCTCAAAAACGACTGAAACTATTTTGATTAAAAAAATTGAGCTAAACCATGGCATTTCGCTCTACAAAAAAGCTCCAATAAGTGAACATCGAAAAAATTATATTTTTTGAGATAATAATTGTTTTGTCAAAATGTCTCTTAGTTAGTCTGGTTGTCTGTGCGTTACCAAATTTTTGTGGACGAGCTAGCTCAAAAACTAGTGTGATTATCGAAGCCAAATTTCACATGTAAGTTTGGTCCATTGAGATTAAAATCTGATTAGATTTTGGTGAATATCGACCCAAAATTAAGGGCGGTGTAGAGGGGGTGGGGTTAAAAATTAAAAATCTAGGCCGTTTGAGCAAACTCAACCAAATTTTGTATACATAATCAGTGGGTCCCCAGAAGTCTAAAAATGCAAAAATTAACCGCCCAAAATGGGGGGGGGGGTATAGGGTCAAAAAATGAAAATCTTGGACATTTACCAAACTCAACCAAATTTTGTATACATAATCAGTGGACCCCCAGAAGTCTAAAAATGCAAAAACTAACCGCCAAAAAGGGGGGGGTCAAAAAATGATAATCTTGGCCATTTACCAAACTCAACCAAATTTTGTATACATAATCAGTGGGACACCAGAAGTATAAAAATGCAAAAACTAACCCCCTACATGATTATAAATAATTTTAGGGGCCAGGTTGTATGGTAAAGTCAACTGGATGGACACATCAGAACAAGTCAGCTTATTTATACTTATGATTTTATACCTATACTTTCTAGAAGATATTGATTTTAAAATACATTTTTCATTCATATATTTTAATTTTTTCGTTTTTAATTGAATTGTCTGACTAGTTTGATTTATCTAATCTGAAAAATAATCAAAACCGGTTTAACTTGGTGAAGCGATGATCCTAAAAAACGTTGAGTTATTTTTTATTTATACATTTTTTTGTCATTTTATAAGGTTCCGTTTAAAAAGTAAAACTACAATGTCTCTCTGCCTATAAGACTGTTTATCTGCCAGAGCATTGTTAGGTGATATACTAAATAAAATAAAAACTTGAAATCTGCAGGAAATTCTTCCTCACTTCAGAAACCCTCCTACATTCAGAAAATTAATTAATTGCCCTAATGAAAAGGCATTAAGATCATGGTTAAAATTTTTAATCATAGTTGTAATTTGTATTTTTAAATTTCTGTATTATTATTGAATAAAAAATACTTTGTAGGTCTCACATTAATGTCACGCTTAATGTGAAACCTACCAAGTATTTTTTTATCCAATATTTTAAAAAATTGTTTCACCAAGTACCAACACCAAATTCTTTAAAAACTATCTGTATTATGTTTATTAGTGTATTTAGTTATTGTTTCAGTATTAATTTTGTATTTATACCTATTTTATATTAATTTTATGATGTTTTTGTAATTTTATATTTTTTTCTAATGTAATTTCTCATGTATTTAATAGTTGTATTACTCTATATAGTTGGTATGACCTCGAAGTCAAACTTGAATTAAAAAAAAAAACAACTAAAATTTTAGAAGCTATACTTATGTACCTTTTTTATATTAATTTATTTATTGTCACCGGGAACAAAGACCATTTATACAGCACATCAGTAAAGTGTTAGTAGGGTTAGTCAGGGAGCAGAGTTTTAGCCGGTAGAAATTTTATATGCTAGCCAGGATCAGAACCCCGGCCTCCGCTTAAACATCGTCATCATCGATGTATGTACTTATTCATTTCCCGCAAATCAAAATCGTATTAAAATTTTAATTGAATGAATATTTTGGGAAGGGTTAAATTTTAGGTGGAGTCAAAAATTAAAAATAAATTTTTATCCTAAAGTGTGAGGTATCGTTTTAAAGATTTTCAAGGAAAATTTTGTTTATTTTTTTTTAAATTTATTTTGCTTTAAAATGCCTCGGTGAGAGGGTTTTATAGTGGCAATTTTTATATTATTATTATACCTGTCGACGATTAGAAACGACTTAATTTATAATTATGAGAAAATTCCACAAATTCACTTATTCCCTTTTTATTAATATAACTTCAATAAGAAGGAATTCGATATCTCACAAAAGATCAAATAATGTTACAGTAAAAGAAGATTTCTCAGGAATAAAATATGATATACTTAAGTATGTTTTTTGTTTGTTTGTTTGTTTTTTATTAGATTGATCTCGATGTTGAATTAAAGTAATATTGGTGAAAAAGTGGGTTTGTTCAATCCATTAAATCTTAAGTGATCCGAATTCAAGTTAAAAAGAAAGTTGAATTTGTCTTCTATTTTAAAGTAATTTGTCCTATTTTAAGGGAATTCTTAATAGGAAACTGACACTAATGACTGGTTAGACTATCTCCAGTTAAATTTGACTGAAGCTCAACTTAGGCTAACAGTTGTAAGCTTACAACCATTTCCTCTAGCTTTATTTGGTTTGTTAAGAGTTAATTAAAAATGTTTCACCTAGAACCGACCACCAAGTTCCTTAAATGGTTTCACACTCATGGCAGTTTGACTGGACCATGATAAGGCGAACTTAAGATTGATTTAATTCAATCTGTAATAAAACTGAGAAGTCTGAATAGTATTGAGAAAATGACTCACATCAGCAAACACTCTGGATTTGAGTGATTGTATTGGCGAAAATCACAATAAGAGTTGCCATCTTTTTGAGTAATATAGCAGGGGTGATCACCCCCCCCTCCTGACCCTTACAATAGAAGAATAACAGTAGGCCCACTCTAAAACTTATTCGAGGAAAAGATATTGCTGTATTTCGCTGTCATTTAAAACTTTAGGCCTAATACTACTTGTACAGTATATTTTAAGGCGACTGTGGGTCAATGTTAGAGTGTCGGGCCGGTGGGCACCCCTGAATATAGTAAAATTAATAATTACATGTAATGGAATAATGGATTTACCTCTCATGATAGGACAGAAAGTTATTGAGAAAACAATTTCTATCTATCCTTCCAATAAGAATAATATACATTTTAAATACCATTAACTATCTCCTCTGATTTTTGCCAATAAACTTAGCCTTCTTGCATCAAATCATTAAAAAATGATTAGATATTGAATTCAAATTTTGATCAATATCAATATGTGTTACATATTTAACTGCTAAATCAATTCTTTTCTTATATAAATATTTTGCATTTATATTATAAATCAATTGTAATTTTATAGGATCCTAGCTTTTATTTCTCAGTTATAGGCTTACCATACGTCTCAGTTTGTCAGGGAAGGTATGGTTCAGTTTGTCATTTTGTCCCGGTTTTTTGGAAAAAATTATTAAGTGCTGCCTCGGCAAAGTTAATTATGAAATAGATTTTTTGTATTTCTCGATGTGATTAAAAGTACAAAGAAATAGAAGAAAAAGTAAAGACTTTTTCAAGACTGTGCGCTAGTTAGAGCCGCAACAAGTAATTTCTTTTGTAAATTTTTGTATGAATTTTAATGAAGTCCAATTGAATATTATTCTCTGTCTATATAACGAGTATCGTTTTGGCCCAAGTGCAAAAGGCTATTCCTAGAATAATAGAAATTAAGAAATTAATCTTTAATAGTCTGAAACAGGTCGACACATGTAAGTGGATGCCACTTACAAGTCCAGATCTGTTTCAGGCATCCTTGCAATACACCTTAGCTCTAAAGAAATAGAGATCATTCTATCCGTTCCCTTTGTAATTATTTTTATCGATTAATTTCTAATGAAAGAATCTCTCACCCGAACATTAAATAATATGGTTATTCCTCAAGTACTAGATGAGAATCAATCGCTATTTTTGGATTAAAGTCGATTCCTCTATGTCTTCAGCAATGGTTACCAATAAAAACCGAAACGTCAAAAATCCAATATAGAATGGTTATTCCTCAAGTATTTGATGAGAATCAATCGCTATTTTTGGTTTAAAGTCGATTCCTCTATGTCTTCAGCAATGGTCACCAATAAAAACCGAAACGTCAAAAATCCAATATAGAATGGTTATTCCTCAAGTATTTGATGAGAATCAATCGCTATTTTGGTTTAAAGTCTAGATTCCTCTATCTCTTCAGCAATGGTCACCAATAAAAACCGAAACGTCAAAAATCCAATATAGAATGGTTATTCCTCAAGTATTTGATGAGAATCAATCGCTATTTTTGGTTTAAAGTCGATTCCTCTATGTCTTCAGAAATGGTCACCAATAAAAACCGAAACGTCAAAAATCCAATATAGAATGGTTATTCCTCAAGTATTTGATGAGAATCAATCGCTATTTTTGGTTTAAAGTCGATTCCTCTATGTCTTCTGCAAAGGTAAGGGATAAGAAAACAACGCAGTTGCTATGGTTACTTATAAAATTTCCTCCCAAATTTTTAGCATTTCACAGAGAGAAGCCTATCCATTCTTATTTAAGCAAGGCTAAATGAGCTATATTAAAAGGTTCAAATGAATAAATTTTAAAGAATTTAAAAAATTAAAAAAGTACTCTCTTACTCTAGAGTAAAGTACTTTAAAATATAATTTTACTAAAAACTTTATTTATCCTTTTTTGTGGTCCCCAAGGTACTTAATTAGGATATTAAATTTCATCAAAATTGGTTAAGTCATTTTCAAGATATTTAGAAAAAACTAAAAAAGTACTGAAATAAAGTACTAATGTTTGTGGGTCGATATGTACCAAAAACTAATCAGCGCTTCATTTTGTTAAACTAATGGTAGGTTTTCAATTTCATTTCAATCGGTGCAACGGTGTGGAAAAAATCGTGGGCCAAAAAAACGATAACATACATACATACATCCATACATACATCCATACATACATCCATACGCACGCAAAAAAAGTGAAACATTTTTCAAGACACGGTATACTAGAGCTTCCCTAGGTAATTATTAATAAACTTAAATATAAATTGTTCATTTATGGCTATACAAAATCTAATCTGTACTATGTATTGATACAAACGCACTTTTTGACTTTACGTTTTGGGTTATCGTGGGTATCGGAATTCAGACACACAAAGAGAAAAAATCATAGTTGAAAAATATTTTTCTCAGCCTTTCAGACATTTTAAAGCACAATGAGCGAATATTTATTTTTCTGCGTGATTTAATACTACTTCCGCCTGGGAGGAGAGTAATTCTTAAGCCGAGTTCATGCTAGTGATAAATATTATTAGTTTAGCTCAGTTAAGATTAATTAAAAATCATTACTACTTAATAGTTTTTCTTTGTTAACCATTTCACAAAAAATAGACTAACCTTTTGAATCATAAATACTTTTCTGAATATAATTCTCACTTTGTAAAATCATATAGAAGTTGCTCATTTTTTATTTGTTTCGAATAAACTCTTGAAATTGTCCTGCTGAGAAAAAAATATTATGGTAAATCTTCTCAGTTAGTATACCAAGTTACAAAAAGACTCCAATTTTTCGAACAGGACAGTGGACAGACTTGAAAAATCTTGCTTGCTGGATATGATTCTTCAAATTACAAGCATTTCTAAACACGAAAAAGTAAAATAAGTCATCATTTTAGATTGAATTTAATACATTACGTAGGTCTGCTCACATTGAACCAATTATTTTACATGAATTAATGTATACATTGTATTTGAGCTTCGACTTCGGAGATTACTTCTCCACCATCGACTGTCCTTGATCACCTTTTTTGTCCTTGTTTTTAGTAAGAGGAAAAATTAATTAAATAAAAAAAACCTCTTTTCCGATAATTATTCCAATTCCATTATTTTTCAAAAATTTTCGGCCTGCTCACATAAATTTTTATTAAACCAATTATTTTACATTAATTAATGTATACATTGTATTTTTGCTTCGATTCCGGAGATTACTTCTCCACCATCGAGTGTCCTTATTCATCTTTAGTCCTTGTTTTTAATAAGAGGAAAAATCTAATTAGATAAAAAAACCTCTTTTCCGATAATTATTTCAATTCCATTATTCCCCAATCAAGTCGATTGGTTTCATCTCCATCTTTCACCACTTCATCCCACCATCATTCATCCTTCTTCCATTTTCCCCGGCCTGCTCACATACCAAGTAATTTTAATTAATTGCATATTTATAACAACCAGGTAATGGGATTTAATTAATCTAAGAGAATACTTTCGATCAGGTGTAAAGAGTAAATAAATTTTCGAAAAAACCTAATAATATGTATACAAGAAAAAATGTATAGGTGCCCTTGTGTATAATTAAGTATATAAAATATTCTGAAATTGATTCTTTTTTTCTCTTTAGAATTTTAGTGGGTTATTTAATAAATTGTTTGATGTCTAGTTTTTTAGTTTATTTTTAATAAATATTATTAAAATCAAATCTAATTCATTTCAAGTTACAAATTATCTAATTATTTTAAATCGCTTCTTGATTTAATATTTTTCTATCCATCATATCATCGTTATTAATTTTAGAGTGTATAATCCTGTTTATTCTTCTTTTTGGCTTATTTCAATGGAATGTTATTTTTCCCTTTAAATTTCCAACATAATATAATTTGATTCTAGTTAAGGGTTTGTTCCCTGTTTTTTCCACCGAATACTCTTTCAAGGGATAATGAAAAAAATACTCCCCTCAGGCTATAAATTTTTATAAATACAAAAAAATGAGAGAATTTTCAAAGTTCGGCTAAACTTATTCATTTCTTACGATTCACAATTATATTAATATTTATAAATTTTTATCCATTGTCATTAATTATGTTTTAGTGCTAAATTGTTTTGTTATTTGAAATTTTTAGTTAGATTTCTTTGAAATTGGAAGAAAATAAATAATTCTTTTTCTAAACTTAGTACACTGGCCGCAAATTTGAGTGATTTTTGGCAAATTTTTATCACTTAATAGAAAAATGAAACTTGGCAATAAAAGTCGCAGATTATTAACAAAAAATATGTGATCCAAATTTCAACTATAAATTAAAATCATTCAATAGCTTCTCATAAGATATTTCAATCTTATTCTCATATTCTGCATTTTTGAACCGGAATCTCTCAAGTTATAACTTTTTCGTCGATTTATCATTTTTATTTAGATATCTAAATCCAAAATCAAAGACAGAAAAAATCATGATTTCCCCCATGTTTTAGTCATTTCTAAAAATGACAAGCAAAAATAAATAAACTCAAGCAAATTCACTAATTCATTCCATTAAGAACAAAAAAAAAACAAGGATTAGATTATTATTTCAATTTACTTTAAATAATGTTCTCCAGAAAAGTAGCTGATCTTAGACCAACCTTTATTATTCAAATAAAAAAAAAAAAATAGTTTCTAATACAATAAATATATTAGGTTTTTAATACTATTCATCTATACTACTATACTGTAGGTAAGCTAAAGTATGCTAAAAAATAAATAACCACCTTTTAAAGATTATACAAGTTTATCAATTTTCTCTTTTACTTTATAAATCAGATTGACTCTTATTTTGTATTCAAACATATTTAATTATAATATATTTCATTTAAATATGGTTACGTTTAGATGAGAAAATATAAATTTAATTAAAATGGGTTCTTACCTCTTTTGATGGTTCCAATACGTAAGACAGCACCAACTAAACTTTAAAAGTTGAAAAGATATAAAAATCGAGATGTAGGATTATTAGAAAATAGATAAGGACGATTTCCAATATATTTGAATTTTAGAATGAAAAGATAAAAAAATATATTTTTTTCATAAGATAAGGCAATCACATTGATTTGAATATTATTTTACAATATTATATACTTTATTTAATGCAATCGAATTTCAATTTATTCTGAAAGTAAAAAGTAATTATAATTTATTTTATGTTAATTTTTGCTTTATCATACGGATGGGTATGGTGAAGTCTAGTAATCATGCATGAAAAAATAGGATTTTTTAATTCTTAATTTTTTATATCCCGAAAATTGCTAAAATTAATTTTATTAAAAAAAATAGCACGAATTCACTTCGTTTCGGTTTACAATAATACAATAATACTTTGTATAGTGAACATCAAAAAATTTATATTTTAAGAGATAGGTTTTGTGAAAATGTAAAATAGATGTGTGTTTATCAAATTTTAGTAGGCTCTAGTTCAAAAACCAATGAAGGTATCAAAGGAAATTTTATATTTAGATATTTTATATTGAGATTAACAGCTGACTAGATTTTGGTCGAAATCTAGCCAAAATTTAGAGTGGAGAGAGTGAAAAATTTGAACCCTTTGCCTGATTTGGCCGAAATTTTGAATTTAGCTTTTGGCCTTAGGAAACTTTCAAGGAAAAATATCGCCTTCCTAAAATGGCAGGCGTGGTAGGTGCATGGTAAAGTCATATAAGAAGACCACATCACAGACAGGGGGGGGCCCGCAAAAAAATTTTCAGTGGAGGGGGTGGAGAAGGTTGGAGACAAATTATTATATTATTAAATTTTTATTTAAATATTTAATTTTTCGAGTTTCTTTCACAACTAGAATACATTACAGTAGTGCTTAAATACAAAAACACATAAGGTACATTACTGAAATATAGTTTAGTGAGGACGGTTTAGTCAGGTTGTTACAGAATTTTTTATTCGATCCCAGGGGGTCATGTGCACCATCGCCCCCCCCCCCCCCCCACACACACACACTTTTTGTGAAGAAAAATTTTGTCGATCTCAAGAGTAGGTGAAATGAAAGAAATCAGTATGCAGCAGTAGAATCGAGTTTCATTTCACGTTTCATCGTTTGTTTTCATATGGCTTTTTGAACAATTTTTTCTACTCGAGCTTTCGAATAGATCAATGAATATATATTTTTAAGCTGTATAATTTGAGCTGGCAATGGAGCCAGAACAACAGAGAGCCAAGTGGAGCCTTGAAATCAAGCGTTAACGATTGATTTTCTTAAAATTTTTAAAATTTGTATCTGGATACCAGGAGCGAACAAGAGTGTACTTTCAAGTATCTAGTATTACAGCGACCCAAGCTGAGCCTTGAAATCAAGCGTTAACGCAGGGGGGTATATTCTTACGTACGTAAACATCAACTTCTGGTTTTTCTATTTTAGCCAAAATCTTGTTATACTTCTTATAGCCTCTAAATATCCTAAGTTTCAAGGCTCTGTGACTTTCTGAAGACGAGATATGAGCGATTAAAATATTTATTTTACAACACTCCTAATTTACACCCCCTTCCTTTTTTTCAATCGGATTAAAAATTTGACACAACAAATAACATATGACACTTGATAAATGTACTAATTTTTTAAAAAATTGTTACAGCCATTTTTGAAAAAATTAAAAAAAAAACGAAAAATCTTTCATGTAAATGTCCACTTTCGGCTTTCCAATTTCAACCAAAAGCTTGCTCTACTCCTTCTATCCTATATCGATCTTAAGTTTCGAATTTCGTAGCTTTGAGACTTATGGTTGCGAAACGCAAGGGGGTTCACACGCACTGACCAATGGATTTTTGTCCCCTTTTTGGACTCTGGGGACCACATTGTCCTAAATCGGGTTTCCCACTATTAAGGGCATCGATTCCTTCCACCTAGAAGCTACAAAATGAAATTAACTTTTTCATCTCTGAGATACAAGCTCTCAAATAGACAGGGCATTGCAATACTTCCACATTAGATATATCTATGAATAGAAATATGAAAGTAAAAATTCATGATGGAAAATGTAGAAAATCTCAGAAAAATAACTTGTTTTATAAGGAGTTGAAATTCTGTAAAAAACTGTACCTTTGGGTCAAGCATTTTTTCTAGATCTAACCCTTGGCTGAAAATAAAATTGGCAAACAACCGAAATTTGCCGACAGCGGTCTGAGCAGTGAACATTTTTTTTCTTTCGGTTTATTGGCGTGTCGGCTACGAGGCCATTGACGCCAGTATGTTTGTTTTAACTCTGCACTTGAATGGTCCCACCAGCCCCCAAAAGAGTTGTCCCCCTAGCAAGGCGACCAAGACCCGCCACACGGGTGAACAGCCACGAAAGTACTGGAGTCCATCCTGACCGATCCCGTTGATAGCAGGCCAAGGTCATCCCGCACATAACACAGTATTGAAAAAGTTGTCATTTTTGGGAATCTATTATTCTTTGAATGGATTTTGATGAGACAGTCCAAAAAAGAGAGATAATTATAATTATCTTTTTTTTATTCAAAAACCGTCGTTTCGGAGGTTTATTCCCTCCTTCTTTAGAGGTTTGAAAGGCCGGAATAAACCTCCGAAGTTTATTCCCTCCTTCTTTAGAGGTTTGAAATGTCGGAATAAACCTCCGAAACGTCAGTTTTTGAATAAAATAGATAGTTATAATTATCTCTCTTTTTTGAACTGTTTTCGGTGATGCGCCAATTTATTTTCAGCGAAGGGTTAGAGCTACAAAAAAATCTTGACCCAAAGGTACAGTTTTTTTTTTTACAGAATTTCAACTCCTTATAAAACAAGTTTTTTTTCTGATTTTCTACATTTTCAGGACCAAAATCAAATCAATTCTTTGTATTAAAAAAATTTACAAAGATTTTGGCACCAGGTCCAACTTTCTACGATCATCTATTCTTAATTTAAATTGGATATCAGAATTCAGACAGATGTTCAGAAAATATTATGATTGAAAAATAATTCAGTGAGTTCAATACACAGGCCTCATGGAAAGCTTGTTTCAACTCTCAACACAAGGGATTCTAAATAACTTCAAAAATGTACATCTGTTGATACGTTTCAAATTTTGTAAAAGATTTTTATTTAATTATAATATTTAGAAAATATTTGTTTATGAAGACAAAAAATATAATTTTCAATTTATATCATATCCATTTCTGAAGCACAATGTTGTCTAATATCTAGGCGAACTAATAGAAATCTTCCCATCAAAATCCACTCAATTCACTTAGTCTGTCTCTAAAAACTACTTCAATCTATTTTTCTTTTTTTTCTTTTTGTTTATTTAGCCTCAGATACTCGAGTCAGTCAGATCTTTTGTAGTATGTAGTGGAGGAGTCGGATTATAGCAGGCTGAATTTTTACCGTGAGTGAGGCTCGAACGTGGGTCTCCCGCTTCATGAAGTGGGTAGGCTACGCACTCGAGTCCTTTAATTTGTGTTAAAAATGTGAGAATTTCGGTAAGATACTTTCCATAATTTTTTTGAACTATAATTCTATTCTAAGCAATTTTTCGAAAGAATTATTCTGGATCCAAATATTGGAAATTATTTAATTTTATTTATTTTCTTACCAAGCGGACTGTTGTGATATGCCTTTTCGACATGTTACATAACTCTACGCGGAAGCATTAGGCTTATGTAATTACGGAAATAACAAAGTTTGACCTGATTATAATGATATTTAAGCGATGAGTCTCTGACAATCAAGGACGGATGACTTATGATCGAGAACCCTGTCACACCGTTCCTCTGTATTTATTCTCAATAAACCTTGTATTAAATAATAAATCTTGTTATAATCACCCAGTATAGTATAACAGGACTGGTAAGCGAAATAAGTAGGTTATAATGAAAAGTCCATAAATTATTTAAATTTTATTCAAATTCCGACGTTTCGGAGACTTTTTCTCTCCTTCCTCAGGATATTGAATAGTTATTGATGGGTGAGTATAACTCGCTTCCCATTTGCTCCCCTTTGAGTGATAGCAACAATATTACAATATTTTTCAACATTATATCATATTTAGTTTTCTCTGATGAAGGAGAGAATAAGTCTCAGAAACGTCGAAATTTGGATAAAATTTAAATAATTTATGGACTGCCTTTCATTATAACCGATAATAACCTACTTATTGGAAATTATTGTTTCTAAATATTTAATTTGAAGATTTGAATGTCTTATCTTTTTCGAAAAAGTGGATGGAAAATTTTTTCCAAAAAAAGAGCTTCTGGATTTCATATCTGTATTTTAATTATATGAGAATTTATTAAAATTGTCCTTAAAATATAAATTCTCATATAACTAAATATTTAAATTGAAAATTAAATATATAATCAAAAGGGCCAAGCTATCAGCAGTTAGAACGAAGCTTCGTTGGCTGTACAAGAAACAATAGAATCTTTTTTAAACTTAGAATGAATTATGATAAATATTTTTAAAAAATGTTAGAAAAAAATGGATTTATTCTAGTCACGACTAGCTTCAGAATTGCCCCCTTCATTCCTATCAAACATGCTTAATTTAATCAAAGGAAACCTTTGAAGCATCCATCTTGTCTGATCTCTCAAGTAGATGCTTGCGAAGATGCTCCACCTATTGTTTCGTCCATTTATCCAAGGCTTGATTGTCAACGACCGATAGGGCGGGGACTTGTTCTCCCGAGCATTTTCTTTTTCTTTTTTCTTTGAAATAAAACAAAAACGAACAAACGAAATAAATAAATAAATAAAAAGCTGGAAAGCGAACGGCGACGTTCCATGCATGCGGCTCGCGTGCCATCCACGCCGCGCGTTATTTGCACACAAAGTGCGTGCTCACCATCTTCTTGTGAAATGAAAGGTGCACACAGACACACCAAGTACGCACTTGCAGAGTGGGAACAGACCCTGGCTGCTTTCGGAAGACACCACCATTTGTAACAGATAAGTCCACATCGGCGGCTTCTGGAATTGTGAGAACATTCCTCACGATTTTTGATCGAAACCTGGAACAAAAAGAGATTTATTAATCGCCACGAATAGCTTAATATAAACCAGCTATCTGAACCAAGCTCATCACCAGGAGTTATTGCAATCGTCTAATCGGCTTTGTTCCTATCGTTTCAACAAATCAATCGCATCGTAATAATTTTCCGTTCCTTAAGCGATAAGTAACTCATGTCCGGGCACAACTGTTCCCAATAACATTGACTTCGGTCCGAGTCGAAAGAGCAACCATCTATCTATTGTTTTTTAATTAGATGAGCTCTTCGATACGTTCCTCGTTGTTTTTCCATTAACTTTTTACCGGAGTTAGATAGTCGTGGCGGTTTTATTCCGCCTCGAGCGGCCTAGGGAACTTTCAACATGCAAATAGAATATAAATCAGTTTGATTTGTTTGTGGGCTAGAACGAGCAAGGTGCCATATATACCATGTGTGTTCGCGCGCCTGCATTGCATCGCAAACCTGTTCTCACCACCACAACAGCACACCTGAACATCTTTCCGATTGCCTTTGCCCCTTTCTTCCGATAGATGGGATTTTCTTTTTTCCTATACAATGGCCTTCGGAAATTAGTTGCCTCAATCATCTCCGAAAGTTTAAACCTTGAATTTCACTATGCGAGTTTGGACTGCAAATTTTGAATACTAGAATACCTGAAAGTTTCCGACTAAAATATTGTTTCATATTCAACTCTTAGGAGTTTCAAAACCTTGTTAGTCACCAGCAAAAAATATTAGAAGTGCCAACTTTTATAGAACAAGAAAAATAATAACAAGATAAGAATTTATATTTAACGTCCAAATCTAAGATTTTAATAGAATAATTTTATATTGCATATCAGAGGACCTCGTCCTATCAGGAGTCGAAACTGAATACTAACACGCTTGCCGGGAACGTTAGTTTTACCCTGGAGACAAAAAAATCACTCTGATATGCAATATAAAATTTTTATACAAAAATCTTAGATTTGAAACTTAAATATAAATTCTTATCTTGATATAAAGTAAAGAAAATTTGAAAATTTTTATTAACTTTTTAAAATTTAAATTATAAAATACTAGGTAAGTTTCACAAAAATAAAAGATCAAATTCTTGGTTAGCACGACTCTACACATATATATATATTTCGGGGTATAAGCTCACCTTCAGGAGTTCACACAGGAAACTTTCCTTATACCCCGAAATATATATATGGTAGAGTGGTGCTAAACAAGCAGTCTGATCTTTTATTTTTGTGAAACATTATTTTATATTTTAAATTTTAAAAATTTTCTAAAATTTGTCAATATTTTCTTTACTTTATTTAAAATGTTTCACCAAGAACCCACACCATTCTCCCTTAATAAAAAAATTATCTTGAAATGTTTGGTTGCACCGTGAGTTGTATTTTTGAAAAATTCCATCTTATTTTCAAAAAAAATACTCAAATCTTCGGGTTAATTATTTTAAAAAATAATAACGTTATTTTATTTGAGGTTTAATTTTTATTTAAATCCGAGATAATTAAATATTATTATTTTTGATCACAAGCACATGTTTCGAATGGCTTATACACTACAGACGTGGGCGAATTATTTAACTTAAAATCGGAATGGGAGCTGATACTTGATATCAATGCAGAATAAGCCGATCGAAACGCCGTAGTTATATTGTAGTATTTGTTGTTATGATCAATAAATAGTTATAATTAATTTTGTAATTTAATTTCTAATGAATTCAATCACATAAATAAAAAGAATAGCTACAAATTTAATAAAGTTTATTTATTTGTTTATTTGAATTGTATAATATTACTCACTAATAAACAACTAAAATTAGAAAATTTCAAAACTTTCAGCAACACTTGAATGAAAATTTTAGCCGCCCCCAGAGTTTGTCCATTAGGGTTTAAAAATTTAATTATCAAGACCTTCATATAAATTGTACTATACCCAGGGATGTCGATAGTTTATCTGGGCCTCAGGGTTAGATCTTATCGCGGGCTTATACACTTATTATAAAAAAATTAACGCACTTAAGTCTTGGCTTTTCATTCAGGAAACCACCCTTTCTGATTATAATACTTGATGAGCCCCGTGCCCCCTTGAGAGGCCTGATATCTTGGCTGCACTCCCCTCACTGCTTCTGACTATACCTTTTCAATCTTAAATTGTGAATAATCAATTTGAAAATGGAATTCATCAACTTCAAATTGAGAATAGTTCGATTGAAAGTTAATTGTTTTTATCGCAACTTAAAATGGATTACTCTCAATTTGAAGCTGAAAACTTATAATAAATTCAATATTTTTTATTTGTTTATTTATTTATATTTATTTTATTTTTTTAATTTATTGATGCAAGAAGATGTTCTACCAAAAATGTGCAAATTCTTTAGTTTAGGGGTAGACTCTTGTATCTTGAATGAAGAAGGAGAATAGAAAGAAATTTCAGAAATATGGGTCTTGAAAGACTGAAGGTAATGTGTCCCTTGAAAGACGGATACATTTAGAGAGTTCCATTTTCTAGAAATCAGATGGATAAAGGTTTTGATTGTGTTGTTTGTTTGGTTAATATCTAATTTAATCCAGAAGGAATGTTGAATTTTTGATAGCCGTGGGTGTCTTATAAATGAGATTTTTGAATAAATTATTGATTGTATGTATCTCATCAGACAAACGTAATGTTAGTATCTAGAAAAAGTAAAAGAGCGTAGACCGTTCTACGATGGTCCAGAGATTCAAGGGCACTAGTTAATGCTGGAATTTCTTCTATTAGTCTGATAGCTTACCTTTGATTTGCATGAAGGCTAGCAAGAGAATGCTTAGGGCCTTAAAAAACGTCTGTTTTTGAGTAATTGCATACTATAGCTTTTCCTAGAGAAATAATGTGGTCATTCTGAAAATGGTCAGACCACTAGAGTGACACATCAACATTGATATTTTATCATAAGTTTTCAATGTATTTGAATCAAAAAAAATGTAGGAAGGTTTTAGACATTACCGGATAAAGGTTCACGAAGTTATGAGATAGCTCATTTTTAAGTTTCCATAAATGTAAAGTAATCGAAGAAGAAATTGTTTTTCAAGGATTGAACATTATGGAGGGTGTTATAGACTGAGTAACAATGGATTGGATTCAAATGTTCATTAATATACAGGGTGTTTCTAAATTGATGCGAAATATTTTAAAGGGTGATTTTTCATATAATTTTTTGTTCAAAACTCCTCCCACTCCAAGTTACAGCCCTCTAAAGTTTTATTTAATTTATCCAATGGAAGAATTTAGAAGAATGAAATTTGGTATATAAATGATGCTAATAAAATGGCATTTTTGACGATTCTTGTAACCCTAAAATGTTATCACAAGGGGTGAAAAAATCAACCCCTATAATAGTTTGCATCAAAACTTTTTAATGCGTCTATCGTTTAGATCAGGGCTTCTTAAACTATGGGTCGCGACCCCAATTGGGGTCGCGAAACTGAATTTTGGTATAGCTAAACATAGGACAACAATGACTTCTCAGTCAAAATGGAATCGCTAATTAAAATAGTTTCAGAAGCGCTGGTTTAGATTGAATTTATGTGAAAAGGGTTTGAGTAATGTTTTATTTTTTCGTGATCAAACAAACAATTTTGTGAGAAAAAGTCAAGACATAAAATAGTTTCAGATTGACTAATAGTTCATGACAAATAAAAATTATTAATATTAGTAAATTTATTTATTATTTTAAAACCCACTACGGGTCCATGGAAAGCAGCTTCTGGACAGTAAGATGCACGCCGAAGGCGAGCTTCGCAGCTCGTTTTGAATATAATTCCACACTCTTTATTATTTTCAAAAACGAACTTATTTTTCTATTATGCTTAAAATTGCTAATTTTTAATGAATAAACATTTTCAATAAAATTTTATTTTTCCAAAAATGAAATACCAAAATCTTGATTTAATTTTTAAATGAAGTACCTTATGGCCGATTAGTTGCCTAAGTCACATAGGTAGGTACTTGCATGAAAATGTATATGAATATTTATTTAATGATAATATCTAGAAAAAGTGAAAAAAAATAGTTTCTGAAGTCAAAAAATTTAATTTTCACAATACACAATATGAGACTGATGTGAATACCTACTTTACAGGGCTTATTTAGGTAATGTCAACGTAAGTGGGCATTTACATAAAACTTGCAAAGTGTTATTCAGCTTTTAAAGACACCATTGATTTCAAAAATTGGACAATATTTCTATTTAGAAAAGTTGTAGTAACGAAATCCTTGAAGATTTACGGCCAATGTGGAGAGGATATTTCAAGCACCATCATGGTGGGCGGGATATTAATTCTTACTTTAGGAAATTTATTATCAAATATAAAAGGAAATCAAAAAGTCAATTATATTCTTTGTTTATTATATATTATATTAACAATAATTCCTTATATTCTAGCATAAGATATTAAGATTTTAGGATATAAATTGTTACTCTCCTAAATTATTAAAAATTTTGGCATATTTTTTTAAACTATAAGATATTAAAGAATAAACATTTGTCTTTATTCTCGATAATGAAGAAAATATTTTATAGTTTCAAATAATTATATATAAAAACTAATGATTGAAATGGGGAATTTTTTCAAGAGAAAAATGAATAATTTTAAATAGTGGTTTTCCCCTAATGAGTTCTTGATTATTAAATTTACATTGTTTAATTTTTTTCTTTATTCTTATTACGAAATGTGAAAAAAATCATCTACAATAATATTTTTACTTTACCATACAGGGTATGGTCAAGTATTGTAATCGTGCATGAAAAAAGTGGGTTTTTTTCCTTCTTTTTTTCAAAATAAAACGGCTGAAACTATTTTGATTAGAAAAATTTAGCAAAACCATGGCATTTCGCTCTATAAAAAAGCTCTAATAAGTGATCATCGAAAAAATTATATTTTTCGAGATAATAATTGTTTTGTCAAAATGTCTGTTAGTTAGTTAGTCTGTCTGTTAGTCTGTGCGTTACCAAATTTTTGTGGACGAGCTAGCTCAAAAGCTAATATGAATATCGAAACCAAATTTCACACGTAGTTTTGGTCCATTGATTTTTCGTTTATTGGGCCACGCAGGTGGGGGCCTCCACTTACAAGAAATATTTACATAGTCGGGTGAATTTGATTATAGGAGTATTTACACAATTATAGGAACATTTACATAATATATTTACAATTTTTTTTCTTTATACAATTTCTAGCGCATGGCGATTTCCCTATAAGTTCTCCTGTTGAAGCTATAAAAATTCATCAAAGAACCCCTCATCGCCCTGAAGGTCATATCGCCTAAAGTTCTCTGGGAAATTCCCAGGGCGACAAGGGGAGGCACCGCTTTATGCCACCACACTCCCTTCCACGAGTGTGATGGCTTCAACTCTCACAGAACCCGAGCCCACCCCAAACCTTGCTGCAATGTTGCTCACCAGACTGGAGTTGCCCTTATAATAATTGATTTTGTTTCTGTGGGCAACCCCCAGTCCGAGGAGCGCTGACACTATCTGCACAATTAAGAGCTGATTAGATTTTGGTGCATATCGACCCAAAATTAAGGGGGGTCGAGGGGGGGGGGTTAAAAATTAAAAATCTAGGGCATTTGAGCAAACTCAACCAAATTTCGTATACATAATCAGTGGGGCCCCAGAAGTCTAAAAATGCAAAAACTAAACGCAAAAAATGGGGGGGGGGTAGGGTCAAAAAATTAAAATCTACGCCCTTGTACCAAACTCAACCAAATTTTGTATACATAATCAGTGGGACTCCAGAAGTCTAAAAATATAAAAACTAACAGCCCAAAATGGGAGGGGGGTCAAAAATGAAAATATAGGCCCTTGTACCAAACTCAACCAAATTTTGTATGGGCCCCCAGGAGTCTAAAAATGCAAAAACTAATCTCCCCCCCTACATGATTATAAATAATTTTATTAAATATTAAATATAAGTGAGGGGCCAGGTTGTATGGTAAAGTCAAGTGGATGGCCACATCAGAACACGTCAGCTTATTTTCTGTTAATTTGTTTAGTAATAAAAAGGTCCGTATCTCTCTCTATTTTTGTATCTGAATTCCGATACACGAGATAATTAGCTGGTAGAAATGTTTCTTCTTGTACCGAAATAAGACTGATTGGTCAATTTATAAACAGCTCAAGCAAGAAATTACAAAAAAAAATTATTAAGTAAATAAGTACTTAGGTCTAAATAAAAAAATGTGTTAACTATTTAATATAGTAACATAATTAAAATTTGGAAAATGTTTCCATTGTATTTTTAAATTGAACGAAAAAGCAAATGTAAAAGCTGAAACTAGACACAAAGATTGTAGTGTGATTTATTTAGCTCAGAGGTTCCCAAACTGTGCGCCGTATATATATGTGTGTGTGTGTGTGTGTGTGTGTGTGACTAATTTAATTATTTGCATTGAATCACTTTGAATGCTTATTTTACTTTTTTATTAAAAAATTATTTCATTAGTGTTTAACTCTATATAATAGATTTTGCATTAAATGCTATTATTAGTATTAAAATAGTTCTCTTGTGTTAAGAAGAAGTAGACGCTATTGATAAAACTCGTGCTATACTTGATTAATAGAGAATTCATTATTTCGTGTCTGAGCTTGTTTCAATGTCTCCAATGGATATGGAATTGTCTTGACATGTAACCGGGATTGTTATAAAAGCGCCCAAGATTATAATTTGCACCCTTTTCTTTCTATATCAGGGTGAGACATTCTACCCCAATTGCATTTCAAAGAATTTATAAATTTTTTTTTAATTTTCTTTAATTGTTTTTAAAATATTTTCAATGAAATAAAGGAATTATTTTTTCGAAATTTCGGTTTTTCATTTGCTTTTAAGGAAAAAAAAATTATCCAATATATTTTTTGAATTAAATAATTATGTATATACAATGAATTTATTTTTATTAGGTAGATTTTTTAATCCAATAAATAAGAATTAACAGATATTTATTATGGGTTGTTCATTTTAGAAAATCAATTCATACGAAATTTGTTTTTAATAAAATTAATCATTTATTTTTTCTAATAAAATTTCCTCGGTGGGCTTTCAAGCTAAAGCTTGCTTGGCGTGTTTGATAATAAAATTTCCTAATCAAAACGTAAAATAATTCTAATTCGATTTTTTTTCCAATTTTTCAGGTACCTTAAGTCCAAGAAATTGAAAATCTCTCTCTATATATATCTGCGTGTGTCTTCAAATAAAATACAAATTTTTTGGCACTAGAACGAACTGAAAGATTCTGCGTTATTGAGTAGTGATAAGAATGGGAATCCGGAAGAACCAAAATAAAATCATGACTACGTTTTTGAATTATCGTAGTGGATTATGGAAGTCTAGACAGATCGACATTAGATATTATTATGGGACCTGAATGAACTTCCTACGCCCTTTCGTTTTTCCGCTATCGTTTAGAAATCCGAATTAACATATGTGGGAGGTGGCATGGAAGGGATACGTATTGAAAGGGACAATTCAAATTACTCGCTAAATAAAGGTCGTCATGGAACGACATTATTTTTGTTCTGTGGCAGCCCCAAAGTACATATATTGATATCTAACTTAACACTCCTATCATTTCAAGGATTCCGGTGAAGTGCATGTGTTTGTAATCGTGTACCAAATTATTTTTTTGCCTCTTCTTTAGAAACGTTTTTTCGAGTACTGTAAACTGTTAATTAAACAGTTTAGCGTTGTTTGTAATTGGTGATATACATGCAGATACGAGAAAAAAAAGATCAGTAAACTTTTATTTAGAATTGTAGATTTTGTGGTCATGTTTTTAATTTGTGTTTGATAGGTATGAAAGGGACACAACAAATAGTTATGAAAGGGACGTCCATTTCATGCCTAGTATTTCATAAAAATTGTTATTGTTACTTTTTACCATATAGATGTTATTTAACTATATGAAGTTAAATGTTTATTTCCATGTTAATTATCTTTTCAAAATGAGAAATTTATAACCAATATGCTATTAATTACTTTCAAAGATGTGATTTAAAACTAAAGATAGTTAATTATATACGTGCTTCCTAATATTTAGTATGTGTGTAGCAAAGTTTATGGTGATTTCCTTATATTAACCCGCTGTCATATATCATAAATGATCGTGTTCCTTTCAATACAACCCATTTTTAAAAGGGACAAAATACACTTTTTTTTAAATCCGAAAATATATTACTAAGAACAATTGAATGTGTTTTATTGTATTTTATTTCGATAGCCAATAAATTGAAGTTTTTAATTCTATTTTTACCTCTTTAAAATGTTATATTATTTATTTGCTAGAGCGTCCACAGCAAAAATGTCCTTTTCATGCCACCTCTCCTCTACATAAACGAATGAATATTTCTCGGTTTCAGACATTTCTCAAACCAAAACACAAACACTAAAGAAAGCAAAATATTCATTACTACTTAAAAAATAAAAATAAAAAATAATAATAATAACTCCTACACATATTTTTATTTTAAATTATTTATTTCCAGTAATGAAGCTGTTTGAGCTTTTATTTTTGTGTTTAATTTTATTAAGATTTGAGTTTTTAGTTAAATCACACATAATTAATTATTTAGAATACTAAATAATGGCCAGAATCGGATTATGAGCTACTTTTACTTGATTCATCACACAAATGATTGTTAATTTGTTTCTTTGATAAAATTTTTACTAAATTAACTTAATGAAATAAATAAGTCAAAAAAGCTTCCTGCCTAGTCTACTCTACCTGGGATAAAGAAATGTCTAGAATAACATTACAAACCTTTATTTTGGTAGAGATCTCCGTTAAATTCAATATTTGACAAATGAAACTTAACGTTTATGACTGGTATCTTTCCTTTTAAGAGAATCTCAAGGTGTTTTAACAATTTTTTTTATCTTTATTTGCAAAGCTATAAAAAAGTCAAAACACCATTCTGACTTTGTGTATAGGTATGCTATAAATTCCGATTGCAAATTATGTGCATGGAAAATACCTATAACTTAAGATCAATTTAAAAATATGATTGATAACAAGATACACTGTTATTTATTTATTTTTGAAAATTATGGGTTTCCAAACCATAAACAGTAGAAATCACCGATAGAATTTTTTTCACTTAACCCATTTTTATGTAAACTGATTACTAAATACAGTCAAAGTCGTGAAGTCTTTTCTCTTTTATTGCTCATGAATATCTTATGACATTAAGTTACTCTCGTTGAGTCGCTTTATGAGCTTCTCTCCCCGAAGAGTGAGTTTAATCTCTCCATAATTTCCAAAGATCAAATTGAATTTTCATAGAAAAGCACCATGAACTAAAGTAGTGATTCTCAACCACTGTGCTACTTTTGTGTGTGACGCCAAATTTTAGAAATGTAAACAATAAAAATTATTTTGTATGTACCTACTTTTATCTAATTAGTTATTATTTTTTCCAGTTCAGCCATTCAGATCACATAATTTAATGTAAAGCTAAATAAATAAGCTTTAAAAATATATTCATTAAAGTGGTTAAGTCGATTTAGCTGCACGCGAGTCTAGTTCAGTTAGCTACTTACTTGCTTTCTTTGTGTTGGAATTTATAAATTTATCAATTTGCTATGCAGTATTGTGTTCTCAAACTTAAATAAAACGTATTCAAAGGTAATATATGATTCGTCTTTTTTAATAATACAGTGAAACACTCAAAGCCGAACCCCGTAAATCCGAAATCCCGGGAAATCCGAATTAGTTTATTTTTTTGACAAATTTAAGTTTGATACAAAAAACTGCTTCATCAATTTTTCATTTAAGGAAACTGTTACGTGATGGCGTTCTTTTAAGGTTTTATCACTTGTTAAATTGCAAAACTATTCAATTTTGACACGATTTTTTTTCCAGTCACTGATTGTTGCTTTACCAACACCAAAATCGCAAACTAACTTTGTCAAACTTTCCCCAGCGTTCAGACGCTTTAAAGCTTTCAGTTTTTGTTCTACGGTACAAGAATTATGTTTTCGTTTGCATACCATATTTTTTTTTTTATTGGTATGCTCATACAATCAGCTTATAAAAATACATTTAGCTATAAGTAAATATGTTAACAATTGAGTAGAATAAAAAGAAAAGAAGTCACATGAAGGGAAGTCATCCATTGATGGCTTCCTAAACCTAAACCATAATTTAAAATCAAAACATTAATCAATACCGTTCACTTAATTAAAAACTTTTCGTCTAATCCGAACAAATTGAAATCCGAACAGGCTACAGCCCCAATTAGTTCGGATTTGAGGGGTTTCACTGTAATTTTTTTTAACAATTTTTTTTTTATTTTAAAGTCTTATTGTTAGTGTGTCGCCAAATTTTGAAATTGATAAAAGTGTGTCGAAACAAAAAAAGGTTGAGAATCACTAAACTAAAGAGATAAAGATAAAAGTAAATAAATATTATATGCAATATTCATTTACTATGAGTTAAGGTTTTAGGTCACTTGTTTCACATTAAAATTAAAAAAATAAAGATGTAATTTTTTCATTATATATATTTCGAGCTGTAAGCTCATCTTCAGGAAAGTACAAAATTGTAACAGTTATAATTCTGTACTTTCTTGAAGATGAGCTTACAGCTCGAAATATATATATTGAAAAAATTTACATCTTTTATTTTTTTAATTTTAATGTGAAACAAGTGACCTAGAAACCTTAACTCATAGTAAATGAATATTGCATATAATATTTATTTACTTTTATCTTTATTAAAGATAAGATTGGAGTAATTTTTGGAGATGTGAATTGAGTGGATATCGATGAGGCAGTCCAAAAAAGAAGATAATTTACACTATCTTTTTATTCATAAAACCGACGTTTCGGAGGCTATTCCCTCCTTCTTCAGGGTTTTTTGGACTGCCTCATCGATATCCACTCAATTTATTAAAGATGTTTCATCTTGCACCAACACCACAATCTCTACTAAAAACTAAAGAGAACTGAATTGAAAGTGTGGAAAACATGATTAATAGAAGAATAAGTAGTGGCTGCCACTGGTAGTGTGAAAGAATGCGAGACATTAACACTAGTGTTCCCTCAACCTCTTTTATCTTCCATCCAGGAGAATTTAAACGAGCTGCTCTTGGGCGACACAACCGCACCTTATGACGGCTGAATTAATTAAAATAAAACGTATACCGGATGAAAATTATAGCTACGTTCATATTGTTTCTTTTGCGGTCCGCTCGGCTATCGCGAGGGGTCGATCTTTAAGGAGTTGTTGTTGCTGGTGAGTGCCGAGTGTGTGGGTTCTATAAATCGAGCATGCTTGCGCACTCGTGGGGGCTTCGACGTCTTCCTAATGAATGGTTCGGCCTGAGATTTTCCCTTGGCGATTTCAAGAAGATAGCCCTTGGCTCGCGCCCGCGTATTTTTCCCTATCGACACATGCAGGCATTCCTCCGAGACGCGTGTGGGTATCGAAATCCCATTAGTCACCGCCCGTTCAGGAAATGATTCACATCTTAAACAATCCCCTGAGGGGTGGTTACCATCACCTCTTACCCACAAATAGAATTATATTTATATTTAAAGATGACATCTATAGGCCAGTAAATAAATTAACTGGTGTGTGTAACGTTCAAATTTTACTTAGGCTAGTTGTATGTCGGTTGGTAAAATCTTTGCAAAAGTTGACAAGGGTAAACCTTAGAATTCACGTTGTGCCCGGCGGGATGGCCAATCAAAGGAAAGTGTATGTCATCTGATTGGCCATCCGGCCGGGAACAAGATGAATTCTAAGGTTTTACCCTTTGTCAACTTTTACAAAGACTTTACCAACCGACCTACAACTGGCCCTTAGTGCCACCCAGTGGCGTAACAATAGGTGGCAGGACGGGCAAAATGCCACGGGCCCCCACCCCGGAGAGGTCCGCGAGCACAAGAGGATCTTAACATTTATCTATTATTAGAAAATTTATTAAAATTTATTAGTTTTAGGTGTTTAAATGAAAGGCTTATTTTTCAGCAGTTTTTTTACTTTATCCAATGCCAAGGCAAAGTATTGTAATCGGTCTCGCGGCAAGCGCGACTTCAAAGGGTCCTCAGGTAAAGACTACGGAACCGATGGACTCAATTAAGGTCACAAATTGAAGTATTCAATTAGATTGAATTTTAGAACGTGACGGTTTTGCCAAAAATTACCTGGGATCTCGTCAAGAGGCCAAAAAGTGCCATTTTTTGGAAGTGCGTGCGGATGTATGTATTTATATTATCGTTTTTTTGGTCCACGATTTTTTCCACATCGTTGCACCAATTGAAATGAAATTGAAAACCTAGCATTATTTTAACAAAATGAAGCGCTGATTAGTTTTTGGTACATATCGGTCCACAAACATTAGTACTTTATTTCAGTACTTTTTTGGTTTTTTTCTAAATATCTTGAAAATGACTTAACCAATTTTGATGAAATTTAATATCCTAATTAAGTACCTTAGGGACCACAAAAAAGGTTAAATAAAGTTTTTAGTAAAATTATATTTTAAAGCACTTTACTCTAGAGTAAGATAGTACTTTTTTAATTTTTTATTTTAAATTCCTTAAAATTTATTCATTTGATCGTTTTAATATAGCTCATTCAACCTAACTTAAGTAAGAATGGTTAGGCTCCTTGCTGTAAAATGCTAAAAATTTGGGAGGAAATTTTATAAGTAACCATAGCAACTGCGTTGTTTTCTTATCCGTTACCTTTGCTGAAGACATAGAGGAATCGAGTTAGAACCAAAAATAGAGATTGATTCTCATCTAGTACTTGAGGAATAACCATTCTTTATTGGATTTTTGACGTTTCAGTTTTTATTGGTAACCATTGCTGAAGACATAGAGGAATCGAGTTAAAATCAAAAATAACGATCGATTCTTATATAATACTAGAGGAATAACCTTATTGCATTCCATTTTTGATGTTTTGACTATTAATGGCAACCTCTACTGAAAACGTGGAAGAATCGACTTAAAATCAAAAAGACTAAATTCTTTTTTGGTAAACAACTCAAGCTTTTGTAATTTATCCAAATATTTCGGAAATGTTTTTACAATATTCCTTCTTCATTGGACCTTATTTGAGCAAATACAATAATAAAAACTTAGGTATAGTTAGACATTAAATTAAGTTAAAGAATGTTTAAAATATATTATATGTTGTGAAGTTTGTTATATATTACCTCACCTAAAAGATCACAGTATTTGTTCAGTCTTCAAAATTCGAACACAGGGGCACAGAGACATTTCATTTCGTCATTTTTAATTCTGCCCTCAAAAAATTTATTAGTTTTGTATTCAATTAATTTAATTAACCTACTAAAATACAGACATAAATTAAAAGTTACTAGAAAATCAATGAAAAATGCACTCAATAATTATAATATCGTTCGTACGAAGGTAGATACTTTGCGTAGTCATTTATTAAAAAGAAAATATAAACTTGGTTTAGTTTCTTTACAGGCGGGCGCGCACTAATTTTTCGAAAGTTCCACAGCCTTTTTGTATTCTGCGCACAATGGGGCTTGTTCACCATTTTTTTATTTATTTATTTTTTTTTATTTCATTTTATAAAAGAATTGCATTTAAAAATGGCAAAAATCTAAATTTTACACAAAAAAAAGTAAAATTTAGAGGGTCAAAAAAAATTTGAATAATGTATAAATCCTTTCATGTTTGTGTGTTATTAAAATGCTTTAAAATGTAATTTTCAAGAGTATTTATTAAAAAAAAAATTGACTTCATACACAGGCACAGGCCCCCCTACTCGCACACTTTTACATACGTTTAGAACATTTTTGCTCATATATAATTTTGTGCCGCGCAGTCAGCGAAAAAATTAGAGGAACATAGGTTGCGGGTATCCAGGCGGACACATAAAGAGATAGACAAAAAATTATGCTTGAAAATGACTTTCCTCCAAATATTTCTAAAATAAGTAAATAAATGAAAATTTTAGATCTGATTCGAAATTTTGGTCGCCTTGCGAAAGACAGATAGACAAAAATCATGCTTGAAAATTATTTTTCCATGTTTTAGCAAAAAAAAAATCAAATTTCTTGAAAAAATAAATTATTTTTAAAAAGTCCCATTATTAAAAAAATACTCTGTGTAGGATTTTTTTTCAAATATTTTGTCGGCCCTGACTCATCTTACTCCCCTACAGATTCCCCCACCACGTACTAACTATTCCCCTCATCCGATTATCATAGAAAATTGTTACCCCTCAGCAAAAAAAGTTTCACTTTAAAAAACTGGTACGTGCCTCCATAATTAAAAGTAGTTTCTAGTGAAGAGAAAGGATTACACCTCCTAGTATCCCCCAATCAATTCCACTGGGTTGTATGCAATACGACTGAAATTAACTAGCTTATAAATATGCCAAGAGCATGCAATATTTCTAGGCGATCATCTATCTACAATCTAACGACACTACATGTTGCTTAACTTCAGTTATTCTTTTGGTACGGATGTGTTGAATAAGGTGAAAAAGTGGAAGCATAAATGGACAATTGTTAAAAAAGTATTATCTTGTATGATTGTATAATATATAAATAGATCGAAATTGAAAGGACTCGCCTAAAAATATACGATATGATTAAAATGGGCTTTTAAATTGTCTTCGAAGCGAAGCAAGTGACAGGTAATAGATTTGCCATATGCATTTGCATACATCCAATAGGCTGATGTCAAATTAATAGTACTTTGACAAAAATTATAGTTTCGAACTTTAGCCTTAGCTTTCAATGAATTGACTAAAGAATAGAAATGTAATTTATTTTTAATCCACCTGAAAAGAGAGAAAATCTTATTTCAACATCAATACAAACTATATAGACTGTACAGACGAGTTCCAGAATTTTTTTTTCAAACCACCTGCCACGAATAACTTTATTTTTTTATATATGAATACTATTTATTATAACCATTACAATTAACAAAACAATTATTAAAAGCTTAAAAAGAAATTAAATTTTATTCTCCCCAGGTTAATTCAAAGTGTGATTATGTGGATGTCTCAATCCTTGTCACAAACAACTTTAGTCACAAAGAAACCTCTCCTCTACCTTATGTTTTTTTACAAACAAAATTAGGATGAATGAAATTCAATTGCTTCTTTCCAGTAATTTTTATTTTTACAAGTGGTTTATCCAAATATTTCGACAGCACTGCGGCATCTCTTCCTCAGTGGGAACTCCAAGGCCAGAATAACAGCGAGTTAGTGGGTATTAGGGCATTAGTTGTCTGATGATTACAGATGTTCTCACCAATAAACCGACCCCATCAGATTGCACAAATCAACGAAAAAGCTTGATAAATCACAATATACATATATACAATTTCACAGTTCAAGATGACAACCATATTTATTAACACTAAATGTTTTAACGAAGTCCGAACTCATCGAAATATAATGATATATTTTATTAACTTAAATGTTCCATGAACTTAAGAGTTCAACAATATTAAATATTATTCCTCATTTTCTGATTAGAGAGTTGCAATTAAAACAAAATGTGTGCATGAGAATAATTTTAAAATGTAATAGATACACCAGTATTAATATGATGTTAAATACGATGAATTTTCTCAATGTAAAAGAGACTATATATTGTAATTCGCTGATTATGATCTTCAGGATAAGGAACGGTTTGGCACCGGAATATTTAAGGGAAAAATTAAAATATACGAACGAAGGTGGTTGTTATGATTTGAGAGGTGGGGAGAATTTCAGGATTGATATTTGTAGGACAAATAAAAAATTTAGGACTTTATTTTATAGGGGTTTGTCCGATTACAATAAAGTGCCGAGTGAGATAAGAAATGTCACAAGAATCCAGGAATTTAAGGAGCGATTGTTGGAATTCGTAATTTCGAAAAGATAATCTTGTTGTGAAATCTCCACCAAAATTATAATGTTGTATTGTGATTGCTTCATTATTGTATTGTTTTCTTTTGTTTTTGTGATATTATTATTGTGTATTATTGTTTTTGTGATATTATCATTGTATATTATCATTGTATGTTCTTGCAAATTATTATTGTATATGTTAAAGCTGAAAATAGCTAATAAAGATTATTATTATTATTTTTATTAACCAATTATCAACTAATGTTCGAGTAAGGGAAAGGTCACTGGCTAATCAATTATATATACGTCATGACAATCAGAAAATATTAATTAAAAAATGCAAAATTATTATTTTTTAACATCTTTAATCATCAGACAATTAATACCCTAATACCCACTAACTCGCTGTTATTTTGTCCATGCAGTTTCCACTGAGGAAGAGATGCCGCACTGCTCCCGAAATATTTGGATAAAATTTGGATAAAAATAAAAATTACTGGCAAGAAGCAATTGAATTTCATTCATCCTCCTTTAAAAATTATATATAAAAACAAGAATTACAAAATTTAATTAGGAAAGAGCAAGAAATTGAAAAAAAAATTATCTCTAAGTAATTTGAATTATCTTGGACTCTTGCGATCTAATATCCAAAATTTTCCATGTCATGTTGAATATGGCTCACATCTAGGAAGAGGAATGAATCTCTATGCATACTCTTGTAATCCAAGATGTAATTTAGAAATTTGAGACTATAATATGACAATCGGACGTAATAAACTCTCTTTATTCTCTAGCTCTATCGCTTTCACCCTTTCCTTTTTATTAGGAGTATGATATTATCGTATCAATAGAATTCAAAAGAAAATTTTTGCTCGTAGTATTCTACTCAAACACCCAACTACCTATGACTTTTAAGGAAGGTGATTTATTCCCTGATTCTATCTCTCTCCAATCCTTTACCATACAGGTATGATCAAGTATTGTAATAGTGCATGAAAAAAGTATTTTTTTTTCTTTTGTTTCTTTTTTTCGAAATATCTCAAAACGGTTCAAACTAATTTGATAAAAAAAATTGAGTAAAACCATGGCTTTTTCGTCTTAAAGAATGTCTTATAGAGTGAACATGAAAAAAATTATATTTTAAGAGATATTAATTATTTTATCAAAATGTCTGTTAGTACGTTAGTAGGTTAGTTAGACTGGGTGTTACCAAATTTTGTGTACGCTCTAGCTCACAAACTAATATGAATATGAAAACGAAATTTCAAATACGGTTTTTTTAAAATTGAGATTAAGAGCTGATTAGATTTTGAAATTGAACATGAAATTAAGGGAGTGGAGTGTTTTAAAAAATTTAAATTTTTAAACTAAAAAACCAAAAAAAAATGGATTTTTATATACCTACAATTCTTAAAAAAAGAAATTAAATTCTTTAATTTTTCGGGAACTAACAAACACTAGAAAGCTATTTTTCTTAGAAGAGTTCAATATTTAAAAGAAGATATAATCAGCTAATGAGACTAAAATTGAGAAGGGGTTTTTTTCGTAAATATTTATAAATTATTTTATTAAATTTAAATACAAGAGAGGGTACATTTGGATGGCCACATACATACATACATCAGTTTAGAGGACATCCATAAATTACGTCACACGAATTTCATGATTTTTGGAAACCCCCTCCACTCGTCCTTGTCACAGGTGGTCACATTTACCTGGTGTCACATCACATATTTTGCAATTTTAAATTTGGAAATTATTAAATTAAAACAGCACTTCCAAAATTATCTATATATTTCTATTTAAAACAGTGGCGTTTAGAGTACCTATTTTCATAAATACATATATAAGGTAAATTTCAAAGTTTCAGAAGGATTTATTTGCAACTAAATTTTCTATAGAGAAACACAGACTGGTAGAACTTTTAATTGAAAGTAATGGAAGGCAGGCCAGGGGTAGTGAGGAAAGTAAAATTAACACATATCCAAATAAGGTGTAATTTATTGGAATCCTTCCTTCTTTCCTTTCAAACCGACGTTTCGGAGGATTCTGCCCTCCTTCTTCAGAGTTATCAAGGGGTCAATGAAGGAAACAAATAAAATGCTTCTTTCCTCTGCCAACACCTTAAGTTTTAAACACTGCTGTGGAGAGAGGAAGGAAGCATTTAATTTGTTTCCTTCATTGACCCATTGAAACCCTGAAGAAGGAGAGAAGAATCCTCCGAAACGTCGGTTTGAAAGGAAAAAAGGAAGGATTCCAATAAATTACACCTTATTTGAATATGTGTTAATTTTTTCTTTTCTCACTACCCCTGGGCTGCCTTCCATTACATTCAATTTCAGAAGGATCTTTAAATTTTGAAATTATTATCCGTTATTTCAAATATTTCTATAAAAAACATTTAAGTATATTGGTTCTCGAAATGAAATAAAATTGTTGCATAGTTTTAAGGGGCAATTAAAATGAATGATTTTCTGAAAAGGGTGCCGATAGAAGGTTTGAAGTCCCTGGCTGGTAGATCTTCCAGTTCAAGCATGTCTTGACGAGATTTAGTCGAATAAAATTTGTTCTCGCTGAAGAACTATTATTACAAAAACTATTATTATAAAAAAGAGAATCTTTGGACTAATTCATTTGTAAGAACTCTCAATATATAAGATCGGAAATAACTGAGAATGCAATAGACAATAAAGGTCTATCTACAGGTCCGTCGCATGTCAGTTCACTCAGTTCAGTGCTTCCGTATTAGTAAAAAATAATATTCTTCTGACGGAACTGACACTGAACTGCGCCGAACGAGAGGTGATCCCCTCCATTAGATTCCACAGAAGAATATTATTTTTCACTGATACGGAAGTACTGAACTGAGACTGAACTGACACGCGACGGACCTAGGTAGATAGACCCTAAGTCATAGCTTGCTAGAATTAATTTCTGACTCCTATCCTCCCTCACACAAAGCAGTATCCAAAATATATTTTTAAAATATTTAATGTTAAATTTGAAAAATAACGAAAATGATACCGTATTCGATGAAATTTGCAAAAAAAAGCAAAAATTAAAATAAAATTTCAAAAAATGAAGGTAGTTTTTTGGACACCATCCCCTGGTTCAAAAGTCACCAACCACCACTGATTTAAAATCTTTTTTCATAAATTCAATAATAAATCAAGCATTTTATAAATTTTATAAAACATAACAAATCAAATGAACAAAATAAAATTTTAATGGACATTTTAAAGTTTTTCGTTAGAGTTGAATTTTAATACTTTAGATTCATATATGTGAAGTCACGAAGCCTTTGTTGACCCCCCCCCCTCCTCCCTTAACGTGTGACGTAATTTGTGGATGCAAAAAGTTAAGAAATTTTTCTCAACCAAGTTCCGAATCATACCCCAAGCTTCTTCAGAGCTTCTAAAAACATCCATCATTAAACTATAGGTACAGCAGTCAAAACAATGAAAGTAATAATGGCTTTATTCAGTATCTATCAATTTCTCGCAAATTTTTATTATGTTACTTTGTAAAGGTTGCTTTTATTTTATTTAATGCAAATGATATTTATGACATCGCACAGAGAAGATACAGCACATAATTTATGATAAACTTTCAGAAAAAGCAATGTATTTTAACTGAAGAGTTTAAAACTAATTCCATTATTATTTTTTAGTAGAGGTCCTACACAATTAATTAATAAATTATTGATAATGTTCTAGTGAGCATCACATTTTGAAGACAAATGATCTATGGTAATCTGAGGTTCTTCATTGAATAATAGTTATATTGTTAGAGCTCGTGGCTGTGATGAAACTGTATTAGATGAAGGAGGAGAGGTATCAGACAAAGATGGAATCACTGGGTTCAATAAAACACCTTTAATAAAACTTTTCGGCCTGAATTTATTTGGCCATCTTCAGTTAATTAGGAGTTATACACAAAATGCGGTACACATATGTGATCGAACCAAGCCTTGTCAAAAATAAAAATTTTAGCTTCATGTAAATTTATAACGTGCCTGGACCCATAAGTTTCAGAATGAAAGTTTTTTTTGTCTATTTTTGAACTTTTGTTTCTTAGTTATTAATCTTGTTACTTCCCTGATTTTTTTCTTGAGGCAGGCATCGTACTTTTCAGCAGTTGTTGAAGCATGTCTGGTGATCTCAGTTGTATGAATATTGTTAGAGTTCGTGGCTGTGATGAAACTGTATTAGATGAAGAAGGAGGTATCATTCTGAAACTTTTGGGTCCAAGCACGTTATAAATTAACATGAAGCTAACATTTTTATTTTTGACAAGGCTTGGTTCGATCTCATATGTGTACCGAATTTTGTGTATAACTCCTAATTAACTGAAGATGGCCAAATAAATTCAGGCCGAAACGTTTTATTAAAGGTGTTTTATTGAACCCAGTGATTCAATCTTTGGCTGATACTTCCTCCTTCATCTAATACAGAATAATGGTTATGTAATAAACTGTGAAATATACAATAAGGTCAGGTGGGGTAACTGGGCCAGCTTCTTTTGTTTTCCCAAGGATAGTACTCCATATTTTTGGCTATAACTAAGCTTCCTCACAATTTATAGATCTCGTGACTATATTAATTGAAAGATGAAATTTTCTTCAAATAATCATGATACTTTCAACTTTTGATTATTCAAAATTTTGGAATTATCTTAAGTTGAATGTAAAGTTTTGCGGTTGGCCCAGTTAAACGCGTTGTGGGGTAATTGGACCAGCCCAGCCTATTTGCTGTTTTTTTAATTTTTAACATCTTTTGAGCAGTTGGACATGTTCCCTAACCCTCAAGGCCCTGGCCGTAGGTAGAATTAGTCTCATTTGTATATGGATTAAAAATAATCAAAGATGTAAGCGATTCTGGGTAATTGGGCCCTGACTAGGCTGACCCAGTTGCACCAAGACCTCTATTTTTTTATTCTATTGAATTTTTTAAGGTAGATAAGTTTAAACGCCAAGTATAATTTTTAAAATCGATTTTTATTACAGAAAATACAAAAAAGTATCATAAATCAAACAACTAAACAAAATAATTTCATTTTACCCATTGAAATAAAGTTAAATGAGTTCCTTATGCTTAAGAAAGCCTTAATTAAGTCTCAATATTTTCAAGGAACTGGGTAAGGCAACTAGGTAAGAAGTAAGCACATGACTAGGTAAATACGTAAATAAGTAATTAACTTAACTAAGTACTTAAGTATAAAATAAACTTAAAGAAATTTCTCTAATTCAGAAACACTGAAAATTTCCCACCAATATGAAAAAATGAATTGCGCTAAAAAAATGCGGTAAAATTAAAAAGTTCTGGGGTTACAGGACCCCTGGCCCAGTTGCCCCCGGCCCCAGTTACCCCACCTGACCTTACATATTCCTTTTTGAAGGTATATAACAAAGAACTCTCTGTCTTAATATTAAGCAAATTTTACAGATTTTCTTTGAAATGAGAATGTTTTTCTCAGTAGACCCGGGAGTTCTATTGGAAGAGAAGTCGATGGGCGCCGCTGTGGCCGGCTGTTGGTTACCAAAACTAAACATTAGCTCTTGAGTAAAACAATGTCTACTTAGCGCCGGCTTCCGTCTTGTTATGCACTGAACAAACAGCGAGGAGACGCCGCTGTTCAGGCGGAGACACAATGTCAACAGGCGAACAGCACGCGCTCCTGCCGTGTGATCATTGCGGTTAACACTCGTGTAGCTTAACGCTGGCCCGTCAATTAACCAGCCAGACGAGAGTGTTTACGAAGGGGTTGGGTCGGCCTCCAAACACCAGCTACATATAATTAAATCTCGGGCTAAATGCAGCCTACCGTTTGACAGCTTACCAAGTCAGAAACATGTTCGTTCGGAAAATAAAATATGCCAACACATGATGTAATTTATACCATATAATCATTTGGCACAAAGAAAACATACAAGAAAAACGATCGTTTCAATTAAAAGATAAAAAAATTGCAATTTAGAACCATATAGCATCCTTGCCTCAAATTGCTATTCTGTAAGCAAAAATTTTAACACCAAAGCGTTAATATTTAGTCAAAAGTGTTAAAAATTAAAGTCATGCCAGAGGGTTCCTTTAATATTTTAACACCGCATTTAATGCACAAACATGTCGTCTTTAACCAAAAAGTAAGGTTGATTTTGACAACTTTGAGATAAAAGCAACACATTTGAGATCCATTTGAACTGTGATTGTATTAAGATTTCTATTTGTTTTTTAGTAGTCCTTGGACTTCTCAGCTTTTTGACTTCAAAAACTTTTGCTGTTATAATATGATTTATTACAATTTTTAGGATGTATTTGCTTATTTTAGAAGTAATATTTATACTTTCATTTTTGAGACATCATAAAATATTATTCTCTTCTAAATAATAATATATTTTTTTTAATTTATTTATTGTTACCGGGAACAAAGCCCATATAGACAGCACATCAGTAAAGTGTTAGTAGTGTTAGTGAGGGAGCCGAGTTTTAGCCGGTAGAAATTTTATATGCCAGCCAGGATCGAACCCCGGCCTTCCGCTCCAACATCGTCATCATCGATGCCGAAGCGGGGCTAGCGTGTTAGCCAGCTCGGCTAACCCGACTCCCCTAAATAATAATAATTTCAGAATAAAAATTTTTTTATTAAAAATAAAATAATTAACAAAGCGAGCTGTCAGATACTAGATTGAGAATAACAAATAAAGTTAGTAATGCGTATAAGAGGCTATCGAGGGCTGTAAAAACACAAACAAGCAGAAAACGTAGCTCTCTTCATATGGATCGTTAACACGTCGTGTTAAAAAGTAAAATATTAACGTTGCTGTTAAAACTTGGTTTAGAGAATAGCATTTTTTAACGCTGGTGTTATTAATTTACTTTTTAACACCCAATTTAGGATGTTAAATTTTAACGTCTGTTTTTAAAGAATAGACATGTTAAAGCTTTATTTTTAATAAAATTTTGTAAGTCTCAAATTTACCATTGCAATTTTTCAAAACTTGTAGAATTGATATTATTTAAGGTGGATCTTAAGTTCTGATTTAATTAATATTTCCCAACATAAGTAGAAGCTGGAAAATAGAATTGACAGGTTTGCAAGAGAATTTAGCATTATACAAAATCTCAAAAATCTACTTTTTTTTTTTTTTTTTTTTAAGAATTTCCAATACTTGTGTGAATAAGAGAATTAAGAATTCTGCTTGGTGACTTAAATCAATTTTAGGGACAACAAAAATAGATTGAAGAATCTTCAAAAGATGGGGTAAAATGATAAGAGGCAATGCAACATTACATATTACATTTAACCAGAGATGCTCGTCATTCTTGATCACTTAACAGTAAAATACTAACAAACATAGGGAAAGAAACCAATAATATACAAATTGATTTTCACTCAAAAGAAAAAATATGCTTTTGGTATAAATTTCAGTATACGTGCCGACTAACAGCTCAACTATTGAGAAAAGCATAAATCAGTTAAGAATACACCTCGTTGCATGATGCTAAACTTGGGTAATCCTTTGGAAACTTTGTTGCTTTGAACATTTCAAAGCCCTTAGTCAAAATTCTATAATACAATCATAGCTGTGTATTTGTATAATCCATTTATATATTCTATTTTATTATTGTTCTCATTCTTTCTTTTAGCATTAAATAGAATTGGATCACCCAAATATCATAAAATTAAATGCATTTCTTTTAGATATACCATAAACAATCAAATTAGAGTTTTCAGTTAGCTATTTTGAAATCCTCTGAATTCAAAAAGACCCAGTGACCCACTTGGTCTATACAATGTATGTCTTTACAACAATAAATAGTAAGTAGGTAATTAAATAAAATTTGAAATTGTAGAATTCATTTTTGGGGAGATAACAAGGTTTGGTCTAAATTGATTTGAACGGAAAAAGTACTTACCCCTTAAATTCAAAATAATTTTCACTGTGGGACCGTTTTTTTTATAAATAATTTACTTATTGAGTGTTTAATAATTTTATGAAATGGATGGAATTGTTCTATATAAATTTTAAACCAACTCATGCGTATCTGTCATCACAATTATTGATTTTAAAATTCTATTCAAATAATATATGTCCCTATTATCTTAGATGTTGCTATATATATTTTTACATTACCATAAAGGGTATGGTCAAGTATTGTAATCGTGCATGAAAAAAGTGTTTTTTCCTTCTTTTTTTCGAAATATCTCAAAAATGGTACCAAGTATTTTGATTAAAAAAATTGAGCGAAACCATGGCATTTCGGTCTACAAAAAATCTCTTATAAGTGAACATCGAAAAAATGATATTTTTCGAGATAACAATTGTTTAGTCAAAATGTCTGTTAGTTAGTCTGTGCGTTACCAAATTTTTGTGGACGAGGTTGCTCAAAAACTAGTGGGAATATCGAAACCAAATTTCCCACGTAGTTTTGGTCCATTGAGATTAAAATCTGATTAGATTTTGGTGCATATCGACAGAAAATTAAGGGGGTGGGCAAGTAATCCAGGCCATTTGAGCAAACTTAACCAAATTTTAGATACATAATCAGTGGGCCCCCAGAAGTCTAAAAATGCAAAAACTAACCCCACCCTGCCCTACAAGATTATAAATAATTTTATTAAATATAAGTGAGGGGCCACGGTGTATGGTAAAGTCAAGTGGATGCCCACATCAGAACACGTTAGTTTATTTTTTTTTATCATCTTTTTTGTGGAATATTTTTTTCTTATTTATTTATTAAACAAAAACTTTGCAAACCATACTCAAACGTGGCAGTAATTACTCTTAAATAAAGTACTCTTTTTATGTCAATATGTTTTTCAAAGAGAGTAGCCTTAATTACATATTATTTGAGAAACAAGTTGAGGGAGAGATGGAAAGTGAGCTCACATTGATTCTGGAAGGTTGTTTGAGGAAGAGAGGAAGCAAAGCATCCAAGTCACGAGTAAATCTACATATATAGATGTGTCTGAGAGAAAGGAGCCGCAGGGTCGGGGTGGCTCCAGCGACCCTTAAGGGTGCAAAGACGCGCCGCTATGAAAACATCGGCATCAGCCTTGAGGGCGGTGGGTAAATAATCTCGGCGGTGTTTAAAAGCAAGGCAAATGTTGTACGAGACACTCAGAGACACTTAGGGGTCAACCCCGTGTCAGAATGCCATTGCTACCCACTCAGAAGGACAGTCCACTCGAGGGGGTCTTAATTACACCAAATTGAAAATGATCTGCTAGATATGAAATTAGAAAATTAATTAAAATTCTCAAATTGAATTATGGTTTTGACGAATTTGGAAAAGAACAATGTTGTCATTTTTAATCAGATAAAATTATTAATACTTCATTAAATCTATTTAAATTGAAAGTTTTTGTGCCGAGGGTAGCAGAATTTTTATATATTGAAGGAAACAATAAAAGAGTCTGTCTTATGCTGGAATTATAAATTTTATTTATTTATAACTAGACTATAGTTTCGAGGGCTTTGCCCTCTTCATTAGCCTATTACAATTGATTCACAGGAATTAATTTATGAATGGAAGGTTAAAATTTTTTACGTGGCTGAGTTAAGAATTGCCATTTATACTTGTTTTATTTTTTGGCTGTAGGTGGCGTTAATGAGGTTTTTATTTGCGCAGCTATTTTTAAGATAAGGCTTTCGAAAATTTATATTTTTCGATTTAAGAATTTTTTTGGTGAATTATTATATGATTTTAAAATTTCTAACGATTCGAAAATACTAATTTTTAGGGGATCTAATTCTGATCTAATTAATTTAATATTTGATTCATCTGGAAAACAATGTTGCTCGGAGATTAAAAGGTCTGCAATTGCACTATGACTTGAACACCCTTTAAAAATTCTTTGTGTTCCGAAATGCGTGTGTTTAAATTTCATTCTGTTTTTCCTATATAGGTCGAATTACATTCTCCGCATTTTATGGAATAGACGCCTTTTTTGTCCATTTTTTCAATTTTGTCTTTCTTATTATTGCTGATTTCAGATCCCAATGTTCTAGAGGATTTGAAAATTGTTTCATATCCTAAAGTTTTGAATTTTAATTTTATAGTTTCCGAAATTTTTTCTATTTAATATAAATTATAGGAAAAAGTGAAAACGTTTTCAAGACTCGGTACGCTCTTTGCAAATTTAATTTGGCGATTTTCCGACAGTGAATTAATGCTTTGAGAAACCTGAACCTTGGCACAAAGGTAGAGAATATTTTTATTACAATTAACGATACCGATCAAGAACTCATTAGTAACGAATTAGTTTTTTCTTATTTTCCCCATTTTTCAATCGTAAGTTCTGAAGGTAGAAATTTCAAAACCTAAGCAAGTAATGATTTTGAAAATTTTAATATTTCTAGATTCATTAGCACTCGGAATCCAGAAATACAGGTTGACAGACAGACAGAAAAGTTTTGCTCGAAAATAGTTCTCTCTACGCTAGACATTTCACTTTTACTTATTAATATAAATTTGTAAGAGAAATTTCAGGTCATTATATACAAGGGTCCAAGAGTCTTTTAAATAAAAATTCGATTTTTTTCCTCATTTTATACATTTTTTAACCAGAAGCTCTGAACTTAAAAAGTCCAAAATATAATAATCTCTTCGTTTCAGAATTAGAACATTTTGGCTAATAAGTTATCAACGATCTTTTGGGGTTTTTTCGTTGGTATCGGAAACGAGACAGACATACGGATATGCACTGCGCTTCAAAAAAAGTGGAACACTTGAAAACATTTTGAACATTTTTAAATGAGGTAGGGATTCAAACTATGGATTGGCTAGCTTGCAGTCCGGACTTAAATCTCATTGAACATATATGGGACATGCTGGGGAGGCGAGTCCGTGCTAGAGATCCTGCTCCCAAGACCATCCAGCAGCTCCGAGACTTCCTCCAAGAAGAGTGGGGAAATCTGGACCATACGCAGATTGTATGCCTAATCAGAAGTATGGTTAGGAGTCTGGAGGCTGAGAATCAGACGAGGGGCGGTAATTTTCAATACTAGAACTTGATATTTTTGAGAATTTTGTTATAAAAAAAGACCAAAAAATGAAAATTTTTGTTTTTGTATATTTTTAGTACCTGCTTAAGAATTTTATTCATTGTGATATTGTTTAAAAATAATTCTACATGTATATAATCTATTAAAAGTTTAAATAAAAAATATAAATTATGGTAATTTTTGAAAAAATCCGAATTTTTCAATTGTTCCACTTTTTTGAAACGCAGTGTACATAACATTTAGAAATTGTGATGTTTGATTTTAAATGATTATAAGTAGGCTGTGAAGACCATAAACAGTTCTCTTTGTAGGTACTTCTAATCTATGAACATATTTTCAAATTAAAGGAGAAAGAATGAGAAAATATGGTGCACGCTCCATTTTTTTACTTTACCATACAGGGTTTGGTCAAGTATTGTAATCGTGGATGAAAAAAGTGTTTTTTTCCTTCTTTTTTTTTCGAAATATCTCAAAAACGGCTGAAACTATTTTGATTAAAAAACTAGGGCGAAACCCATGGCATTTCGCTCTACAAAAAATCTCTAATAAGTGAACATCGAAAAAATTATATTTTTCGAGATAAAAATTGTTTTGTCAAAATGTTTTTTTCTGGATAAATAAATAAATAAATGTCTGTTAATTAGTCTGTCTGTCTGCTTGTCCGGTTGTCTGTTTGGGTGTCCGTTAGTCTGTGCGTTACCAAATTTTTGTGGACGAGCTATCTCAAAAACTAGTATGAATATCGAAACCAAATTTCACACGTAGTTTTGGTTCATTGAGATTAAGAGCTGATTAGATTTTGGTGTATATCGACCCAAAATTAAGAGGGGGGGGGGGGTTAAAAATTAAAAATCTAGCCCATTTGAGCAAACTCAACCAAATGTTGTATACATAATCAGTGGACCCCCAGAAGTCTAAAAATGCAAAAACTAACCGCCCAAAATGGGGGGGTATATGGTCAAAAAATGAAAATCTAGGCTCTTGTACCAAACTCAACCAAATTTTGTATACATAATCAGTGGGCCCCCAGGAGTCTAAAAATACAAAAAACTAACCCCTACATGAATATAAATAATTTTATTAAATATTAAATATAAGGAGGGGCCAGGTTGTATGGTAAAGTCAAGTGGATGGCCACATCAGAACACGTCAGCTTATTTCTTTTTAATAATGAGTAGCTTAGTGATAAATCTTAATTAATTTAGACCCCCCCCCCCCAAGTATTATAGATATACCACAAAACTACTTTGATTTACTAAAAATCAAACAGAGATATTCGAATTGTTCGAGAAGATTAACGTAAAATAAATACATTTTCGTATCTTTCTAATAGACAAGTGGCGTTCAAGAATGTATCTATTTATGAAATCAGAAATATAGTTGTTTGTTCATTGTCGGTTTGGTGGCCGATTCTTTCAAACCCGCCTTGTTTCCAGTTGGTTTATTTGTCCTGTATGTGATTTTCCCTGAGCCTGGAGCTCAGCATGAAGAAGTCCAACTGGGGGAAATGGTCCAGGTTTCGTTTTTGTCTTTGCCTAGCCGCCTTGCACATGAGCTTTCTCCCCCGTGTTGACACTTCAACAAATAGAAAAAAAAAGAAAAAATGAAAAAACTTTGATCTTCTGACAGAAAAACAACATAAGTACCTATTTCTTTATTTTTGAAGCGTGCCACTTCACAACAGCACGATTTGTTTTTATGAAATTATTTTTTATATTAAAAAAAAAATGGAAGAACTTTATAAAAAATAAAAAAAATAAGTTAGTAGTACACCCAATTCTGTTTTTATACCGTGAGATATAGGTTACAAAGAAAACAGTGTAAAAAAGTTTCACAACTTCAAAGAAAACTTCAAAAATAGTAAACTTGGCAAAAGTTATTTAAAAAAAAATCAATTTCATGTTCATAATTAGTATAACTTGCTTAATTTCGTGATAAAAATTTTTAAATCAACTGATATGTTTAGGTACATTACGACTTCGCTGACAACCTACTCTTGTAGATTTGAAGCTTTGGTGGTTGAGTTGTTTATCTATAGGGAAGCTTAAGTGGTTTTAGCCCATATTTGATCTTTCTTTAATTATAAAAAAAATCGTTTTTAAGATGAGCCACTACCGGTTGTCCGATTTCAACAAAAATCGGAGTTACTAGTATTTATTCTAGCTAATACTTACTTACTTACTCCGTAGCACTACAACCCTGGGTGGGTCTCGGTTTCACGAACGATTCCTCTCCATTTGAACCGGTCTAACACAATATTTTCGATATTTGTGGAAACTCCGATGGCTAATAAATCCCCGACGACTCTAGCTAGCTAATACCTAGTTAAAGTTTCAAATTTCGATACTCTGCAACTTACCATTTATGAGATATAGGCGTTTCAATATTTTTGTGACAAGCCTAATTTACTTTTACCCCTTTAAATTCAACATCATTTTATAGTAGCCATAGAAATTTTCATATGAAAACTAATTTTAAAAAATAAGTCTTTTTGTGACACTCTTAATAATTTCCCTTCCTTAATTTCAATCAGAATAAAATCCACACTCTTTGAAGAATTTATAATACCTGAGGAACGATTTAAAAATAAAAATCGTTAAAGACGTTTTTAGATACAAGGGAAAGTAATAACTTATTTTAAATTGTATTTGAAAACTCTTTTATAGGTCCACTATCAAGTCTAGCTTCTGTAACTGAATTTTACTAAAATCGTTCCAGAACGAGTTGTTGCCTAATCTCTAGGCGCGTCGATAGAAATCTCTCAGGCATTTCATTCGATTTTAACTCCCTCGAATTCAGTAGAGTCTAGACGCTATTTTACACCCAGCTAAATTCTTACACTGTATAAGGCTCGAATTCGTCCCTGTTTCGAATACGGCTCTTATCTGTGGAGAGGGGCTTCCAAGCATTCTCTTGCCACACTGGATGCAATTCAGAAGCAAGCAATTAAACAAATAATTGACCCGGCTCTAACTTACTCACTTGACTCCCTGGGTCACCATAGAGGTGTTTCTGCCCTTTCCCTGCACTATAGATACTATCATGGTGTTTGTTCAGTCGAGCTGAAATCAATTATCCCTCCTAAAGCCATCTTTGCGAGAAACACGCGGTTTTCGAACGATCAGCACCCCTTCGCTGTCAAAATGGATAAAATCGAAAAAGCGCTTTCGCCAACTCTTTTATCCCTATGACCTCCAGCGACTGGAACTCGCTTCCAGCTACCGTTTTCCCTGCGACTTATAACTTTCAGCTGTTTAAGACCCGCACCCACAGATACCTTCGACTCCTAGCCAGCCCATAAAATCTCCTCTTCTTCTTCTTTTACGATGGAAGGGCCAACACAGACCTTTAGGGAATGCATCTCTTTGTTGTAACTCCTTCTCCCATTAATTTCATTAAAAAAAAGATACCACAATTAAAATCTTCGCCAATAAAAGAAAAAGTCTCGATATATTTATTTAACCAAAAAGTAATTATATCAAATATTGCACAGAAAAAATGTATCAAAGAAGATTTTTTTATTCATCGAAATAATTTTTTTTTCTCCTCTGGTATTATTGTATGTATATTTTGGTTTGTGAGTGTATTTGTATACATATTGCAGAATGGGTTTTGCGATCGATGCCTGATTGACAACCTCCCTGCACAATGAATGAAATGTCAACATGAAAATGCATGAAGTGAAAACAGAAGGGAATAAAATAAAATGCAACTGGCCTGGGCTCCGACTTCCATTCTTCCATTGGCCCATTCTAAGCCATATATGGCCTCCGTCCGCCGAGTGTCAGTCTGTAGATCGTTCTCATGTCTGCGGATATGACTGCTAATCGGACTTCTTTATTTTTTCTTTATTTTTATATAATTCATAATAAGAATCCCATTGCCAGGCAGTCACCATCAATCCATCTTCCATGTCGTAAATCTAAAGCCGATTATACTTTTAATACTAATACGTTTTTCTATACAAATTTACAAAGAAAAAATTATAAATTAGATTTCAATATGAAAAGATCGTATGCTTAATGTAAATATGTTAAGTTTATGGTATTAGTTCGTTCAGATAAATTCATGAAAACAATCAACAGTATTTATAGTGGCTATATTACCTATTCAGTTACAGTACATCTGAACTCCCACGAACACTTCTAATTGTTAAAATTAGGTTGATATTACTTAAAAATTCATTACAACTTGATGTATTTATTATACTATCGTTTATATTTTGGTATACCAAGTTATAGATAATAATTATTGGGAAATTGTGAAAATTCTCTTATTATGATTATGATAAGTACCTACATAATTAGGGATTGCAATCCCGCTGGATCCTTCGTAGGTATTTTATATTTTAAGAAATTCAATAAATAAAATAAAACGTTTATTTTGTCAATAATCAAACCAAGTTTAAGAAAAAGTACAAAAATCAACAATTGGTAGTATTCTAGTTAAAATTATTTTAGAGTTTGGCTTCTTATTAGTTAACTGCACAATCCATTAATGTATATAATGACTATGACTTTGTTAGTTTTTTAAATCCAAGTAACTTTGGGTGAATTAACTTATTTATTTTTTATATATCTAATAATCTCTATCTAGTCTAAACTTGTCTAAGAGAGATAATTATAATAAATTTTAATTATTACTAAAGTAAATCACAATAGTTATCACATTAATTTGTATGTAAGTATGATTTGAATAATTTAAAAACAGTCTTTTCAATCTCCATATTTATAGTGGGTACATATTAAATAATTTAACATCAAATTTGGAAATGATTATAAACTATTTTAAATAATTAAGTAACTTCTCTTTTTGGAAAAATGATCTTAAAAAACAAATCTCTTCTAGACAATATTTTGACACCCAATTTAAAGGGATGCAAGCTGTATTTTAATTCATTGAGTTGAGTGGATTTTGGGCCATTCGTCGACGAGTGTTTACGCCTGTGCGGATTCGCGTGCAAATCCGCAAGTTGGTGTTGGACTTCAAATGATGCTGGATCCCGCGGGATTGTGGGATTGCAACATTCCCTATAGGTACATAATGTAAAGAATTGGATAAAAAAATGTTATCACTTTTTCTCTGAGTCATACAGAGAGCTAAATATGTGCAGATTGGAACAAATTAGAATGAACACTGCAATGAAGCTCCGATGGAGGCAGCAAAATACTTTGAAGAATACTTCAAATTTCTCAGATCAAGAATAAGATCTATGGACCTAGAGGTGCCCAAGCATAAGAACAACTCTGTGTGACAGAATGGAACAAACTCCTGGTAAATATAAGAACTCTGAAACATCATTTAAAAATAAGTTAGAAACTCATTGTCAACTCCTCTCTCAACACCTGCCTTAATAAGATAATTAATATTAAGTAATATTATTTTTATTCAAGAGAAATCAATGAAGTTGTTAGAAACTTTAGTTTCTAAGGTTTTACCTTCTTCATCGGTCTTTTTAATTAAAAATTAGAAATTAATTTTATTAGAAAATTATCTTATTGAATGAACGATCTCGACAAACAAAATCTTTTTTTAATTAACAATAATAATTTATTTATTTCAACAATTACATTACAGTAGATGGAATTAGCGGCGACTCCCGCACTAAGCACAGCTTGTATCGCGGGGGTCAGGAAGTCGATTAACAATTTGGCTTAAGCTAATGCGGAAAAACAAGAAATAATATTGGAATAGTGGAAAAATACAAACACAATAACGGAATTCTGAACAAAAACCAAACATATAAAATACAAAATATATAATTAAAAATTAAAAATTTCAAATTCAAACACAAATCCAAAAGTCAGTCATTAGTTTAAAAATCAGATACATCAAATAAAGGTCAAGAACAAATTTAAAAGAGATTTGACATGAGACAAAAATTATGTTAATTAATTATTTGTAGCAATCTCTCACCCTCAGGATAATCAAGATCCCCGAGACAGTCGCAAAGCCTATCTTTAGCTTCTCTTAGGTACATTAGGTACTGTGCTTGATATTTCTTTTATTGTTGGATTTTTATTGATTGGCTTGAACAAATTACCAAATTATTATTTTTTTTATTATCATTATAGTAAATAATAAGGGAATATATATTTACGATTTAAATATGTTCTAATTTAAAGTGATGTTCCATCACCGAATTGCAGGGGAATGTGGAAATAGTGGCTTCTTGACACATCACATATCTAGTCAAGGAGGAACACACTTCACTAAATGGGGTTTTAGTTAATTGAATTAGTGATTGACTACTGAACAATAAACTTTTAGATCCATTTCTATATCAAGCGTTGACTTTTATTAGAATCTTTACTATTTTGGTACAAACCATTTGCAACTTGATATATTTCATTTCGAGATTCAATTAAAATTCAATCCCTAGATTCTGATTTCCATAAAGAAAGAGAAATCAATTCAATTTGTTCAATGTCTTGAATTTTTAGTTTGAATTTATGGAAACAATAAGGTACCAAGACATTTTTTTCTTTCTGTTAAGGGGAAAATAAAGTTGGAAGAAACGAAAATTTCCACTGATCCTGTTTTATTGATTTTCATCGAACGTGACTGTACTCTCTGAATTAAAGTTGCCCCTCATTTAGGATTGTCTAGAATGTGTTTCGAATGCATGACGATTCAAGATAATGGCGCGATTTCGAATATTACTCCGATAATCACTCCTCCATTCCGAATATTAATCAATTTTCATATAATCGAAGAATTGACTGTCAGACACCAATTGCCTAGAACAAGTCGTCAGATACTTTTCGATTCTTCTTTCATACTTTGCTTTTCCTTTTGATTTATAATAGTTCTATTATCTTTCTTGAAACAATCAAAATTAATTGATTTTAATTGGAGAACGATCAAACAAGTATAATAATTATTATTTTTATATACTATAAATTGAGTAATGTTCAATCAAATTAAAAAAAGAAATTAAAACATTATTAGTAAGTCAGTTTCAATATTATAATAAGATTAATTCTTTTAATTTCTATAATATAGATGTAAGAAAATCTATTATTATTTCCAGTTGAAATCATTCAACTAGAATTTTCTTTTAATTTATGGAAAAAGATAGACAACTAATACTTACCTATTAAAAAATCAAGAAGGAAGTTTTTTGATTTCATCCAGGTATTTAATATAAAAGAAAATTAATTTAAGGTTATTTTAATAAAATTACTGCTACTTGATAAGTAAAACAACGTGGAAAGTCATACAATGGAAGAGGAGAAAAATAAGTCTAGAATGGCTTAAGCTAAAATGAGGTTTAATTTAAAAGAAAATTTTTTTATACTTTTCTGTAATTAGACTAGAAAAAGAGAAAATTTTTTGAAGAAATATGTTTGGAGAATCGCATCATATGAATGAGAAAGATTGGAGGGGCTGAAAGAAGGAGACATGAGGTCTTTTAAATTTGCTGCTCTTAAACATTCTTCATTCGCGATCCCATTTTAAGTGAGAAATTTTTTGCGACCCCATATTTTATAAATATATTGTATAAACCATCAATTTTACTATCAAATCATGAATAAATATAGTGAAGCAAATTTTTATAAACATACCTATTATAATATTTATATCATTTATTAAAACTACATATTACAATACATTATGAATTCTAAATAATAATGAAATGGATCTGTTTGTTTCTTATTAAATAAAGAGTCAAACAGGAGTTCATCATCTTTATTATTTGTCAAATTATTTATCTGTATTTTGATTTTATAATCGCCAATGCTGAGAACGTCGCTTCAAATAAATAAATAAATATATCTAATATAAAATGGCAATTTCACAAATTATTGGAAATTCAATGATAGATATACCTCGAATTCATTAAACATCAATTTTTGGCCGATGCGCATTATCATTTTTACTTTATCCAATGCGAAGCATGGGAGAAAGTATTGTAATGGGTCTCGCGGCAAGCGCGACTTCAAAGGGTCCTCAGGTAAAGACTACGGAACCAATGGACTCAATTAAGGTCACAAATTGAAGTATTCAATGAGATTGAATTTTAGCACGTGACGGTTTTGCCAAAAATTACCTGGAATCTCGTCGAGAGGCCAAAAAGTGCCATTTTTTTTGGAAGTGCGTGCGGATGGATGGATGGATGGATGTTATCGTTTTTTTCGTCCACGATTTTTTCCACACTGTTGCACTGATTGAATTGAAATTGAAAAACTACTATTAGTTTAACAAAATGAAGCGCTGATTAGTTTTTGGTACATATCGGTCCATAAACATTAGTACTTTATTTCAGTACTTTTTTAGTTTTTTCTAAATATCTTGAAAATGACTTAACCAATTTTGATGAAATTTAATATCCTAATTAAGTACCTTGGGGACCACAAAAAAGGTTAAATAAAGTTTTTAGTAAAATCATATTTTAAAGTACTTTAGAGTAAAATAGTACTTTTTTAATTTTTTGTTTTAAATTCTTTAAAATTTATTCATTTGATCGTTTTAATATAGCTCATTTAACCTAACTTAAGTAAGAATGGTTAGGCTTCTCGCTGTGAAATGGTAAACATTTGGGAGGAAATTTTATAAGTAACCATAGCAACTGCGTTGTTTTCTTATCCGTTACCTTTGCTTAAGACATAGAGAAATCGACTTTAAACCAAAAATAGCGATTGATGCTCAACTAGTACTTGAGGAATAACCATTCTATATTGGATTTTTGACGTTTCGGTTTTTATTGGTAACCATTGCTGAAGACATAGAGAAATCGATTTTAAACCAAAAATAGCGATTGATTCTCATCTAATACTTGAGGAATAACCATTCTATATTGGATTTTTGACGTTTCGGTTTTTATTGGTAACCATTGCTGAAGACATAGAGAAATCGATTTTAAACCAAAAATAGCGATTGATTCTCATCTAATACTTGAGGAATAACCATTCTATATTGGATTTTTGACATTTCGGTTTTTATTGGTAACCATTGCTGAAGACATAGAGGAATCGACTTAAAATCAAAAATAGCCATCGATTCTCATCTAACACTTGAGGAATAACAATTCTACATTAGGTTTTTGACGTTTCGATTATTATTGGTAACCATTGCTGAGGACATGGAGGAATCGACATAAAATCAAAAATAACGATCGATTCTTATCTAATACTAGAGGAATAACCTTATTGCATTCCATTTTTGATGTTTTGACCATTAATGGCAACCTCTACTGAAAACGTGGAAGAATCGAGTTAAAATCAAAAAGACTAAATTCTTTTTTGGTAAACAACTCAGTAGAGGTTGCCATTAATGGTCAAAACATCAAAAATGGAATTCAATAAGGTTATTCCTCTAGTATTAGATGAGAATCGATCGTTATTTTTGATTTTAAGTCGATTCCTCCATGTCTTCAGCAATGGTTACCAATAATAATCGAAACGTCAAAAACCTAATGTAGAATTGTTATTCCTCAAGTATTAGATGAGAATAGGTGGCTATTTTTGATTTTAAGTCGATTCCTCCATGTCTTCAGCAATGGTTACAATAATAACCGAAATGTCAAAAATCCAATGTAGAATGGTTATTCCTCGACTATTAAATGAGAATTATTTTTAATTAATGTCAACATGAACTACAAATTGCAAGTGATATCTGATTAATAATAAAGGAACAAACATATTAATATTTCAAATGAATTTGGATAAAGTTTAGCAACGATCCGTTGCAGTTTATTTAGTGTTATTTTTGCCCTAAGTTTCGCGACCCCAAAATTCAGTTTAAGAAGTACCTACTGCTCTAGAAGAAGGTTTATCAAATTTCCTTGGGAGGTCCTTTTTTGGAAAACAAATATAAAACAATAATATGTGCAATGGTACATATTAAAAAACTTAACTCCACACTGTTAAAATTTTCTTATATAATTTTACTATAAAAAAATGGGAAGTCCGGCCTCAAAGCTTTTTAGTAATACTATACATACCAGTATTACTGTAATCTTCAACATATTTTTTACTAATACGTAGGTATCTAATTAATAGAAGAAAAAGTAAAGTTACAATTTATTTTTGTACTTTTGTATTGCGTTAATGTGATTTTACTAATACAATATAGTATTTTTTTACTATAAGCAATCTTGTAAATTTCCTATCTATTTGTATTGTAAACATATAGTAAATTGTTACCCATTCTCATTTTTGGTAAATAAATTTTCAAAAAATGAAGGGCACCTTCTTGTTTGGACATCATCCCCTGGTTGAAAAGTCACAAACCGCCACTAATATATAGTATATAATAAATAAAGAATATTTGTGAATATATAATAATTTCGGAAACTTGCTTAATATTCAACGAAAAAATATTGTTAAGAGTTAAGAAGAAAGGTGTTGGAGAGGGAGAGAACCATTTAATTCATATAAATACATTTTAAAATTCCAAAATTAAATTTAATTTTAAGAATAGTGGGAAAGAAAATATAGCGGAAAATAATGAATCCAATTATAGCAGACGCTCTAGGGTTAATTAATTTTCGGAGGCTAGACTCCCTTATCGCAGCCATCATGCCATCGGTGATTATTTCCTAATTAAACTGGTTACGCCTAGATGCATGCATCTTTTTCCCCAGCGAACAAAATCTCTGCAAAATCACTTTCGAGAAAAATATGATGTATTTAATTTAATTTTATTCTTTCTATTTCAATAAAACGAAGGATAAATTAAGCGTTTCCTGTTTTATAATAATAATCACTATTAAAATAAAAACTGTTTGTTCTGAGGCTGAAATAGAAGAGCCCCAATGAAAAAATAACTATATTAAATTCTTGACTTCCAGATGAATATCGTGATTCTTATCAAAAATGCAAATAATTTTGTCTCTCCCCTGGTTTTATTAGACTAGTGATTAATTTCCAAAAGTGAGAACCTGTTTTTGCCCCAGCTCCGACATCATATTCTAAATTAGTGTTCGAAATTAGATTAAGAAAATGTATCTCAATCAGAGATATGATAATGGAACTCTGCTTTTGTTATGCACCTTTAAAATAATCTAAGATCATATTTAAATATTTTAATTACACATGCTTCTCAATAAAAAAATATTCAGATTATCTTCTGATTTGTCTCTTCTTTTTTCCTCATTGCGATTTAACTATCAATCTGATATCGTATCGCATGGAAGTATATATAATATAATCGATTAAAAAAAGTAATTTAATTATCCGTTAAGAATAAGAATAATAACGTTGGAATTATAAAAGAACTGCTTAAAAATTGAACATTCATTTTATTATTTTGATATAATTTATTAGAACAAGAATTCTCCATAAAATATGAGATAACTATTAAATGCATAAATTTATTTTCTCAATTAGTTTTCTTTTAACCACATATTCTGATTTTTATTTCAGTTTTTATATAATTTTATTCTGGAAAAAATTATGGTTAAAATAAAAATTATTACTGGACAAAAGATATATGGAATAGCTAATCAAAAATATTGTTTAGTGAGTTGTTCACTAGGGTGGGTCGAAAAAACTGAATTTTTTTTTCGAAAACGCTTTAGTGAAGAAAATTTGCCTATTGTAATAAGAAGAAAAACGGCATAAAAAAAATTAAAAATCGGTTAACATCTTCCGCTCGAGCATCTTACTTGAAACTTATGAAAAATTGCAAAAATCACGATATCATGATTTCTTCAAACTTTGGGCCAAGATCACTAGATTAAGTCCAAAAACAATTTCTAAATTAAATTTAATTAGAGAATAAAGAAAAATGATCTTAAAAATTTTTTTTATTACCTAAAATTTTTAAAATAAACACACTCTAGTGTTTTATGCTTGTTTGATGGTTTAAATAACCTAAATTAATTAAATTCTGATCAATAATATACTAAAATTTAGGGAACGCGGTGTTGGTTTATAGTGAAACATTGTTAAAATTAAATTAGGTTGGAGTTGGTGGTGTTTCACAAGGAGAAAAATTAAAATACAAAGATTTTTTTAGTTTACTCTATATACTTCGAGCTCTTAACTCATCGTCAGGAGAACATTGACTAAAGATAACATGATATTTTGAACAGAATTTATTTTAATTTTAATATGATGGACAGTTATTTATGACATAGTGTAAATATGAAAGAATTATCAGAAGGATGGAATGGCTTTAGAAAGCCAAATGACCAGATGTAGGGACAAAGGGCTGGGACAAAGAAAAGATATTTATACTTGAAAGTTGCCGAAAATTATGTATGTGTAATAAAGGAAGGCAATAAACTATAGAATGCAATGAGGGTGCATAGCGAAAATTTAATCTCTCATTTTCTATTTAAAAAAATAAATAAAATTAAAAATAAACCTACCATACACCCATCGCACTCCAATTCAAATTAAATATCATTGATTAAGATGTCAATTATTGGTGAAGTTTTGATGTCTGTTTGAAATATATAGAGTAAACTAAAAAAATCTTTGTATTTTAATTTTTCTCCTTGTGAAACACCACCAACTCCAACCTAATTTAATAATAATATACTAGTTCCTAGCCTTCCAGCGGTGACGAAGGAACACCAAGTTTTCAATATCCATATGATATTGACTCCATGAAAAACATTTATAATTGAAGAAAGACTGATGATGAAGACCAAGTCTTCGAAACTATAGTCTCAAACAAATAAATAATATATATACAGATATATCATCTTGATATATATGTGTATATGTTTATTTGCATCAAGCAGAGGACAACCTCTTTGTTTCTCTTTGTGAAAGTTAGTCAACTAAAAATACACATATCATCCCTTTAGAACTGACGTTCTCAACGTGATCCTCCCGTCATGAGAATAAAAAAGTGCTCGCGATCATGAACGATCATGAAGTATTACTTTTTTCAATTCAATTTTCAAGTCACTCAAAGTTCGGAAATTAATTTTTCTTCAAACCTTGGGCCAAGATCACCAGATTAAGTCCAAAAACAATTTATAAATTAAATTAAATTAGAGAATAAAGAAAAATGATCGACTGGAATCCTATTAATATTTAAATTAGAATTTTATATAGATATAAAAAATATATTATTTCAATAAAAACCTAAAAAAAAAAAAATATTTTACATCTTTTTTCAAGAGAGTAAAAATTCCCTTTGAGTAATTTTTTTGATTTTTATAGAGAAATAAAATTTAAATTTAAAATTAATTGTAGAAACTTTAAAAAATCACCTAGATTAATAATTTTTTCATAAAGATGAAGGAAATATAATATTCAGAATTGTAATTTTTATGGCAGAGAACTTATCAGTTAGAAAGTTTATAATTTCAAAAATCAAGCCTAACAATGTCCTTTTTACTTTATCCAATGCGAAGCATGGGAGAAAGTATTGTAATGGAGTCTCGCGGCAAGCGCGACTTCAAAGGGTCCTCAGGTAAAGACTACGGAACCCATGGACTCAATTAAGGTCACAAATTGAAGTATTCAATGAGATTGAATTTTAGCACGTTACGGTTTTGCCAAAAATTACCTGGAATCTCGTCGAGAGGCCAAAAAGTGCCATTTTTTTGGAAGTGCGTGCGGATGGATGGATGGATGGATGTATGTTATCGTTTATTTCGTCCACGATTTTTTCCACACTGTTGCACTGATTGAATTGAAATTGAAAACCTACTATTAGTTTAACAAAATGAAGCGCAGATTAGTTTTTGGTACATATCGGTCCATAAACATTAGTACTTTATTTCAGTACTTTTTTAGTTTTTTCTAAATATCTTGAAAATGACTTAACCAATTTTGATGAAATTTAATATCCTAATTAAGTACCTTGGGGACCACAAAAAAGGTTAAATAAAGTTTTTAGTAAAATCATATTTTAAAGTACTTTAGAGTAAAATATTACTTTTTTAAATTTTTTGTTTTAAATTCTTTAAAATTTATTCATTTGATCGTTTTAATATAGCTCATTTAACCTAACTTAAGTAAGAATGGTTAGGCTTCTCGCTGTGAAATGGTAAAAATTTGGGAGGAAATTTTATAAGTAACCATAGCAACTGCGTTGTTTTCTTATCCGTTACCTTTGCTTAAGACATAGAGAAATCGACTTTAAACCAAAAATAGCGATTGATGCTCAACTAGTACTTGAGGAATAACCATTCTATATTGGATTTTTGACGTTTCGGTTTTTATTGGTAACCATTGCTGAAGACATAGAGAAATCGACTTTAAACCAAAAATAGCGATTGATTCTCATCTAATACTTGAGGAATAACCATTCTATATTGGATTTTTGGCGTTTCGGTTTTTATTGGTAACCATTGTTGAAGACATAGAGAAATCGACTTTAAACCACAAATAGCGATTGATTCTCATCTAATACTACTTGAGGAATAACCATTCTATATTGGATTTTTGACATTTCGGTTTTTATTGGTAACCATTGCTGAAGACATGGAGGAATCGACTTAAAATCAAAAATAGCCACCGATTCTCATCTAATACTTGAGGAATAACAATTCTACATTAGGTTTTTGACGTTTCGATTATTATTGGTAACCATTGCTCTCACTCAAGTTTGGAGTTGTTTGCCATAAAAGAATTTAGTCTTTTTGATTTTAAGTCGATTCTTCTACGTTTTCAGTAGAGGTTGCCATTAATGGTCAAAACATCAAAAATGGAATGCAATAAGGTTATTCCTCTAGTATTAGATGAGAATCGATCGTTATTTTTGATTTTAAGTCGATTCCTCCATGTCTTCAGCAATGGTTACCAATAATAA
>JALMQS010000225.1:10011768-10043984 GCA_024734495.1 Forficula auricularia
TTATAGGTACCTACCAGTGTGTGCGGTCCATGGATGCTGTGGATGCTGTGTATACCTAAAATTTCAAAAGCCAAAGTATTTTCATATATTGTATAATAAAATTTAATGTTAAATTTGAAAAATAACGGAAAATTCTGCGTCTATCGATGAAATTTTGTAAAAAAGGACTGAAGAATAAAATAACATTTCAAAAATTGAAGGGTTCTTTTTGGACTGCATCCTATGGTTGAAATGTCACCGACCGCCACTGGGACCTACATAATAATAAAGTTAGATTTTATTTTTTCTACCTTTATTTCTGAAAATATATTTTATTCCCTTATCAATAAACTTCATCTCATCAAATCGATACTAGTAGGAAGGTACTTAAATAAACTTGACAAATTTTCAAACATAGTTAAATTTTTAAATAGAAATATCTAAATATAATTTTTTTTTTACAAAAATAATTATTTTATTAATCATTTGAAAATTAAAATTAAAAAAAATCAAAATCAAAATACCTATATAAAAATAATATTTTATTATAGTTAAATTTAGTTAAATTGAAAATACCATTGCGACAATATTTGTTCATGATTGAACGATTGACTGAACACGTATTGAATTTGTATAGGTAAATCCAATATAAACAAATATTGTTTTCACATGAACGGTTCTCTTTGATATAGACGTTCAGCCAATAAAAATGAACACAAAATTGACAAAATAAATCAAATGGACACACTTAAATAGAGAATTATGGAGACAAAAGAGAGTGTCTTTATGATTTTAACATCTCATGCGGTGAATCAATGAAGATGAATTTAAATTATAATAGCAATGAAAATTTACAAAATTAAAATATAAAAATTCTAGAGGTAGGTTTCACTAATAAAAGACAGAGATGCTTGTTAGCATGACACTATATATATATTTCGGGGTATGAGGTATGAGCCCATCTTCAGGAGTTCAAAGCTTTCTCTTTGAACTTCTGAAGATGGTACCATACCTCATACTCCCGAAATATATATATAGTGTCATGCTGTCATTCATTCATTATTTTACAGTGAATTCCTAAATCTTACCTCATGAAATTTTTAAAATTTTTAAATATTTTGAATTCCCATTACGTGCTTTGATTGCGTTATTGTGTCACCAAGAACCTACCCTTTTACTCTCCCTTGACATGTACCCAAATTACAGATGATTATTGTTATCTATCATTAAGAATATCATCTCATTTGCAAGAAATGAGGAAACTCGAGATCCATCATCATATTAGCGATTAGATACTATATATTAGTGTACAAATAATTTGTACAAGGCAATTTGATACTTCGCTTATGCCAATTTTTCTAGAGACTGAAATGCACATGACTTTCAAGCTTTGACCACCCTGCACAATTAAAATTCACAATGATTTTACACTAGCAGCGGTAGTGGCGGCTTGATAAGTTTTATTCATAGATGATTTAAAGGTATTTTAAAATAAAATTAAAATGTACTAGCTAACAGGAATAAAGTACTTACCTACCTACTATATTTTAAAATGTAATTTTACATACCAACTTTATATAACCTGTTTTGGTGAAGTCAAAATACATAAATAGACTTTTAAATAAGATAAAAATTAACTATTACTCGGTTAATTTCAACCATGAGTTTTCCTGCCTCTCTGTCTGTCCCAGGTAGGAAGTGCCAGGCTTATCCCATCTGACGAAGCCTGGGTTGCCAGGCCTCGTCTGTCCAGTCATGGGTCTAGCCGAGGTGTGAACCGCGATTGGAATTAGGTGTACATCGTCTTGAATTATGTTGAATTATGTTGGAATTCATTAGATAATTCCCCTTCATCTATTGTCTTCTACTTGGAAGTGGAAGTAGGTGTACATGATATTAGGTCGCGGTTCACCTCTCGGGTGTAGCCTTAATTCAAATGATATTGGAAGATCTGGCATGAGCATAAACCTCATGATTTTATTCTACATATGCTTCTCTCATATCGTCATCGTTATATTATCTCATATCGTCATTAAAAACAGTCCTAAGAAACCTTCTGCACTTTTTCAAAGCTAAAATATCCCATATCTTTTAATAGCTTGACTAAAATATTATAATATACCTTCACTTTGTACTTCCTACTTCAACCCCAAAGTATGCCAAAGTTTCCCCCCTCTCTCCATGGGTGCCATATAAAATTAGAGATCTTCGTTTCCTCAGATGTTTCAACCAAAGTTCTCTAATCCTATATCGGAGAACTTCTTCATTTTATTTGTAATTCTATCCTTCCATAAATGTAAGTATATAATTTTATTTCTATTGCCCCCCCCCCCCCTTCGCTCACTCCTCTACATCTGTGTTAATGATTTTCTATTCTAACCGTTCAACTCTAAAATATACTTGAGATGGATCCTAAAAATCCTAGAAATAATTAAATACAACTCATCATATTTGGACGATGTAAATATATAGATGAAAGTTCCATGCTCATAGTAGAAAATAATTCCAGTTACGCCAAGAGTAGATATTTATGAGAAAAATATCAAAATTAAATAGGTTCTTATATGTAATTTCATATATTTTTTATATTTACCTATAATAATATTAAATATAGCTATAGAAGAAGCTACCGATTCTAGTAATTATAATTTCTTTACCTATTCACCATCATGTCTAACTTCAATAGAATTTGTGCTCAAGGCCAATTTTCTAATTAATCCACAACTTGGCAAATAGCAAATGGGTCGACACCCCTTTCTCCTTCTAACAGAGGTTTCTCTCTGTCAATATCAATATCAACTTTGTTGGTGAACTTGATGTTTAACCTAACTACTCAGGACGAGTTTCGTTTTGAATTGAATATTCTTCCATGTTCTACAATTACTATAGTGATGTCGTTTCGATTTGTTTTTTTCTAAGTTAATAATTAACTACTTGAAAATATTAATAACAATTTACTCTAAATCTAAATACACAAAATTACAAATAAATGGATAGGATCTGAACTTATCGATCTGTAATTACTATTAAACAAAATCGATAAATAACAGATGGAAGCCTATTTCAACCTTGCTTGTCTCAGAACAAAAATAAAAAGTTTCAGCAAAACTGAGACACTCACCTGACAACAATTTAGAAATTAACAATCAGTAACTCTTGGACTACTACCTACGACCATCAGAAGCGTCGTCTAAATGAGTTTTATCTTTTTTGACTAAGACGCATCCTAGGGGTTCACTGGCAGGAGGAGCTTAATTTTTTGACTTACCCCCTTTTTTGGGTGACAAGTTTTTGCAATTCTAGTCTTCTGGAGGCCTTCAGATTATATATACAAATTTTGGTTGAGTTTGGTTCTACATTTGACCCTAGATCCTTTTTTTTTTAATTCCTTTAAACAAAAGTCAGAAATCACATCCTTTACAACTTTGGTTCTAACAAAATTTATCGTAGGGTTAATAGTTTAGGAGTTATTTGATCATTTCTATTAGAGCCCCCCGAACCCCCCTTTGGGGTCAAAATATTAAAATGTTCTATAGCTAACATTCTAAGTTAGAAGACATCTGATTCAAATACGAAATTTCATAAAAATACCTCCAGCCGTTTTTATGCCAAATGAGGTCAAAATTTGCGCCGACAGACAGACGGACAGGTGTTTTCTTTCATAGCTTTGGTTGAAACGTGTACATCCAAAATTTTGGGCTATTTGGAGTATTGTAAAAACAAAATCTTAATTTTATATATGGTAAATACGTACCTAGATATATAATAAGTGTGTTTCTGCTTGGGCATGGTTCCACAAAGTAAAAACAAAACAAAAACAACACCGGTGGTAGATTTTGGATCTGGAGGGGGGGGGCGCCAAAATTTACAATTACCCTACAAAATCTAGTGACACACGCCCTTGTTGTGGCTCTGATTCGGAGAGTTTGTGACAACATAATAGCTCAAAGAAGTCGAGGAAAAAGATGGATTGACGATCTTGTACCAATGGGAAAAAGAAGTATTGATAAATGGAGATTAATCTAAATCAATAAAAGTTTATTAGATTGTAGATTCAGCTCTGAGAATCTTCTATGTTCTATAGACATATTGCAAAAGTATGTCTATATCCTGGACTTTTTTATAGGTTTTCGAAATGAAATTAATTAGATATTTGATATATATATGTTAACTATTTACATTGATCATCTTTCATATTGGAATAATTAAAACTTCCCTTCGTTATACGAAAATATAATGAATCCGACAAATGATAGATTGGTATCAGATCTAGATTTCGCTACTAGGGATGCCTTCGTGTAGCTCTCCCTCTCTTCATGGTTAGATCAATTCGTGCGTGTGTGCCTTGTTCATGGATTTTGTTAATTAAATTATATTTTCCTAATGGTTTAAAAAATGAATAATTTCAATCTCAAACCTTGAAACATGAAAAAAACTCATAAATCATTATTTAATCTACTAGTCATTAAATATAAATTTAATCAAATATAAATCTGTTTCCATTTATAGGTAATACATATTTTAAGAACCTACCTATGTACTATACAAGTAAACTTGTGAATGACGTACCTACTTTGCATCGTGAAGATTGAAATTTGTTTTCAAATAGTTTTCAAATCCCCTTATAAAATTCATGAGTGGATCTCTTATGAAATTGTATGAATATTATAAATGTAGTTAATGAATTTCCGGCGGCCCTCAGCCTCTGAGGCTAAGACTACACTACGGGTTTTTCGGGCGGAATTAACTTTGCCACAGACTGCGCAGAACTTGAAAAATTGTATCTCGGGAAAGATTTTTTTCTCGGCATAAAAAAACTGTTGATCCGTGTGCATGTACAGATGTATACCTACTCATTCAAATACATTAGGATATAATTCTTACGTAATTTAACTCCACTAAATATAACCATAGTGTGAGCTTATACTAGTCGCCAGGTTTATTCTATATTTCGTTATTCATTATCTCTGAAGATTTATGTAGTTTTCGGAATATGTTGTTTTAGAATAATGAAAATTAAATCGGTAGATAATATTACTATAAAGGAAGTTTACTAATGATTTAGAGAAAGTAGAGCTTATGGATGAGATTAGATAATAAAGGATACGTTTTGATAATGGGACTCATGTCTTAAAGGGTGAGATTTTATAAAAATGAAGACCTAAAAGTGATATATACATCAGATAATTAGGGATAGGGGACTTTTAAAGAGAGAAAAGGATTGAATTAGAATCAAAAATAGAGGTGAGTAGTTTTGTCAAATAACTAGTCTAATAAGGACTGATTATTATCAAATTATAACATGGGTTCAAACCAGTTTTGAGTTTCAAAATTTCAGGAGGATCTTTAAATTTACAAATTATTATCCGTTATTTCAAATATTTCTATAAAAAACATTTTTTTGTTTTGATAAGAATATTGGTTCTCGAAATGAAATAAAATTGTTGCATAATTCGAAGAAGCAATTAAAATGAATGATTTTTCTGAAAAGTGTGTGCTTAGGTTTGAATTCCCTGCCTGGTATATCTTCCAGTTCAAGCATGTCAAAGACAAGTTCAGAAGAGTTTTAGTCAAATAAAAATTGTTCTCGCTGAGGAAGTATTAAAATAGTACTAATACAAAAAAGGAATAAATAAAGATGATTCGAGAATCTTTGGAGTAATCCATTTCTAAGAACTCTCAACATATAAGATTGCTCTAAGAAAACTTCTTTAGCGACGTATCTGTTGAATTTTGGTCTTACATTAAAGGGAAATGATTCAATAGAGGGGAAATAAGAGATCATATTTTATAATATATTATTATTATATTTAATTGTTTTTTTTTTTTATATTAGGATTTTGGACTTAAGTATTTTATTTTTAGTTTTAGCCGTAGGATGGAGGGTAATTACTTAGAATAAGTATTTGTATTTGGAATACGAGATACTACTTACAAAATAGTAATAGACAAATTTAATGTGGTTTTTTTGTATCCTATATGTACCAACAGCCTACACGAAATAAGGACTAATTGGGTAGCGAGACATAATCAAATATTGAATCGCTTGAGCTGCATGTATAATTTGATAGAGACTATATTAGTAGATTCAAAGGCTTGACCTTCATCTTCAATCTTTCTTATACAATAGTATATTTGTTTTCTGCTTATGAGTACCTTTGCATGGAATGTTTTATTTACAACTTAAAATATAACAGGTATATTTTAATTGAAAAAAATGCAATAAAATATATTTTATAGAGCAAAATTCGATTTTGGCTTTGTACAACGTTTAGTTTAATTGAAATCAAATAAAAAATGTAAATTATATTTTTAATTGTTATTGATTAATCCCAATTTCTGATTGTAATCTCCTTTGTGTTTTATACATAATTATATGTATAGGGAGTAATGAGCACCTCCAAATAAAAACTGATGTTTTCTTTTAATCTATAGTTTTTGCCTGTAGGGTAGGCAACCAGAAGCGAAGCGAGAAGAGAACTCGCCCATTTGCATCCATAAGGAAGGAATGACTCTGTGCTGAATGAAAGCCATAAGATAGAAATTAAATAAATCTTATGATTACTATCAGAAATTATTCCTAATATATACATCCTTATATTTATCTTTATCAAATAATTTTTATAAAAAAAATAAAACCGACTTCAAAAAAATTAAATGCAACAAATAAAATAATAATAACTTAAAAATAAAATAAAATACACTAAAAGGTATAAAATAATTATCTTATTTAGTTACAACTAAACGACGAAATATTAACATGAAATTACTTTTTGAAGTCGGTGCCAAACAAACTATACCTATAAGCGAGCGTACCCGCCAAACGTACTAAGTAAGATCCGTCGAGTGCGATTCATAAAATGTATATGTTTGGCACCTACTTCAAAAAGTAATGTCATGTTAATATTTCGTCGTTTAGTTGTAACTAAATAAGATAATTATTTTATACCTTTTAGTGTTTTTTATTTTAATTTTAAGTTATTATTATTTTTTTGTTGCATTTAATTTTTTTGAAGTCGATTTTATTTTTTTTTATAAAAATTATTTTTATTTTTCTCTTTTTAGTGATGTTATTAATAGTGACTTATTATAATACCTTGCATGCATCTGGTAAGAGAAAGCTTCGGGGGAATGAATCAGAAAATGATAATAATAAATTTTTATTGAACCAATTATTTTACATGCATTAGAGTATACATTTTATTTGAGCTTCGACTTCGGAGATTACATCCCCACCATCGACTGTTCTTGATCTTCTCGTGCTTGCGATAATGTTTTTAGTCCGTGTTTGTAGTAAGAGGAAAAATTTACGAAATAAAAAACCTCTTTGCCGTTATTTATAAAAGAAAGGAAAGAATCAGAGGAAAATAATGATGCTATGATGAAAGATGAGCGTTAGGTCCTGTAGAGTTCCAGTATTAGGGGGTTTAGACTAGTTTGGGTCAGAAAATGATAATAAAATTCAATTCATAAATATAGAAATTCTCTCGAAACGTTTGCGGCTTTTAAATGAATGTTTTAAGATTGATTTTTTTTATAAAAGATTTTATTTATTATAATTTCGATTATTTGGTCATAAGAATCGGAGATTTACGTTATTTCGTCATTGATCATATCTTCAGAACTTGACCAAATTAATATGGTGCCACCCCTAAGGTACCCTCTTTCCAATAAAAAAAGAATTCATAAACAAAGAAGTTATGCCTGAACAAACATATCAAAAAAGGTCCAATACCAATGAAAAAAACGGGACCAATCGGAAGCTAGACTGAAGCCAATGCAAAAAAATCATCAAAATCGGTTATAACAATTGGCGGAGATATGAGGTAACAGAGCCACAAAAAAAATTCAGTCGAATAGAGAACCTCCTCCTTTTTTGAAGTCGGTTAATAAAATAAAGAGACATAACTTTGCTAAAAATAAAAATACTCAAGTCCAAAAATTAATTAAAAAAAAAAAAAAACTAAATATTTAATATAATAATAATATAATTTAAACTAACGTAACATAAATAACACCTCCAAAAAATAATTAAAAGTTCTACATAATACTTTATTTCGCCTTAATAGATATGTCGCAGGAGTGCGATTTTTTAAGGGGAATTAACTTTTTAGCCGATTATGGTATATAAATAACAGCTACGACTAAATAAGTTTCACTTCCCCCGTGAACTTATGTGGATGAAGATCACACATTGTTTTTTTGTTATCTGAAAAGAACATTTATTAATTAATTTGAAAGTTTAAATTAGGAAAATAAGGACAAGTTTTTATGTGTGACTTTTTTATTTATCCACCAATGTTTCATCGACTTTGCCTACTTCTTCAGGGCTTCAAATAGTCATGTCACACATTCGTCTAAATTTTCTTATTATCTTCGTTACTATTGAAGGCCATCAGAACACAATTTTCAAAAAATATTTGGCACATTCACAAAAACACAATTTTTCTTTCTTTTCTTTTTACATTAACAATTTCATTAATATAAAACAGAAATTACTAGTATATAGAATAAGACAACCCTATTTTTTAAACCAGAATAGAATATTTTTTCTCTATTTGATCCTTACATACAGAAATCTCAAATTCAAATAATCTTATTTAGATTATAGAAAATTGTGTTCTGATGGCCTTCAATGGTAACGAAGATAACAAGAAAATTTAGACGAATGTGTGACATGACTATTTGAAGCCCTGAAGAAGTCGGCAAAGTCGACGAAAAGTTGATGGATAAATAAAAAAGTCACACATAAAAACTTGTCCTTATTTTCCTAATATAAACTTTCAAATTAATTCAAATTATGGACGGAAATGATAATAACATTTTTTAATATTTATTTAAATTTCTGTTTCTAATTTCTTTTTCCCTATTTGAATTTAATGAAATTGATTTTATATCTAATCCTTTTCGTAATGCGCTAAATAGATTCATTGACCAATGAAGAATCTTATAAATACTTATAAAATCAATAACAAATTACAAAATAAAAATTGAATTAATAAATACGTAACATAGATGGTAGATACTTAAAATTTTGGATTTGTTTATCAACTTTTATTTGTTTTTACTTTGCCAATACACTGTATACACTGTATGATCAATCGTGGATGAAAAAAGTGCTTTTTTTGATTCGTTTTCGAAACATTTCAAAAACGGCTCAAACTATTTTGATAAAAGTCTACAAGAAATACTTATAGAGTGAACATCAAATAAATGATATTTTACGAGATATTAATTATTTTTTTTAAATGTCTCTTAGCTAGTATGTTAGTACGTAGGTACGTTACTAAATTTTTTGTACGTTCAATCTCATATACTATTGTGTGATTATCAAAACGAAATTTCACACGTAGTTTCTTTGTATTGAGATAAAAATTTCTTTAAAAATTTAAATTATAAAATTTTCAAAGTAAAAAAAAAAACAAGAAAAATGGAATTTACTATAAAAGGGTCTTATAATAAAAAGAGTTATTATTTTTTTCGGAGACCAAAATAGTGAGGGAATATTTAAAAATAGAACTACCAATATAAGTCCTAGACCCGTTGATCGATTTGTACGAAATTTCGCATATGCACCTAAACGACCTTAGGAAATGATGCTTCATGAAAAAGTGATAGTGTCTCAAAGAGAGAAGGAGAGATAATATAATTAATTGCTAATAGGCACAAAATTAAGCGGATCAGGGTTCTTTCCAAAATGATTATAAATTATTTCATTACATTAAATATAAGGTGTTTGGTAAAGTTATATGTGGATGGCCACATCAGTTTATTTATTTAAGAAAGTTATTAAAACATAGTTTCTTTACTTAATACTTAAAATTAATCTTGATCAAAGATAATTAACAAAAAATTACGTTATTATTTTTAATTCAAAATTAATTCTAATCCCTGTGAAATAGCCTTGAGTCGAAATATTTACTTTGCTAAAAGATTATTGGGCATAGAAAATAAAATAAAAAAAATCCAGATTCGAGAGTTTATTTTTGTAAATTCATAAAGAAACATCGAAAAGCTAATTGGTTCAAATTTATTAGTTTGTAAAACATTCTGGATGTCGGACTCGAGTCTCACTCTATATTTGGTTCATTCATTATTTGAATTTCCCGATAGCCAATTAACGTACCAGTCATTATATAGAGGAGCAGAAATTCAAATACCTTTTGCACATCCCCACTTTCAGTTTCAACCCAATAATTTCCTTTGATTCCATTAGCCCGGCTTACGCTCAATTATCCGTGAAGGGATGTGGCCCACCTGCCTCCGTGCACTGGCTTAGGCTAATCCGGTCGGATCCGGTGAAACAAAGCAAGCAAGGGCCCGGTGCCACCTGCATTGCACAAAACCAGGCTTACACCGTTTATTTGCAGCCTCGGACACATCTCATTGCAGCTTGGGGTTTATAAGCGTCCGAAGCCAATCCTGGAGTATCTACATGCACTTCGCCAGTTGCTATTGTAAATCAAAACCAAAACTCAAATTAAGTCACAAGCACGTGCACTCTCTTACAAATTGATGGTGGGAGAATTTTCAATTCTTCAAGCAATTTTTCTTTACTGGCAACTTTTTATTGGCAACTAAGTAATTGCGGATTATTATTTTTTTTAGAAAATCAAAGACAATTTTTTCATGGAACTAAATAACTTTATTCTGTAATGTATTGCCCATTTTGATCAATGACCTTTTGCCATCTTTCAGGCAGCATCATAATCCCACGTTCATAAAACTTCTGGTTTTTATTAGCAAAAAACTGAATCAGGTACGATTTGACATCATCATCATTATTGAAATTTTTACCATTCAAGGAGTTTTGTAAAGATCGAAATAAAAAGTAATCAGATGGTGCAAGGTCAGGACTATATGGTGGATGTGGCAAAACATCCCAACCAAGCTCCAATAATTTTTGCCGAGTGACCAAAGATGTGTGTGGCCTTGCATTGTCATGATGGAATACAACACCTTTTCGATTTGTCAATTCGGCCCGCTTTTCTTCAACTGCATTGTTTAATTTCGTTAGTTGTTCAATGTAGACAACAGAATTGATCGTTCGGTTGGGTGGTAAGAGTTCAAAGTAGACAATTCCTTTGTAATCCCACCAAACTGATAACAAAACCTTCTTTTGATGAATACCAGCTTTTGATGTTGTTTGAGCTGGTTCACCTGGCCTGCTCCACGATCTTTTCCGCTTGATATTGTTGTAAACAACCCATTTTTCATCGCCAGTTATCAGTCGTTTTAAAAATGGATCATTTTCATTACGCTTCTTTAGCAAATCGCAGCTGTTAATGCGTTGCGTTAAATGCGTTTCTTTCAGTTCGTGAGGAACCCATGTATCGAGTTTTTGAACATAGCCAAGTTGTTTTAAGTGATTTTCAATGCATGTATGTGATACATGAAGCTTCTCTGCAATCTCACGTGTTGTACTGTGACGATCCGAATAGATTATTGCTTTGATTAGGTCGTCATCAACTTCAACTGGACGACCAGAGCGTTTTTCATCTTTGAGTGAAAAATCACCAGAACGAAATTTGGCAAACCAATTTTGACACTGCCGTTCTTTAAAGGCTTCGTCGCCATAAACAGCACATAACTTTTTGTGAGCTTGCGATGCGTTTTTCCCTTTGCGGAAATAAAAAAGCAAAATATGACGAAAATGTTCCTTTTGATTTTCCATTTTTCAACGAACGCCAAACGAAAACTACGCAACCGATCAAAAAACTTTTTTTACTGATTGACAGCTGAATTACCAACTATCAAATAACAAAATGTGTTTTACATTTGGACTACGCCAGCAAACCTAAAAATTCAACTGAAGCCATCTATGAGTGAAATCCGCAATTACTTAGTTGCCAACCTTATATTTTGAAAGTTTATAGTAGAAAATAAGGACAAGTTTTTTGTGTTATGTTTTTATTTTTCCACCAACGTTTCGTCTACTTTGCCGACTTCTTCAGGGCTTCAAATAGTTATATTACACATTCTCTAAAGTACATTTGTGAATATGCCAAAATTTTTTGAAATTTAATTTTCTGATGTTCTTCAATGATAACGGAAGATAAAAGAAATGTACTTTAGACGAATGTTTTAATGTAACTACATTAATTTTTGAAAAGTTTCATCCTTTAATTTATCTAAATAATTGCATTTAAACATTAATAATTATTAAATATTTCTCATAAAATATCTGTTAAAAACCCGGTCCAAATTTCAGCTTAATTACTCAAGAACTATAATAGATTTATTCATGAAATTTGGGATTCTAGGTGTTCTAGTGGGCCTTATTAGGCATGCAAAATTTCAAGGGTATAGGTCTAATGGTTTTTGAGTTATGGGGGGGGGGGGTCGAAAGTAGCTCGAAATGGTTCGTGTAAATATACACATGGCCGGTGCGTTGCCCGTTTTTCCGAACTTGGCTGACACACTGCCGTGTGTCTAGATTATATAGAAGTTAAAATATTATTTTCAATAAAGAGAATAAAAAAAATACAATAATAATTGATTATTTAAGTTTTTAGATTTGAAACTTCAAATGATAAATTTTCAATCTTCCTGTGAAGATCTTCTCTCTTTTTTCAGCGTTTAAATGGGTCAAAAATAGATTGGAACCACCACCTTCTTGGCTTCTCAACAGTGCTTGTGCTTTTCTGGGTTAGAATTTGTCATATCATCAACAGAACTATATAGGGACGAATTTAAATTACAAAAAAAATGCCTTCTGTTTAAAGGAAACTCGTGGCTTGTGTACGAGACCACATTTTTGGTTGTCTCTTAAATCCTATTGACTGAGTGAATAAGATCTTAGCCTTATATATCTAGAAAATATAATGTAGGAGGACTTAAATAAATTAAATTAAATTAAAATATTTATTTAAGTTCTCAAATCATTTTTTTTTTCAAAAGGAGTGCAATTTATATTTCTCTTTAGTATGAGTAATTTTTTTTTACAAGAGACAACATTTTCTTCTGGTTAGAAATTTTAATTTTTTATCAAATAATACAATTATTTTATGTATTATACATATAACATGGATTCACAGGTATTTTAAAATTCATGTTAATTAAAACCAAAATCAGTTTAATTGATTTTAAACTTTTTCACCTGTTAAATTCATAGTTTAATGTTTGTTATATTAAAAAACTTTTGTTGAAAAATGCAGATTAATCAATCAAAAGATATAAGACACTTTAATTAGTCAGCGCTTGCTTTGTTTTCTTTCTTCTCTACACTTTCAGAATAGACCGAGAGATAGTGAACTGTTTGAATGATTATTTCAGAATTCAAATAACATATCCCATACTGAAGAAGTGTGATCAGCACACACCCTGAAAGTGAAATTCTTACTCGCCGAATCCAGTCGTTTTTAAGGGTAAATAAAGATGTCTAAAATCAAGTCATTTCAGAATGGTTAAATTGAGAATATAGTTTCACAAAGGTGTAATAAACAATCTGTTAAAAAAGCAAATTTTCTGAAATTAAATCTAAAATTAGCTTTTAGAATTGAAAAATCTTAAAATAAGTTTCCAAGGTCTATAATTTAAAAATATTTAGGACTAGCTGTAAGGCCCGCCTTGCTAGCCAGGGGGCACGCCCCCTGAACCCCCAACACACTTCTTTCAATTTCTAGCTCTCTAGAGGCCTACAGATTATGTATACTAAATTTGGTTGATTTTGCCCCAAGGTCAAGAATTTACATTTTTCACCCTCCCCCTTTTTGGGTGTTTTTTGGGGGAGGGGGAATTTTTTTAAATAAAAGGTGTCAGAAATCACATCCCCTACAACTTTACTTATAATAAAATTTGCCGTAGGGTTAATAGTTTAGGAGTTATTTGATAATTTTCATTCGTGCCCCCCCCCCCAAACCGCCTTCTGGGGTCAAAATATCAAAACGTTATGTAGCTATAAACATAAGTTAGAAGACATCTGATGCAAATATGAAATTTCATAATAATTCCTTGAGCTGTTTTTACGTGAATCGTGAGCAACTTTTCGTGGAAACCACGGAAACAGACAGACAGACAAACATACAGACAGGAATTTTGTTGAGGGAGTTTTCATTCATTTCTTTCCTTGAAATTTGTGCAACCAAAATTTGGCGTGATTTGGAGCAATGTTCAAACAAAACCTTAATTTTATATATATAAATAGATATATAGGTACTAGTTTCTTTGATATATATATATATATATATATATATATACAGTATTAGCATAAAACCGCAGTGTTCCATAAGTTCTCATTTCTTTCTGCAGACTGTTTGCTGTAAAGCGTTGTGCTCGATGCCAAGCGGGAATTTCCTCCAGCGAGCTCGTGATGCGAGCCCGTGATCTCGTCTTCCACCTGCATTGCTTCACTTGTGCCTCATGCGGCACCGCTCTCGCGAAAGGGGATCATTTCGGTCTCCGGGACGGAATCATCTACTGTCGGCCGCATTATGAACTTCTCTACGCTTCGTCCCATCTAGGCTTCCCACCATGCCCTGCAGCCACTGCTGAGGCGCAATACTTCGCTGCAGTGGCTGCCGCTGCAGCAGCAACTGCAGGAGCCTCGGGAGGTGCAGCTACGCCTGGTCCGGGAGCTCAAGGAGCTGCACTTAATTCAAGCGGAGCAGCTATATCTAGTAATGGTGCTGACGGAAGTTCAGCAGCAGCGGCTGCAGTGGCTGCCGCAGCTGCGATTGCTGCAGCAGCAGCAGTTGTTCAAAAGGGTAGACCCAGGAAGAGGAAATTGCCATCGGTCGTCGAAGCAAATGAACTGCCTCTAGGCATGAGACACCCCTCGGGTTCGCTTGGTATGTAAATTGTTTTTTATATCCCAAAAATAGATAGACACTTAGATATGTTTGTGCACTAATTGTCCGGAAAATAGTTAATCTGATGCTCATCATACCTCACCTGAAACATTCAAAAAATAAGTGGGGTCTTCTGCTTCTCGTCACACCTCATTTATTAAAAATATTCAAAGGATTCTCAACATGGCATGAGAGTTTAAGTTATAACGAAAAGGATTAATAAAATCAGCAAAAAAAAATTGATTTCTTTTGGAAGAGTTATAATTTATAATTATCTACCGATAACTTAAAACATTTATAATGAAATATAGTTTAATATTTTGAATGAATACAAAACTATAATACTAACCAAAAAGTTTTTTTTTTTTGTATTACTATGTATGATTGTTGACAGATTATTAAAATAATTCGAATTCAAATTTCGATACTCATGTTAACTCAAGAATAAAAGGTCGTAGAAAGTTCGTTTTGAAATAAAAATGTTTTTATTTCCTAAAGAAGAACTGATTAAGCTTTGGGCTTACTAGCTTCACAACTCCGGGATGAAAATGGTAGAAAATAAAAAAAATATCGAATTGTTATATCGAGAGTGCTTGAGTTTCAGCTTCCTATCTCAAAATATTCGCTGATAAAAATGACCTTATCACTAAAATTTGCAGAAAGCTTAGAGCTTGTTAAAAAAGTGTTTCCTCCATCATATAGATAAATAAACGAATTTAGAAAAAATTCATTTTCATTTTAAATAATGCAGAAGAAATATTTTTTTTATAAAAAATTCATGAAGTTTGACATTTTGCCTCAAATAAGCGGCGGGTTGTATGAGACTTTTGTAATGTGGAGCATACAAAGCTTTGTCTTAATTTTCTTTTATCTTCAATTAAACATAATATATATATTTATTATCATTTCCGTCCATAATTTAATTTATAATTTGAAAGTTTATGTTGGGAAAATAAGGACAAGTTTTTATGTGTGACTTTTTTATTTATCCACCAACGTTTCGTCGACTTTGCCGACTTCTTCAGGGCTTCAAATAGTCATGTCACACATTCGTTTAAATTTTCTTCTTACCTTCGTTACCATTGAAGGCCATCAGAATACAATTTTCAAAAGATATTTGGCACATTCACAAAAATACAATTTTTTCTCTTTTTAATAACAACCTTATCAATACAGAACAGAACAGTAATCACTTCTTACAAAAAATAGAATAAAATATTTTTCTTTTTATCCCTCTATACAAAAATCTCAACTTCGAATAAATTTATTCGAAGTTGAGATTTTTGTATATAGGGATAAAAAGAAAAATATTTTATTCTATTTTTTGTAAGAAGTGATTACTGTTCTGTTCTGTATTGATAAGGTTGTTATTAAAAGAGAAAAAATTGTATTTTTGTGAATGTGCCAAATATCTTTTGAAAATTGTATTCTGATGGCCTTCAATGGTAACGAAGGTAAGAAAATTTAAACGAATGTGTGACATGACTATTTGAAGCGAAGAAGTCGGCAAAGTCGACGAAACGTTGGTGGATAAATAAAAATGTCACACATAAAAACTTGTCCTTATTTTCCCAATATAAACTTTCAAATTATAATATATATATAAATAATTTTTTTTTTAATTTTTTTTAAATTTATTTATTGTCACTGGGAACAAAGCCCATTTAGACAGCACATAAGTAAAGTGTTAGTAGGGTTAGTGAGGGAGCCAAGTTGATAGCCGGTAGAAATTTTTATTTGCCAGGCAGGATCGAACCCCGGCCCTCCACTCCAACATCGTCTTAATCGATAATATATAGAATTAAGAAAAGAATTTTTATTATAAGCAAAAAGACCGGAAGTGGGTCAATTCCAAGTCCTTGGTGTAAGCGGCCTAACCAACTAAAGTACCAGTCCAGAATCCAAACGAATGTCATGTCTATTGGTGAAGATGAAATTTCATTAGTTTAATCATCCCTTTATTTTATTAATCAAGAATCTGTAGTGGCTTAACTATAAAATTATACATATTTCCAAATATTTTAGCCATTCAATTTAATCAATTTTGAAAAACGAAAAATGTTTCTAATTATCGTTTTACTCATTAAAATTGGACAAAGAATATAATTATCGATCTATATCAATAGATTCCCTCAATAAAATGAGTGAAACAAAACTCCCCTCTTCGATACGCTGGTTTTATAACCCTTGAGAGAATGTTGTATTTGTTAAGGGGTCTAAATCCCTTAAGAAATATGATATACCTCGTTAAATCAGTTTAGTTGTAACTAAATAAGATAATTTCCATTCTGCTCTTGTGATTCTATTTCTATTGGTGATATTAACCACGTCCTTCTGGGCTGTGAGACACATAGACACCAAATTGATCGTTTATACATTAATATTAAAGGAAAAAATGATTTCCCCACATGAGCGGAGATTCTATTGGCATTTTTATGCCAAGGAGGTCCAATTGCAGATATCGTTATTAAGCACATAATATCCATTGGCTTCCAATTTTAATCAAGTGATAACTATTTATTTATTTATTTTGTTATACACCTACACTTCGTGAATCTGAGAGGACTGGTGGGCATTTAGTTACCGAAGCCAAAGGTAGAGAGAAAATAAAATAAGATAATTATTTTATACCTTTTAGTGCATTTTATTTAATTTTTGAGTTCTTATTATTTTATTTGTTGCTTTTCATTTTTTTTGAAGTCTTTTTTTTGTATTGTGGAAAGAAGAGAAGAAGAAATTTGAATAGTTGGGTAGGAGTTGGGTATCTATATAAATAAATAAATAAATCTTTATTCCACGACCTTCTTAGAGGCACAAGTCCTCGGTGGCTAGGTCCTCCAAACAGCAATACAATCTAGCTACAAAACATTAACAAACATCAATACAAATTAACTACAACAATTTAACAATCTAACAAATAAATAAATATCTTGAAAGCCTAGTCAAGATTTTATGTAGCAGAAAAGCTGGGGGCGTGAAAATTGTTCCATTCAATCAATAGAATTCATAGAGACGATTTATTGAGAAAGAGAACTCTTAACAAAAATTAAAGTTACCTACTTAACGATTTAATTCAAATTACTCCGTTCGTCTCCTTTTTATTTAAAACGAAACATTGATGAAACATTTCAGTCATTTTATTTTTCTGTTTGGGTGTCTACCTGGATTCCAATACTCCCAATTAGTCAAGAATTACAGCTCTGTGGAAGTTTGTTCTGGTGCCATTTTTTTTTTTTTTTTTTAGAATTGGGCACAGATCTTCACATTGAAAAATCATTCAAATAAATTTAAAAAAATCGATTGATTAAACGTCAACTCTGTAGTTAATGAATGGAATAAAAGTTTAAATTAATAAGCTACATCTTTATTTCAAATTTCAGCTTTCTAGTTCTAAACGGATGATTTTGTCTTTTGCTAGAGACTTCGTTTTCAATCGTAGTTTAAATATATATATATATTTTTTTAATATTTCATTAATTGTTCAATTTGAAGCAACAGATCTTCATTCTCTTTCGCAGTAATCCTGAAATTTAAAAAACCTCCCTAGAGCCAAAGGCCATTTATGTTTTTAGCGTCTTATCGGCTTAGTTGGCCGCAAGGGATTAACTCCATTGCCGATACGTCACAGGCTTAAATTAAGGACCAAAAAGGATTGAGGCAAAAACCACAGAGATCTAAACATGTTTGCCATTTGTATTGCTAAGCTAGCTTAGCTTAGGATTAGAATAAGTGTTGTTGTTTTTTTTTAATTTAGTCCCAAGTTAATTGTACGGTTGAGAAAACTCACTTTTTTATTTAAGTTAGTATTTTTTTATTATGTCATTTTTCATTTCACATTCCCCTTTGAACTCAGTGATAAAGCCGATCCTTAACAAACTAACGTTACAAGTTTGCGATTTTAGTGAAACCTGAAACAAGATAGTACATAATTAAATATTAGTCATTTGATGGAAAAATTACTAAATTTATAATCCGAATCGAGTACAAGTAGTGCTAATTTCTAATTAAAGAAAAGAAATATTAAGAATTTTAAAAGTTGCTAAAATTTAGATATACCTATGTATAATATGTAGGTACTCTTATCTGGCTGGCTTATTGAATGTTTTTAATTTGAATGAAGATCGTAATTAAAAATTAGCTTATTTCCAGTAATTTTATTTATAATTAGTTCCAAATATTTCGAAGGCTTGCAGCATCTCTTCTTTAGAAGATGGATGCCACTAGCTCACCAATGTCCCAACTTCATCAGCTTACACAAATTAAAATCCATTTATTAAAGCCTTAATGAATATAATGATTGAAAATTGAAATTTATCTCAATGTATTTTTTTATATTAATATGTTATTTCACTGAGAATTCTTAATATTGCGAAGCCTGCAGTGCCCGGAAAATTATTTATTGAATTCACTCGAAATTTCCTTATCGTGCTTAAAAATATTTGAAATGTGGAGAAAAGTCAATTTTATGCATGATTATTTATATTCCTGTGTGCTTAGATTAGAATACTCACGATAATTGGAAACTTGAAGAAAGATCGTTCTGGTGCCAACATTTTTATTTTTAAAACAAAGAACTGGTATTGATCTTTCTAGCTTTAGAACGTCTGGTTCAAAAAATAATTTTTAAGAAAAAAATAAAACCGACTTCAAAAAATTAAATGCAACAAATATAATTTTTAAGAAAAAAATAAAACCGACTTCAAAAAATTAAATGCAACAAATTAAATACACTAAAAGGTATAAAATAATTATTAACTTATTTAGTTACAACTAAACTACGAAATTTTAACATGAAATTACTTTTTGAAGTCGGTGTCAAACATATACTTACCTTTTATGAATCGCACTCGACGGATCTTAGTACGTTTGGTGGGTACGCGCTTATAAAATTCTTAGTATAGTTTGTTTGGCACCGACTACAAAAAGTAATTTCATGTTAATATTTCGTAGTTTAGTTGTAACTAAATAAGTTAATAATTATTTTACACCTTTTAGTGTATTTTATTTGTTGCATTTAATTTTTTGAAGTCTGTTTTATTTTTTTCTTAAAAATTATTTTTATTTTTCTCTTTTTAGAGATGTTATTAATAGTGATCATATCATCAGAACTTGACCAAATTAATATGGCACCATTCCTAAGATACCCCCTTTCCAATAAAAAAAGAATCATCGAAATCGGTTCATAAACAAAGAAGTTAGGCCTAAAAAAACTTAACAAAAAAGATCTAATACCTATGAAAAAAAATGGGACCAATCGGAAGGTAGACTGAACCTAATGCAAATTTTTTTTTCAAAATCGGTTCACAATTGGCGGAGATATGAGGTAACATAGGCACCAAAAAAAAAATCAGTCGAATAGAGAACCTCCTCCTTTTTTGAAGTCGGTTAAAAATATAGAAACAGTTACATCCAAAATGAGCCGAAATACGGTATCCATGTTTATATTAATAAACTGCATCTTTGAGCCAAGTTCCGACTTTCTAGCTTAAACCGTTTTCAGACAAAAAATTGCCAAATTACTAACTAAAATAAGATTACATAGCCATGAAAAAGTATTTACTTTTTCCACTAATTTATAATACATGCTTAATATAAATATTTTTTATATTTTAAAAAACTAAAAATTTGTACATATCAGAGATAACAACTTCTTATTAAAGATAAAAGCTAAATTGTGATTGATCATCTTGTTATTTCTTCTAACATCCCTTTCTTCAATTTAACAATGCGATTTATCACTATTCTTGCTATTTTATTCCCTATTTACTTAAGACTTTAGGGAGGCTTTTTTATGGCTCTGGGTCTTTCTAACAAATGTCGTATAGTAAAATATAAGGGTTGATTTTGAGAAATATCTCTTTATTATTGGCAAAAACAAAGCATTTTAATTGGGATACATTTCGAGATTCAGTTTTTTATTTTAAATAGAATTAATAATTATAATTTTTTATTAAATTTATTGGAATATATTGAGGAGTATATACCGAAAAATAATTAAACATTGATACTTATTTATAGTTATGGTTTTTTACTTAGGGAAAGTGGTGGGGGTTTTAGGTGAAACATGATATTAATTAAACAAATAAAGGAAGTGTAGTTTTTTTAATCTGTAAACTCCTGAAGATGGGCTAATAACCCGAAATATATTGAGTCTGTATAAACCTCTTTGAGTTTTATTTCATTCAGTGTGAAACTACACTCCCTTTACTTTATTAATTTATAGTTATAGTGGAAATCAACCGATATGATAAGATTTTCTTATAAAAAATATGAATTAATTTATTGTATGAAAGAAGTCATAAAATAAGAAGAAAATGAAATTTTAATTCAACATAAAAAAGATGAATAATTAATTGCACTGATTTATAATTACTGACCCAAGCAAGAATCGAACCTGAATCAAGTGATATAAAGTTTAGACTAGATGATAAGCGTACCTACATTGAATAAATTTGATTGAAATAAATTAGATTTAATTTTAAAAAAAATCGAAAATAATTTTTCAACTCTATATGAGTCAATTTAAATTTATATTACTATATATGTAATTATTTTGGTTTCCTAATGAATCTGTTATTTATATTGTTTTTGGAGTTGTAATTGGTTTCATTTTTTTATTTTATTTTTTAACATACCTAATAAATCTTTTAAGTAAAACCATAATTAATATTATTAATAATACCTACCTACTATAAGAAAATAACGAAATAGAAAAAATGAACTATAACCAACATTTTATAAGACTTTAATGGATTTGTCGCAGGTCTCGTTTCTTACACTTGAATTTCCGCAATACAACATAGCTTCCTTTCATAAATATGTATTTTAATATAATATTATTGAACCTTTTAAGCCCACAAATAGTAGAATGTGAATCGTCCCACTAAAAAAACATTAAATAAAAATAATTGCTGGGTAATCTCGATCAAGATTTTCCGACCTCTATAAAAGATAGCTATCTATATTCAATTTGAAAATATAAAATTGTTTAGGGAGATGGTGACAAAGTTTCAAACTTGTATCTTTGAAAGAATCGTTTATTTTCGATCTATTCCTTCGAACTCTCATTAAATGATTGAATAAATTACAAGGCAAACGGCTGAGGGCTGACTATTTGGATTATTTGAGAGGCTGAGGAATTTCTAGAGTTGATTTTTCGGGTATTTTCGTAGTAATTAGAACGGGATGCGCTTCGGAAATTTATCGTCCGAGGTAAAAAGACCGGGAGTTGTGATGTGTTATCTTTGGGCTGTTATCTAGAGGAGGGTTGATGCATGCCAGGCTGTCTTCGTCGGGCCCAATTACCTCAGTTCACCCCCTTATATAGATGGCAGCTCCACTAACACAGACGTACAAGCGCTTTTTATTTTGTAGAGTCGGCGGTGCTCCAAAAGAATAGGTCTCAAGAGTGATGTTCTCATTACAGCAGCCACATCAGGAGAGAGAGCACGCCAAGGGTTTTTAGCAAGCGTGTGAAAAGCAGACTGAGGGCTCTTTTGAAAAACCAAGTGCAATGAGAGATGACGGTAAAAAATAAATTTACTCGAGATAAAACATGATTTCACCCCTGGTGCAAATTTGGTTGAGTTATCTTGATGAAGATGAATAGGAATAGAGTTTCAAGAAGGTGTTTCATTTATATTTTCATAACCTTGATTATATACAAATTCAAATATAATAAATTACGCCTGAATAACCACACAATCATTGTTTGTTCTTTGTTTGCAACATCAATCATCATTATAACGTTATCGGTCCAAAAATTGTTTTGATGCAAAATATGATTCTATCCCAAACATGGCCATAGTGGTCCGGGACAGACTTGGGGGAGGCATGCCTCTCGTCCTACGCAAATTGTATCAACTGGTGTGGTCACCACATGAATTTCACATTCTCACTTGTTTGAAATCATCGCGACACTCCTAATTTACACCTCCTATTTGAATAGGATTAAAATTTATACACGTCTAATAACTCATGATACTTGATAAGGACACCAATTTAAAAAAATCCCAAACGCAGGGGGTAGGAGGTACATACTTTTTTCATCTCTGAGATATCGCAATACTTCCACCTTATATTCTATGAATATAAATTTGAAAGTAAAAATTAGATTAGACCTCTCTCAACATGACTTTTTATCGTATTTAGAGAGCTCTTGTATTTTAATAATTTTGTTTCCACTACTACACAACAAATAGAAAGGGAGTTTCTTTCTCAAGTAAATGAAATTTGGTATTCGGTAAAAAATTTGCTTTTAAGGATTCTCTTTAAAAGTAAAACGAGACCTTATTATAGTGTCACTACAATATCGTCTGTCAGAACATTGTAGCTCAAGATACAAATTTGAAATTTACAAATGCTATTTATTCAATTTCCTCTAAGTCAAAAATCTTATTAAAATTTTAATCGAGTGAATATTTTGGGAAGGTCGAATTTTTAGTGGAATCATAAATAAAAAATATTATCTTACCAAAGGGTGTGAGAGCTATCACTGTAAAGATCTAATTAATCAGAATAAGGTGAAATTTTTTATTCGCATTAAAATAGCTGTATGGGAGAGTCCCAAATCGGCCATTTTTAAATGATTTTTGTTCCAATACAATTTCAATCAAGTTCTTAAATTAAAATTCTGAAATAATTCATAAAATTAGATCATTCTTTTTTAATGGCAAATAGAAAGGATTCGAGAACTCAAGTATTTTGGAAGATATAATCATTTTTTATTATTGAATTCACGGATATATATATGAGGTATGATCAAAAAATTTGTGCAAATTCACTGGTTTTTTCGATTGTGTAATATGAATTTTTACCTTAAAGTGCTACAGTTAATTGAGCTTGTTGCGTCTTCTGCGTGAAGCAAGTCCTAGAATTTATGCAAGGGTAGTTCTTGGAAATTTCACCATGATTACACACCAGCCGATACTTCTTTGCTTATTCGGGAATTTCTGGCTAACAATAGAACCGTAATATAACCACAACCACTCTATTCGCTAAATGTGACTTTCCCAATGATGAAAAAAACAATAAAAAATTGTGGAAAATTATTAAAAGATGTTTCACCTTGCACCAACACCACAATCTCTACTGATTAAGAAAAAACAATGAAAAGAAAACGTTTTATGACCATTGAATAAATAAAAACAAAATCGGTGAACTATAGGTACTGGGTATATATCAAAATCTTCGTTTCAGAAGAGTTGTGAAGACTGGAATAAACGGTGGCATAAGTGCATTATATTCGATGGGGGATTAGTTTGAAGGGGCATTATAATAATTGATGAATAAATAAATATTATTTTTTAAATTAAAGTATTGCACGAATTATTTGAACAAATCTCGTAATTCGGTAAGGAACCAACTCGTACTTAGCAGCTTATTTGAATGATTTTCTGATTAGCTTATTTGAAAAAATTGTATGCAATTTTAAATAAGAGGCTTTGGTAATTAAGACTTTTCACCCATATTTAATATTAGATTTATTACATTATTTTTTATATAAATATGAATCTATTATACATTGAATTTAAAAAACAAAAAATTCATTATGTTGTATTTTTTGTTTTTTCTAAGCATGTATTATACGTATACCGATAAGGTCGGAATTTAACTTACTAATTTAATTTACGCGAGTAAAATTTAAACCCATTTTTTCAACCGAATGGATTACATACAAATATATAAAAATATCATAGTTATACATGTGAATTGTGTAACATACAATTTTAGGACTAATGATTTTCATTCATGAGTATTTATAAAATCTTATTATATTAAACGAGCGGTTCTTGTATAAGGTATATTGAATAATGTAAATATGGATTCCTACATGTTGTTTTTAATATTAATTCCTGGGGATTGAGTTGGCAAGCTTTAAAACACATGATAAAATAGAACGTGGGGAATTTCATTTCAAAGTTAGATGAAGATCACGATCTGGCAATGAGCAGGTCACGGTTCTCTGAAAACTATTTGTCTGCTATTGAGAGATTCGATAGAACGCATTTTGCCTATTAGCTAAAACAAAATTGAAAATGAAATATTTTTTAAAATGGAATAAACAAATCTGAAAAATTAAATAGGACAAGTACCTATGTCTATGTATGTTTAAAAATTTGAAATGAAATGGATCTAAATATATTTAGAGATAAATCAAACTGTGTATACAAACCTTTATCGGATGTGAATAAATATCGAGTTTTATGATAATATTGAATCATACGACAACATCAAGTATGTAATTTTTAATTAAATTTATTGAAGTTGAAATTTTGTTTAAATCAGACATAATTAATTATATTAATTATTTATTGAACATTTTCAACAAATAATAGGTACAACTTCGACGTTTCAATCGGATTATTCTGCGAACATTCTCATATTCTCTTATAATCTAATGATAATTGAATGCAATTTAATAATTATAAATTTTGGTATAAAATTGTTGATATATCTAGCAGATGGGAATTTAAACTATACAAACTATATCACCCCTTCATTGTAGGAAATGAAAGAAAGGAAAGTTAGGGGTTTTCAATTTTTCTTATTAGTTTTATCTCCATACCAAATTTTAACATTCTAGAGTCACTATACCAGATGTGAATTTATCTTAAATAATATTGAATGAAGGAAAGTCAGGGTTTTTAGATTTTTTCACTTTATTAGTGTCCCAAACTCTACAGTAAAACCAAATTTTGGCATCTAAGGTAATTTTTTATGAATGAATGAGTGACTGACGAAATAACCTATCTTTGAATTATTCTAGCTTTGACAGTATGAGTAATAAATATGGGACAATTTGTTATGGACTTGTATTGAGAAAATTATTTTCAGACGATTCCGAGTGCGAAGCCACAGGGCTTCGAGAAAAGATAGTCCGGGTGTGTCAAACTCTCGAATAAAACTTGACTGTACCTCTGCCCTCAAATTTAAAAACTACAGACTAATTCTTATTTCTGCATATCCGTGAATGAAAAATATTTTTGATTTCAAGGTCTACCAAAAATAAGTCATCTATTAAAATTTAAGTGCGATATTATTATTATTTTTGGCAAAATCAATTTGAGATGGCTTGTAAACTTCCAGTATGTCTAGGGTAACCTGACCATTCGTCCCTGATCCATGATTTTCCGGGACAGTCTTTGGTTAAAGTCCCGTGTCCCGTGTTAATAGATGTCTCGGAAAATGTCCCGAATTAGATAATTCATTGTAAGATGTGAATATTATAATATTCGATTATATTTATTCGCGCATCTCTGCGTATATGGCTATATGAACGCATGTCCAGGATTGAACCGCGGAAAAATGCTCACCCTAAGTATGTCTATTATTTTTAGTCAATGAGAAACAATTCCCAGTCAGACAAACAGTTATTACATTGCAGGATGCTATTTTACGTTTTTACGTAAGAACGATTGCATTGAAATGAGAGACGAGTTTATTTCTTTGATGTCTTTCATTCTTTAATTAATAAAAAAAATACTTAAACATCTATTTAACTAAAACAAAACATAATTCAAATAATTTCTGTTTGGTTAACGGTTAGGTAATAGGTATTGATTAAAGTTTTTATTTATTGTATAAAATCAAAGATCGATATTCTTTTGTTAACTTGATCAGCCTCATTTCGCCGAATAGGGAAGAGAGACAAACCGTTAACTGCATCCTCACAAGACAATGGGCAAACCACATATTTACAAATAAATAGTTGGTATATGTGTGTGTGTGTGTGTATCTGTCACATTCGAAAACCGGCTCCTCCTCCGGAATTCAACCTACCAGAAATGCTGCTACCACCATCCTCTTTCAACAAATAAATAAATAAAATAAAAAAAAAGAATAAAAAATAAAAACAAATCAACAAGAAAATGTCGCTTCGTTTGTGAGGATCGTTTATCTCTTCTCTGGTCGTTTACTGCTGGGTGGCCCCCTCTCTTTCACCACCCTACCACACCTGGACTCCTCCCCCATTCGCTCGTTTTTTAAGGAACTCTCTTTTAAGGAAAAATTAAAAACAAAGAAGACGACTAAATAGTTTATCTTATTCTGTATTTTAATTAAGATTAGAGACTTGTTATAAATACTTATAAATATTGATCTGGTTAGGGGATTTCGTCTGGCCCACTGATATTTATATCTACTAATAACATTTTAAAAACAATCAGAAAATGGAATTGTTTTTACTCCTATAATTAAGAAAGTCTTATCTGACAAAAACATAAATGTGAAAAAGGGGCCAAGTTCGGTGCAAACGGCTTCGCCTACAAAAGAGTTGAGATCTAAACGGGTACCAAGTTCCATAGCAGTTACTTAAATCATAGCTATAGGGATGTACAACGTTCTTCAATTGATTTGAAAGAAAATTGATACGTTCTTTGATATTGAATTTATAACTTGGAAAGTTATAATAGTCAATATTTACGTTTAACGTGATGATATTTAATACAAGCTTAAAATTTAGCTTTGCTAGTTGTTCTATTTAATACTACAAATAATTTAGTTGGATATAAAACTTGCCAAGTTATAAATTTAATATCAAAGAACGTAACAAATTTTATTTTAAACCAATTGAAGATCGTTGTTCATCCCTATAGCTATGATTTAAGCAACTGCTATGGAACTTGGTACCTGTTTAGATCTCAACTCTTTTGTAGGCGAAGCCGTTGCACGAACTTGGCCCTTTTTCAAATTTATTTTTTTACTCAGATATCATTAATTTTTGAAAAGTTTTATTCTTTACTTTATCTAAATAATTACATTTAAATATTTATATTAATAAAAATTTAATATTTCTCATAAAATATCTGTTAAAAACCCGGTCGGTTTTTCATAAATTTCACCACTTCATTTCGGGCCCCGAAGAAGGGAAAGTTTCGGTTTTTCAATTTCCTCCATTAATGTGCCAAGCTTTACCAGTATGCCAAATTTCAGCATTCTAGGTTAATTGTATTTTCACTATTTGTTAATTAAACCAATAATAAATATCACCCCTTCATTTTAGGTCCTAAAAAAGTGAAAGTTTCAATTTTTCGATTTTTACCTTTAATTGTAGCCCAAACTCTACCAGTATGCGTGCCAAATTTCAGCATTCTAGGATCAACGAAAGTACTTTAGGTTTTTGATATGTCAGTCAGTCAGTGTTAAAAATGACACTTTTCAGAGTTTAATAACTCAAGAACTAAAATAGTTTTTTTCATGAAATTTGGGATTCAGGGTATTCCAGTGGGCCTTATTAGCCATGAAAAATTTCAAGTGTGTAGGTCTAATAGTTTTTGAGTTATGGGGGGTCGAAAGTAGCTCGAAATGGTTCGTGTAATTATACACATGGCCGGTGCGTCGTCCGTTTTTCCGAACTTGGCTGACACACTGCCGAGTGTCTAGATTACAATAGTATTTAGCTTTAGGACAGGGCATTATCATATTTTTTCGTGGATTCATTTTCCAGCGTGTATATTCTACCAAGTTTTTAAATAGTCGCCTGTTATATCTATTAATTGTAATGTTCTTGCTGTTAATTACAATTATTCTAATATGGTTCTCTTGTAAACAAACTACATACTTTTAGTGATGGAATGTTTTCAAATTTTGTTGCGGGGCTCTAAATGAATCATTTCATGAAATTTTGAAAAAGGTGTTAAATTTTTCAAAAAATCAGTAATAATTATATTTTACTGTAAATTTGTCGGAACGGCCAAAAGAGAGGCAAAGCCTTCCTGAAGGGAGACTCTGGAATTAAATTCGCGAGCAAAAGTAAAAAAAATAAAATCTTCTCATTTCGCTTAAAAATATCTGAAACCTAGGAAAATTATTTTCAATCATGATTTGGTTTTTCTGTCTATATATGTGCGTTACCCAAAAATAAAGAGTCATAGAAAGATCGTTCTTGCGCCAAAATTTTTTGTTGTGTTTCTATTGCGGGGAGAATCGATTAGATTTTGGCTTCTATAACTTTAGAAACACAGGTTCGAAAATGCAGAAAACATCATTTTTAAATGATTTTATTGATATTTTGAGACGATGTCATAATATGTGCTTAAGTTTGTTATTTCGCGACAATACTAGCGTTACTAAAGTTAATTTTAAGAGTATATAGAACAGACAATAAGGATTCATAATTCATAAGCCCAAAACTTTTTGCTGTTTAAGTACCGATTCTAGCCAATCCGTGCTCGTTTGACAAATCTGGCACCATTATTAAGTATTATTTAAATTAAATATTATTTTATATTAAAATGTACAGGTAAAATACATTTTAAAGGTCGATTTATTTCTATAAAAATGGTTTTGTTATTTTTTAACAAATGTAATCAACGCCTAAGTTACACCTTATGAAAATTATAATTTTGAAAAAATCTAGCGCATGCGCGCTTTATACATCTTTCGCTGGTTAAATAAATGCGCTGTTGCCAAATTGTTTTTAGTGTAAATTTTTTTTATACATTTTTTATTATTTATTTATTATTATCTCAGAATTTGTGTTGTAACTATGAATCAAAATTGTCTTAAAATATGTATTGGTTATTGTTTAATGTTGGTTTAGTTTTTTATAAAAACGATAAGAAGGGTTTCTTAATTATAATTAAATATGTATGTAAATTTTCCGATATCCCGTATAGTGCAATGTATAAGAGTTTGAAAAACACTTTTTTTGAAATTTAATATCCCCGGAACTATATGTTCATAAATTTCGTTTTGCCACCAATCGATGAAGAAGTATTTAAATAATAATCTGTCTAAATTTCAAAAAAATCCTAAGTAAATCCATTTGGCGGAACACCTTAAATCAATAATTTATAATTCATTGAACCACGAAAGATAAATAATATAATCAATAATTTCTTATGTCAATTCTACATATTTAGAAATCATTTTATTATTTTTTGAAAATGGAAATATGAAATGGAGCACCCGACAGGATTTGAGCCCATATATCTCTCTCCTATAGCCGAAGAGCGCCTTATTTATCTTTCGTGGTTCAATTATTTCAGAAAAATTAAAACTAAAATCTTAATTTGTCTAAAATTTTTAAATTATTTTTAAATTGAAAGATTTTTTAGTCACAAACTAATAAAAGACAAAAATTTTAGTTAATTATTATTATTTATTTTATTGATTCGATCACCACTGGTTGACTGGTTACGTTCAAAATCTAGAAATTGTGACTTTGTAAAATTTTTAATCAAGTTATTATTTATTTCTAAGGCGAACTCTAGCCTGATGGCACACTAAGTCTTAAAATGTTTTTTGCTTTTTCCTCCAATTTTCATTAAAAATTGTAATTGTTATTAGAGAAAATTAAAAAACCATGTTTCTTAATCTAGTTTTTCAATCAATCAATTATAATTTGTATATATTTACAGAGCTCCTTCATCCGGGGGATCTGTCATCTTCGATGGATTCGTTGAGCTATGAAACGTCCGTTTCTTCACCGACAGGACCACCAGGTCAAAATCAACAGAGAGCTAAACGAATGCGAACCTCATTTAAACATCATCAACTTCGTACAATGAAATCATATTTTGCAATCAATCAAAATCCGGATGCCAAAGACTTGAAACAATTAGCTCAGAAAACAGGACTTAGTAAACGAGTACTACAGGTAAATAAAATTATTCATAAACAAATTTTTTTTCAAAAACTAAATCACTTTGTTGTATTAAAAGTATATAAATACAATAATACTAAATCACTTTGTTGTATTAAAAGTATATAAGTACAATAATTGAATTCAAACTAGACCAGACTAGCCCTAATTAGGATCAAATGGCTTATCAAAATAATTAAATTAAATATTATTAAAATGATTCAGACGAAGAACACTTTCGGTATTAATTAATTTATTATTTTTACTTTTCAATACAGAGTATGGTCAAGTATTGTAATCGTGCATGAAAAAAGTGGTTTTTTTGCTTCTTTTTTCGAAATATCTCAAAAACGGCTGAAACTATTTTGATTAAAAAAAAAATTGAGCGAAACTATGGCATTTCGGTCTACAAAACAGTCCTAATAAGTGAGTATCGAAAAAATTACACTTTTCGAGATAATAACTGTTTTGTCATTATGTCTGTTAGTCTGGTTGTTAGTCTGTGCGTTACCAAATTTTTGTGGACGAGCTACACTCAAAAACTAGTGTGAATATCAAAACCAAATTTCACATGTAGTTTTAGTGCATTAAGATTAAGAGCTGATTAGATTTTGGTGCATATCGACCCAAAATTAATAGGGGGGTGGAGAGGGGTTTAAAAATTAAAAATTCATGCCATTTGAGCCAACTCAACCAAATTTTGTACACATAATCAGTGGACCCCCAGAAGTCTAAAAATGCAAAAACTAACCGCCCGAAATGGGGGGGGGGCAGAAAATGAAAATCTAGGCACTTGTACCAAACTCAACAAAATTTTGTATACATAATCCGTGGGCCCACACAAGTCTAAAATTTCAAAAACTAACTCCTCTCCCCCTACATGATTATAAATAATTTTATTAAATATTAAATATTACTGAGGGGCCAGGTTGTATGGTAAAGTCAAGTGGATGGACACATCAGAACGTGTCAGTGTATTATTAGTTATAACAAAACTAATTTGATTTCCTATGTTTGTTTTTTATGATAAATTTTCTAGAAGGTGCAACACCTATAAATCAGAGTTAACTTTCACATAATAGAAAAAGAGAGGGAAATTTCCAGGGCTAGGTTGAAGTCGAAGGTGCTTGTGGAGGCGGATCATGAAGGATTTTATGTCACGGGGAAGAAGATACGGGACGAGTCTCTAGAACTTAAATAAGGATACTGGATTTGAGAATGCATTTATTCGATTTAAATCTAATTTGACCACAAAGGTGTCTTGTATGTTTGAAAATCGCTTTTTTTCGTCCAAATGTAGAGGTTTTTTGATTCTATATCGTTAGAATGTATAGTATCTAAAAAAACATGTGATATGACAATCTCATGACTAAAACATACACTCCGGCCCTTCCTCCCCCTTTCAAATGTAAAAATTAAATTTAAAAAAATCAAATTTATAATCATTTATGACATTATAACTAAGTGTGAAAAATTTGACCAAATCGGTAAAAGGATTAAATTTATAAAGGGGGTACACATAATATGACTACTGTGGTGAAATATTTATAAAGTAAAGTAAAGTAAATTTTAATTTATAATTATATCCATAGGGCGCAAAAAAAATTTTGCATACGAGAGACTAAATAGCTTGGCGCGGCCCTGATATTATATAATACAGAGTGGGGCATAAAGATCTATCTACCACATTTTGAAGAGGTATAAAAAAATGAAAAAACTTAACTAGAAAAAAACTGAATATATTTTTGAAAAGAACATAAAATAATTTTTTTTTAGATTTATTTCAAACATATCAGACAAAAAAAGGGGGGGGGGAGTCAAGAAGGAAAATAGTCCTTTCGATCAAATTCAACCAAATTTTA
>JALMQS010000225.1:10044084-10118423 GCA_024734495.1 Forficula auricularia
CAATAGACACTGTTTTCCAGTGTCGTTCTGACACAATTTTCTGATGTCAATCTGATCCTGTTTTCAAGTATCGTTTGGACAACTAAATGATCAGATCATGCCGACATCAGATTCTATGTTCTTCGGGGACAATAATCGGTTATCGAATAGACACTGTTTGTCAGAGTCGTTCTGACACAATTTTCTGATGTCAAACTGATCCTGTTTTCAAGTATCGTTAGGACACATTCTTATTATAAATAAATAAATAATCAAATTTTTTTTTAAATAAATTTTTTATTAAATAAAAAAACTTACAAAATAAAATAAAATATTTTATTAAACAAAAAAACAATTATATATTATGTGAGAAAAATAGTTAGCAGCATTATTTTTTCCATACGCTCGTTCCGAAGCCCCAGCCAGCCACTTATCTATCTTTTTGGTAAAAGTTCTCCAGTTTGCACCCCCCATATTTTCTCTAATGATTCTGAAAAAACAATAACATTATTTCAAATATAATTCTAAAATTATTTCAAGTTTTAATAATATTCTTATATTACCTGCTATATGTTTAAAAAATGACGTTTTATTAAACGGCAATTTTCTTCCTCCGTTCCTCCTCGCGAATGCCCCGTTGTCCACTATAGTCATCTTGCACTTTGGAATGAATCAAAGCTTTGATCAAGTCAGTTCGCTTTGATTTATACACCTCTCTTATGCAAGTTATCAATTTTACATTTATAAATGTAACCTGAAAAAATAATTCTTGAATTCATAAAAAAACATTTAAAAAAAGAATTTTCTCGTAATTTCTCGAAAACAAAAATAATCGAATAAACTTACAAGTTTCTCCCCTTCGACAATGATGATCTATTTATTGAACTTGTGCTTTCACTGGACATAACAAACTTTATTGGAATATATCTTTGTCTCGTTTCCGTTTGAAATTTCGATACTTTTTTGTATAATGATAAGACTACATTTTTACACTATAACGAAATTTATATATCACTTACGAAAATTATTACTCGAGGCAGAAATTATATTTATACACAGATATTATAGTAAGGGATAGAACACACTCTTTGCTATTTGTAAAATGACATCTGTATCAAACTTGGTGGTTATGTCTGGGCCAATTTGATTAACAAAGAGAAGTCACGTGTTTGAAAAATTCATTTTGAAACTGGACCAGTCTCCGCCAGAGGGAATGCCCGTCGAGGAGTTAGGAGACCATTCCGACACCAAGCTGATATTATTTTCAATCTCCGTCCGATTGAATGTTGGTTTAGTCTCAGACTTGCCACATGGGTAGTTTGAACTGTTGAACCCTTAATTTAATGCCCTAAATAGTTATTTCTAGAATCCTTTATAAATAAATTCCGAAATAGACAACTTACCTGACGCCCCTCCCCACTCTCCTATCTCCAAGTTTTCGGACAATTCGTTTAATACCCAGACACTCCAATTAGGAGTTGGCGAATCGCATACCACGTGCCAAACAACTGAGGGGGAGAGAGGTTATTTTTATCTCAAAACGTAGTACATACGTTTAAAGCCATTCTATTTTTAGTTTCATTCATAATTTTTTGCGACTTATTAGTCAGATCTAAGAAATTAATTTTCTACTGTTATCTAATACGTTTCGGTTTCTAATCATTAATCAAGATTGAGGTAATCATAGATCATAGTTATACAACTAGTATTATCTCAAATATAATCAACCTATTTAAATCTATTTTTTGCCACGATACTCGAAGTAATAAAATTAATTTTAGAAATCACTAGAAAAATTAAATTAAATTAATCCTTTCCCCATAGGTCATCGACTTCAAAAAATCTTCTAGATTATTTTTAAATATTTAGTTTTTTCATACAGGACGGGAAATCCCGTATAATGAATTAATCCAAAAATTTAGAATGTTTTTCTCCCTTATCTATACCTAAAAATACTCGTGATTCCTCAGAGTTCGAGAACAAAAACAGTTTTAAAGTAGCTTAAGCCGTTACCATATCCGTTACATACACTCACACTCATTTGTTTCAAAATTCGGATGTTTCACTACTAGATATTTGTGTAATTTTCTAGAACAGAAGCTCCAAGAAAGTTTGTTTTGGCGTAGTAATTCATAATTTTAGTGTTATAATAAAGTAGGTACCTATTATTTCAAATTTGAATTCTTAGTAAAATCACACAATAATTAATTATAATTATTTATTGAACATGAACAAATAATACAATAAAACTATGACGTTTAGATCGAATTATTCTGCAATCTCAAATATAAGCCCCCACTATGATTTTAGGTGAACTCAGTTAACCTAAATTCGGAATGGGTGTTCATTAAGGTGATCCTTAGCCATACCTGGTGAATTTTTTTTCCCGGACAAGTTTTCGGGACAAGGGCTAAAATTAGGAGGTTAGGTAAGAAAATAATTTGTACAAAATTTGATATCGATCGGATATCAAGAAGAGGTGGCGAAGTTTTTAGAATTTCACGCTATTCGGTTTCAAACAATATTTTATTAAACGCGGTTAAATTGAAACAAAGAATAAAAACATCGATGGCCATGAAATCACTTGTTTTTTTTTTCCTTTTCCTCTATGTGTACCTATAATAAAGGTTGAGTGACAAAGGTAGGGGCGGGATTTCAGAAGATAGAATGTTTATTAATTTCATGGTCATAGATGTTTTTATTCTTTGTTTCAATTTAACAGCGTTTAATAAAATATAGTTTGTAACCGAATATCGCGAAATTCTAAAAATTTCAAATTTCCAAATGAGATGCGCCACCTTTTTGCGATATCCGATCGATATCAAATTTTGTACAAATTATTTTCTTACCTAACCTCCTAATTTTAGCCACCAAAAAAATTTCAAGGTCGAAAAATAAGGTGCATCCTAGTGCTCATAGTTGAGAACGGTCGCAGAATAAGTCGATCGAAACGTCATGGTTTTATTGTATTATTTTTTCGTGTTTTAATTATGTGTGATTTCACTAAAAATTCAAATTTTTATCAAATTTATCACAAAAATAAAAGCTTCATTACTAAAATAGGTATTATTTTTCATAGATACACACAGTCTATCCCAAATCGGAGTACATAAGTGATAACGATTATAGAATTAGTCAATCAAAACGGGTTAATTCTTTGTTGTTTTTTTGCTGTTTTATCAATAACTATATTTAAATTTTAGTATTAGTGATTCAAATAAAATTTCTTTTAAAAATGAAAATTTTAAAAGTTACATACATAGTACAAATAAAATCCATGTGAGAGATTACAAGATTAGGTACTATTACTAGTTGCATTTAATTCTATGTCTTAAACTTCTTTAAGTAAAAAAAATATCTTCAATCTATTTATAAATATTGAGCATGAGTATTTGATAAATTCAAGTCGTAATTGAATTTACTTGATTCGTTTTGGAAAGCAGTTTAGAAATTTGATTTATTTTTCTAAATTGGACAACTCTGCAGCTCTTAGCAAAAAATCATTGATTTCATGTTAGAGACTTTAGGAAAAATATAAATAGATTAAGCCAGAGGTTCCCAAAGTGTGCGCCGCGACACCCCGGGGAGTCGCTTCCTCTTCAAAGGTGCGCCGCGTAGCTTCATAATTAATTGTACCCTAACTGGACAAAAATCAAAGTGAAGAGCTAAAAATGTATTTTATATTCATTTTTATCTCTTACTTACGATTAGATATACAAAAACTGAAAAAATTTAGCTTTGACTCCTTCGAAAAAATCTGAAATGTATACAATGGGTCCCCCTGTGGTTTAAATTTTTCATTTTCATAGAAAAATAAACTAGTATTAATTTCAAAGATATTTTTATCGATTCTAATACAAGAGTATCTAGAGAGACCAAATACGCTTTTTGTTTGAATATTGTGTACTTTTATAGTAGGGCACCATGGAAGAATTTGAATTGAAAAAAGGCTCCGCGAATCGGAAAAATTTGGGAACCCCTGGATTAAGCTATTTTTAAAAGAACGGAATTTATTTCAATCTAAGTGTTATTATTTCAATAGGAAGGTAAATAACTTATTCAGACAATGGCAGAATTGACAAAGGCGTTTTTAATTTTTTCCATTTATTAAAATAATTCTTTATTTAAATCTAATAAAGTTATAAATTTGATCCCGAAAAACTTAAATAACTCTTGATCATCTTTTGACTAAACTATATAAAAGTTGTTACTTTTTTTGCTTTTCGCATTTCCTTTGCACTTTTAATTATATTATAGTTTTGATCTTTCTTTTTAAAGTCTTTAAAAAGAGATATCATAACATTTACTATTGTTTCTATTTCTACTTAAACATAAGGTTTCAATCTCTAATTCTGAATTATTTTGAAATGATTACAAAAGTAATTTTATGATAGGAATGATAGAATAAGGCATTTAGATGTAACGACTTAGAATTAGTTTTAGCTTAAATATTTTCAAATCATTTATTTTACAACAGGGCTGTCCAACCCGTGGCCTGCGGAGCCGCATGCTGCCCATCACTGCAATGAGTGTGGCCCAACATAAAATCATAAACTTCCTTAAAACATTGAGATTTATGTGTAGAGATATATTTATGGTATTCCCTTTTTCAAAATATGAATGTACATTTGTACAACACGTGAAGCTTTTTTCAAGAATAAAATTCACTAAAAGCAAAATTATAAACTCAACTATATAAAATAAAAAAAATATGAAGTTTCGAATATTTAAAAATTCTTCATATTTTCATTTTCTAAAATATTTATTCTACGACACTAACCAAGACTATAGTTATCATTCTAGTATAAGGAGTCAAGAAATTGGGGTTATCCAGAAAAATCAAAATTAAATGAAAATTTCTCTGGACTAAAACTTGTCAGGACATGTCTTTTAGATCTGTGCACGTTCTTACATGCCAATAGATATGGATAGTCAAGGATTATTATATCCGTCACCCTTTTAAAAAATAAACAATAATTGGGGCTTTCTAGAACAATCACAATTAATTGATAATTTCTCTCCTGAATAAAACTTGTCAGGACGTTCTTACTTGTTATTAGATAATAGATAGTCAAGGATTATTATATCAGTGACCCTTGTAGAGTAAAAAATAAATTATCATTCCTCATATCCTTCTTTAATCCCATTCGATTTAAACTAGGGCTAAAGTCATAAAATTCTTTAAAACATTGAGATTTATATTTAGATACTGGAAAACACACCACAATTTGGCCTGATTATTTTTTTCTCTAAAATAAAAATCTTAAAATCTACAGTAAGTTTTCGAAAAATAAGAGTGTTAATTTTAATTTTAATCTGGAACTAGATTTCAAGATTTCCGAAAAAATAATCATCATTTTGGCCTATTTTCGACTCCATTTTCATTAGAAATAAATTTTCTAATTGACTAGGTCAAATAAATAATTACAAATATTATTTAAAATTAGGAAGGAAATATTATATCTCTAGAAGAAGAAAATTTAACAGCAATTGATGTAAGAGAGGAAGTTTCTATGAAGAAGCCACTCAAAAAACATTCAAGGGCTGGATACTAAATAAAATATGATTGAAAGTTGGGGTATTAATAATAGAGACCTTTTATCAGAGATAAGTCTGTCTATATTGGTTTTATAGATCTAGAAAAAGCATTCGATAACGTTATTCTAGAAATTATGCTCAAAAATCTTAAAAAAAAAAAATTGGAATAAAATTTAGAAAGAGAAATTCAAGTCTCTAGGCTCCCGAGCTAGACGTAACTAATGGTATAATTTTTTTTTTAATGGAAGTGATGTGAGAAGGAATTACAACAATAATGTGCAGCTCTTAAATGTATGGATTGTCCCCTCCATTGTCAAAATAATAATAAGATATTTTATTGACTAGATAGGAGTCGAAGGTATCTGTGGGTGCGGGTTGTAAACAACTGAAGGTTATAACTTTATAAGTAGCGGGGAAAACTCGGTGAAGAGTTCCAGTCTCTGAAGATAATAGAGATAAAAGAGTTTGCGAAATCGCTGGTTCTATTTTTATCCAATTTGATAACAAAAGTTGCTGAGTATTCGAAAACCCTGTGTTTCTTATACATAGAATGGCTTTAGTGGGGATATCTGATTTCATCTCGGCAGATAAAGCACCATGATAGTATATTTATAGTATAGGGAAAGGGTAGAAACGGCTCTACGCTTAGACAGGGAGTCGAGTGAGTTAGTAGGGCTGGGTCTCCTATTAGTTTAATTGATTGCTTCTGAATTGCATCCAGTGTGTCAAGAGAATGCTTGGAGGTCCCTCTCCACAGATGAGAGCCATATTCAAGACAGGGACGAATTTGAGCTTTATATACTCGCAGTGTAAGAAGTTGACTAGGTGTAAAATTGTTTTAAAATTTCGCTTACCGCTCAAGCTTTTTCTCAAATGATTAAATCTATATTATATATAATTAATAAATAATTACCTTTTGTAAGATTGAGTAATTTTTGGAAACAGTTTGATAAGTGAATTAAGTGGATATCATTGAGGCAATTCAAAAGAAGAAGATAATTTACACTATCTTTTTGTTCGTAAAACGAGACGTTACAGAGGCTATTACTACATTATAATTCTGCTGAGAATGAAATACAATCTATTATTGTTACTGCCACTGAAAGAGTAGACAGAGGGGAATGTCGCATTGGATATCCTTCACTGACTTTTCAAAACCCTGAAGAAGGAGGGAATAGCCTCGAAACGTCAGTTTTATGAATAAAAGATAGTGTAAATTATCTCTTCTTTTTTGGACTGCCTCATCGATATCCACTTAATTGCCTTTTTGTATTCCATTTTCCAGGAAAATTGATATGTATATTCAATGAACAATATAATTTTAATTGAATTAGAAAATTTTCCGTTCCCGATTTTGTCAAATTAAATGTCATCTGTTCAGGGGGTTGGGGGGGGGGTCTCCTTTTGTACATGTTAATTTGTCATTCTCTTAAGGAATCTTTTGAACTGACAACTTTGAAAAAGAGAGCGGGGGAGACGGAACGATCTTTTGATAGTCCGCTCAACCCAAAAAGAACCAGAACTGAATTTGCTCTTTGTTCTTGTTTGTTATTAAAATGAAACTTTAAAGCAGAGATAGCCAACTCCGCTCACGTCATGATTAGTATGTATGCGTCCGCGACACTATTATCCGAAAACTAAATTAAAAGTGTTATTTTTTAACTTTTTTTAAAGATTAGGTATGAAAACAATTAAAATATTAATAATAATAATAATTTTATTTGTGCCCTGTTTACTGTAAATCTACCAAAAAATTGTTTCCATCTAGCGATCGACGATTCCAGTTTGCAAGATCTATAAAAAAAAGAAAAAGGCGAATGGGATTTTTAATGCAATTTATTAAAAATAGGCACAGATCGCGTCTTTCAGATGAAAATAGCTGATGGTTTGAGAAGCAGATGGCAGTGTCGAATTATCGATTTATATAATGCCAATTAATAAGTTGATTATACTCCTGTAAAGAAGCTGAATCAGTTGGATATCCACTGACTAACGAGTGACTAATTCACTTATCTCAAACTTGGTCCACAATCATACCACTGCTAATCAGTGCAGATGAGTCGCTGATCTGTATTGGTGGATTTTTAAAATTCACTGATTCATTGAGGCGGCTTCAAGCCATCGAGACAGCCTCTGTTTGGATCAATGAAAATTAAAAACCACCTGATTGAATTTGTTGAAATTAATACAAATGGTTCGATTTTTCAGTTTGAGAAGTAGCATGATTCGCTGGAGAAATAAGCATAATTTCCACTGATTCATTTTAAGAGATGTAGGTAAAGGACAATAGCTTATGCAAATAATTTTTATTTTTTGCCAACGTTGATTTAAATAGGAAAATATTTTCAAACTGTGTTATGACTGGCCTTATGTGTTTGCTAAGAATGAATATTGATAAAATGACAAATATGCAAAGAAGTTTTTTTTTTTTAATGCAATCGAATGCAAGAAGGGGCGCACCAGTAAAGATGCAGCTCCTATGGATCTCGAAAGACCCTTGCATTACCGAAGAGAAGGGAAAGTTGATTAAGTGAGAGGGTGAGACGTGGATGTCTATGCACCCCGGTTTTGAAGGTTTGAAGATTATAAGTGCTGGGAAAGATGGAGGCTGAGAGAGAGTTCCAGTTCCTTGAAGTCATGGGGATATATGTTTTGGCGAATGAAGTGGTCCGGCACTTTTCTAATTTGACCGCGAAAGAGTGTTGGGAGTCGGCAAAACGCGTGCTACGTTCAAAGCATACTTTGGGGGGAACTATTGATTTTATATCATCAGAGCACCTGCCGTGATAGTATCTATAGAAAAGGGAAAGGACAGAGACATTTCTTCTGATGGAGCCAGCGAGTCGAGGAGTCAGTGAGGTGAATCGTCAATTAGCATGACGGCTCGTTTCTGACTTGCATCCAAGCCAAGCGGGACTTCAAAGGATTCTCGGTAAAGACCACGATTAGCGGACTCGACAGAAGGTTGCAAATTGTATTATTGAATTAGGTTGAATTTTAGCAGGCAGCGTTTTTGCCAAAAATTTCACCTGGCGGGTCTCGTCGAAGGCCAAAAAGTGCCGTGTACGGAAGTGCGTGGGGATGGATGGGTGGATGGATAAATCGATGATGGATGAAAAATCTAATGTAGTTTCGTCCACCACTTTTTCCATCATCCAGACCGATTAAAATGAAATTTAAAATCTCACCATCTCTTTTAACGAGACAATGAAGCGCTCATTAGTTTTTGATACAGATCGGCCCATAAACATTAGCCACACGAGTACTGTTGGGTACTTTTTTTGGTTTTTTAAATATCTTAAAAACGACTTAACGAAATTTGATGAAATTTAATGTCTCTGGTCAAGTATCTTGGGACAGCAAAAAGGCTAAATGAAGTTTTTAAAGTACTTTACTCTAGAGTAAAATAGTACTTTTTTAGGGCTCCTTATTTTACCAAAAATTTAAAAAAATCTTTAAAATTTATTCATTTGATCGGTAATATAGCTCATTTAAACTTGCTTAAGTAAGAATGGTTAGGCTTCTCGCTGTGAAATGATAAACATTTGGGAGGAAATTTTATAAGTAACCATAGCAACTGCGTTGTTTTTTTATCCCTTACCTTTGCTGAAGACATAGAGGAATCGACTTAAAATCAAAAATAGTGATTGATTCTGATTTAGTACTTGAGGAATAACCATTCTATATTGAAGTTTTGATGTTTCGGTTTTTATTGGTAACCATTGCTGAAGACATAGAAGAATCGACTTAAAATCAAAAGTAGCGATTGATTCTCATCTAGTACTTGAGGAATAACCATTCTATATTGAATTTTGACGTTTCGGTTTTTATTGGTAACCATTGCTGAAGACATGGATGAATCGAGTTAAAATCAAAAATAGTGATTGATTCTGATGTTATACTTGAGGAATAACCATTCTATATTGGATTTTTGACGTTTCGGTTTTCATTGGTAACCATTGCTGAAGACATGGAGGAATCGAGTTAAAATCAAAAATAGTGATCGATTCTCATCTGGTACTTGAGGAATAACAGTTCTACATTGGGTTTTTGACGTTTCGATTATTATTGGTAACCATTGCTGAAGTCATGGAGAATCGACTTAAAATCAAAAATAACGATCGATTCTTATCTAATACTATCGGAATAACCTTATTGCATTCCATTTTCGATGTTTTGACTATTAATGGCAACCTCTACTGATAACGTAGAAGAATCGACTTAAAATCAAAAAGACTAAATTCTTTTTTGGCAAACAACTTAAGATTGAGTTGTTTGCTATAAAAAAATTTAGTCTTTTTTGATCTTGAAGTCGATTCTTCTACGTTATCAGTAGAGGTTCCAATAATAGTCAAAACATCAAATGGAATGCAATAAGTTATTCCTCTAGTATTAGATAAGAATCGATCGTTATTTTTGATTTTAAGCCGATTCCTCCATGTTTCCAGCAATGGTTACCAATAATAATCGAAACGTCAAAAACTTAATGTAGAATTGTTATTCCTCATGTATTAGTTGAGAATCGATCACTATTTTTGATTTTAACTCGATTCCTCAATGTCTTCAGCAATGGTTACAAATAATAACCGGAACGTCAAAATTCTAATATAGAATGGTTATTCCTCGACTATTAAATGAGAATCGATATTATTTTTGAGTTAAAGTCAACATGAACTACAAATTGCAAGTGATATCTGATTAATAATAAAGGAATAAACATATTAATATTTCAGGTGAATTTGGATAAAGTTTAGCAACGATCCGTTGCAGTTTATTTTAAATTTTGTCTCTACCCCGAGGGTCAGATTTTAGCCGAATGCCTCGAGTCGGATTCGAACTCGGGTCCAATTGGTTAGCAGGATGATACGCTACAGACTAGCCTATCCGACCCCCCCCCTTAATTATATTATAACGTTTATTTAATAAATTTATTTATTCTATTTACTATAGAGGGCATTAAAGAACCTTGAAGGATACACCATTGGAGATGAGAATATATCATGTGTGTGTTATGCAGCCCTCGATGCCGAAGATGAAGACTTTCTTCAACGTCTATTATATCGATTCGGGCTACTAGCCACCAAATTCAATCTTATCTTGGCTACAAAAAAAAGAAACAAGAACACTTAAAGAGCCACTGCGATGCAAATTACAGCTATATGATAAGGTAAATGAACAGGTCATGTCATTTACGTACCTTGGAATACAGATATCTTCTCATCAAAAGATTTAGAGACAGGAGTAAAAATACAAACTATAAAAGCCCTAAGGATATCAGGTTGTCTTAATAGCACAATCTGGTCGAATAAATTTTTAAGAACAGAAGAAAAGGTGCGAATATATAAGACTATGGTAAGACCGATACTGACGTACGCAGCCAAAACAAGACCAGATACAGCCAAAACTAGGCAGATGTTGGAAACAGCTGAGATGAAAACACTTGGAAAACTTCTTGGCCTATCGCTGTTTGATAATCAAAGAATTGAAATCAGGGAAAAATATGAAATCCAAACGATTAATGACTGAATCATATGTAGAAGGGAAAAGAAGCAGAGGTAGACCTAAATAAACTGCAACGGATCGTTGCTAAACTTTATCCAAATTCATTTGAAATATTAATATGTTTGTTCCTTTATTATTAATCAGATATCACTTGCAATTTGTAGTTCATATTGACATTAATTCAAAAATAATTCTCATCTAATACTTGAGGAATAACCATTCTATATTGGATTTTTGACATTTCGGTTATTATTGTAACCATTGCTGAAGACATAGAGGAATCGACTTAAAATCAAAAATAACGATCGATTCTTATCTAATACTAGAGGAATAACCTTATTGCATTCCATTTTTGATGTTTTGACTATTAATGGAAACCTCTACTGAAAATGTGGAAGAATCGACTTAAAATCAAAAAGACTAAATTCTTTTATGGCAAACAACTCAAGCTTGAGTTGTTTACCAAAAAAGAATTTAGTCTTTTTGATTTTAAGTCGATTCTTCCACATTTTCAGTAGAGGTTTCCATTAATAGTCAAAACATCAAAAATGGAATTCAATAAGGTTATTCCTCTAGTATTAGATAAGAATCGATCGTTATTTTTGATTTTATGTCGATTCCTCCATGCCTTCAGCAATGGTTACCAATAATAATCGAAACGTCAAAAACCTAATGTAGAATTGTTATTCCTCAAGTATTAGATGAGAATCGATGGCTATTTTTGATTTTAAGTCGATTCCTCTATGTCTTCAGCAATGGTTACAATAATAACCGAAATGTCAAAAATCCAATATAGAATGGTTATTCCTCAAGTATTAGATGAGAATCAATCGCTATTTTTGGTTTAAAGTCGATTTCTCTATGTCTTCAGCAATGGTTACCAATAAAAACCGAAACGCCAAAAATCCAATATAGAATGGATATTTCTCAAGTATTAGATGAGAATCAATCGCTATTTTTTATTTTAAGTCGATTCCTCCATGTCTTCAGCAATGGTTACTAATAAAAACCGAAACGTCAAAAATCCAATATAGAATGATTATTCCTCAAGTACTAGATGAGAATCAATCGCTATTTTTGGTTTAAAGTCGATTTCTCAATGTCTTCAGCAATGGTTACTAATAAAAACCGAAACGTCAAAAATCCAATATAGAATGATTATTCCTCAAGTACTAGATGAGAATCAATCGCTATTTTTGGTTTAAAATCGATTTCTCTATGTCTTCAGCAATGGTTACTAATAAAAACCGAAACGTCAAAAATCCAATATAGAATGATTATTCCTCAAGTACTAGATGAGAATCAATCGCTATTTTTGGTTTAAAATCGATTTCTCTATGTCTTCAGCAATGGTTACTAATAAAAACCGAAACGTCAAAAATCCAATATAGAATGATTATTCCTCGAGTACTAGATGAGAATCAATCGCTATTTTTGGTTTAAAATCGATTTCTCTGTCTTCAGCAAAGGTAACGGATAAGAAAACAACGCAGTTGCTATGGTTACTCATAAAAATTCCTCCCAAATTTTTAGCATTTCACAGAGAGAAGCCTATCCATTCTTACTTAAGCAAGGCTAAATGAGCTATATTAAAACTTTCAAATGAATAAATTTTAAAGAATTTAAAAAATTAAAAAAAGTAACATCTTACTCTAGAGTAAAGTACTTTAAAATATAATTTTACTAAAAACTTTATTTAACCTTTTTTGTGGTCCCCAAGGTACTTAATTAGGATATTAAATTTCATCAAAATTGGTTAAGTCATTTTCAAGATATTTAGAAAAAACTAAAAAAGTACTGAAATAAAGTACTAATGTTTGTGGACCGATATGTACCAAAAACTAATCAGCGCTTCATTTTGTTAAACTAATGGTAGGTTTTCAATTTCATTTCAATCGGTGCAACGGTGTGGAAAAAATCGTGGGCCAAAAACGATAACATCCATCCATACATCCATCCATCCATACATCCATCCATACGCACGCACTAAATGAAAAAATCGCACTTTTTGGCCTCTCGACGAGACCCCATGTAATTTTTGGCAAAACCGCCACGTGCTAATATTCAACCTAATTGAATACTACAATTTGTGACTTTAATTGAGTCCATGGGTTCCGTAGTCTTTACCTGAGGACCCTTTGAAACCACGCTTGCCCCGAGAGCGATTACAATACTTTACCCATGCTTTGCATTGGATAAAGTAAAAATGCTGGCAAGATGAGTTAGTATAAACAGACCATAGTTCTATTAATAAGAAGAAAACTATTGGTTTCTAATAATGTTTATAGTTGGAATCCAGCATAAAAATAAAATGATAATATTCGAAAAAAATTTAGAATTTAATATTTTAACAATTTTTGGAAAGTTCAATCTTAATTGAGTAAATAATTTTGATAGAAAAATATATTTTTTATTAATTTTTTAATTAAAAAAAAGATTTTATGTGATTTTAAGTAGTTCTGTAAGAAGTATCTAAAAAAATTTTATCATGTCATTATATGTTTATATTTTTTTGCCCGCAACGCTTATTAAAATTCTTCATTGAGCACTTGCTTTCAACAAGGGTCCTGCTTTAAAGCAATTCACGATTAAGAATATTAACTAAAAACTCAATTACTAGCTTATAAACAGTGGTTTACAAGTTTTTTTTATAAAAAAGGAACCTATCTGGACAGGATACATTCTAATATTTTACCTAAGGTTTTTTCTCGTCGCGTTCATCGTAAATTCCGTTGGATACTGAATCACACAAACAGAGTAAAGCAGGGATTGCCAACCTTTTCAGCAGGCGATGTTGTCGCTACACGCAAACAGTTTTCTAACCGAACATCAGTAATTCGTGTTCTCACTAACTTGTAATTTGATGTGCTTTATAAAAATCTGGTAAAAAATATTTGAAAGTCAGATTTTTCAGCGCCTGCAAACGCAACCCGCAATGCAGGGTGTTCTATTTGAATGCATATCCTTCACTTAACAGGCGGTGCTGAATTATTTTAATCAAAGGCTTGCTTAATTACTGTGTCAAAAACACACCTACATGTCTTTCTGTATCTTTTAGCCAGCCGTGAAACCAAACAAAAATGGAAGAAAAGGTTGAAACTTTTTCAAGACTCCGTATGCCCATCAGTCTCCTTAATAATAAACTTATACTATATATAATAAACTCTTCCTCTTATCTACTAGCCATATCTTTATAAGAGTTCGGCTCCCTTAATACTCTCCCATCATCTTTGACGGTCCTGTGTCAATTCTGGGCTTATGCCGCATGAGTGTTTCCAAATAGAGAAACCATCGACAGAGCATGTTTGTAAAACGCAGGATATTTATCCTTGTCGAAATACGTTTTATAGAACTCTTCCAAACCAACTTTATGGAATTTCTTCTTTAAGTGTGTATCACAACCCATTTCACGATGTTCCAATTGTAATCTTTCTGGTAATAAATTCACATCTACCGCGAATGGCGTTGCAAATGCTCAAAAAAGCACATGATGTTTTTTAAAATTATGAAATCGATTTTCAAATTCTAGGCTTAAGTCAGATATCAAAGAAGCGTATTTATCCGCCGCCTCCTGTGTGACGTCTGATTGCAATGACAATGTAGGAAAGTGAGTAAAGTTTTTTGTCCTCAACTGTTGTTCCCAAAGGCCAAGTTTCATTTGAAATGCAGAAATATGATCATACATCTTATTAATTAATTGATCTTTCCCTTGTAGACGAGTATTAACGGGATATTTAAAATAGCTCAAACCAATGAATTTTTCAAAAAATGCGAGATATTTCAAATTTCTCTTAGCTATAATTTAAAAATATATGATACGAACGACTCATGATGTGGTCGAATGTACAATAAAATTAATTCAAAATTATTGGATAAAAAATACTTGGTAGGTTTCACATTAAGATATAAAAATAAAAAGAATTTATTTTTGTAGAGTCTTTAATCTCGATATATATATTTCGGGTGACTAACCTATCTTCAGGAGCAACAGAAAGTAACTGAAAAAGTAAAAAAAAAAATTAATTCATTTTACCCAGCTCCACGGGCCGTAACATGACTTCCAAAGTACCGCAGGCCTCGTGTTGACCACCCCTGGTGTAGAGCAAAATTTTTAAAACACAAGATGAAACAATTGAGTTCTCGAATCTAAAAATAAATATATTTTTCAAGAGTAGAGAATTTCACTTGTTTAATATATGTTTCTTATAAATGTCTTTTATAGTTTTTATTTGATTCAGTCTCTAACACTGTAACAATTATCTTAATGCAATGTACTACAAGTGAAATTTGTTTCTAAATGTTAAAAGAGCTTCATCACAAAAGATAAAAAATTGCCCTATTAGCCATTTGACGTTTGGATTTGATTCCCCAGGGAATGTCAGCCTTGTGACATTTAATAAAAAATACCTAATAAGATCATGGATCTTAGCAATGCTCGCTTTTGAAAATAAATTTATAATTTAAATATTTTTTAAAAATGTGTACTTTTGTCTTATTGCAATTTATTAAATATTAAATTTTTTCAACGCTTATTTTCCATTTTGTAGCTTATTTATTCGGACTCTAAACGTCACTTTGGAATATTCAACAAATTGTAATAATAAATGTCCAATTTTAAATTTTGTAATTAAACAAATTTTAATAAAAAAAAAATTAATTAAATTTAAATTGTTCCTTTACGTATTTTTGTAATAAAGAAGGAGGGAAGGTATAACCAAAAATAATCCAGATTCCACCTCTTTAATTTTATACTAGCGAGGGGTTCACTTTGCTTTTCAAATACGATAATTCCACAGACAGGCAGGTGTTTGAGAGGCCAACAGAAAGAAAAATACCATTTTTTTTTCAAAGGTATCTCATATCACACGAACGTTAACATTATAAAGGTTTTAATGAATTTTATTTCTGTTAACGAGTTCATATCAAAGTGAGCTAAAAAATAAATAATTTATCTTTTTACGCTTACGGATAATTAAATATACAAAAATATCGGTTTTTTTTATAAACTTAAATGAAAAGTGATATTTTTATAAGAGATTTGAAAAACGTGGGCTGCTCAATCCGAAAATATGAGGCCGAATGCGATACTGGGCTTTATCTCACTTTTTGCTTTATGCATAGAATAGTATGCGTAGAGGAATGTAATCGTTCTCGCGCCAAGGATAATCAGGTAAAAACAATGGAAGCAGTGCTGCCTTTACAGTACATATGTATTATTTACAGTACATGTTTGCTTGAAAAGTACAATAGTACATTAACATTAAAATAATTTAGTTTCTAGTAGATTCTATAAAATATTTTAAAGTTAGTTCATTTATGATACATTACAGTCCTAAAAAATATAACTTGAAAATAATTACAATATAAAGTACGGATAGATGACGCTAGACAAAGTTAGTTCTAAATGTTCTCTTATTCTTATTCAAAGTATTGCCCCCTATAACAGATTGCAGCGTTTCAAAATCTATGTTTGAAGTTCCACTGCCCAAGACACTCCACATTTAACTAATTTATAAAAAAAAATTGTATTTATTATTTTTATCATATGTTCTTAAAATAATGAATACAATGAATTAGAATTTCTAGTGAGAGCAACCAAGGTTACATCAATTAATACCCAGAATTTCTCAATTTTATAAACAAATTTTAGGTAATTATATATGAAATCTACATATATCGATACAACTCTACATTAATCTAATCAATCCTAATAATCCTTTTGACTTTTGCCATCTAAAAGAAATATATTTAGGTGTGAATGTCTAAATTCTTATTGATAGTGAGAGTGATATCAACCCTACTGAATTACATGACTTTCGCTTGAAAACGTTAAGTTTTTATATTGAATTATGCACACAAATAAGAACCCGATTTCCTTTCGATAATGAACTATTTAATCAATTGACTTGGCTAGATCCGTTAAATATATACTCTGATAAAAGAGCTGTTTTGATAGATTTAATGAAAAGCTGAGTTTTGAGGCATTAATTAATTAAATAAATTATTCAAAAAATGTTTTAAATTAATTTCTGTTTCCCACACTAAGTAAATAGCTAAATAAATAAGTAAAAGTAAAATGGTTCGATTTTTTAATACATTACAGTACATTTTACTAAAATGAATAGTACATTCGAATAAAAGCTAGCAGCAGCAATTGTATGGATCCCATGCTCTCAACCAAAATCAAAGTCAAATTTTAGTATTCATTCGGGTTGAATTTTAGGAACTGATGATTTTGCCAAAAATTGCTTGGGGTCTCGTTCAGAGCCCAAAAAAGCGATTTTTTCATTTAGTTCGTGGGCATTGATGTTTTTAGTATTACTGGCAACCACTTCTGAAGAGTTGGAAAAATCGACTTAAAATCAAAAAATGGATGGATGGATGGATCATTTCCTTGAATAAAAATATTTAATAACACATTTTTCACTAATTATTAATTAATAGTAATGAACCTGTTAAAGCTTTTATTTTTGTTATTAATTTGAATAAAGTTTGAATTTATTTAATGTATTTTTGCTGAAAACTGTCAGAAATACTGACAATGAAAAAAATATAGCCATTTTGGTAAAATAACGCGAAATAATTCATAGAACGTAAAAGCTTCCAGGAATGTTTGAATTAATTTATCCAAGAGAATGCATCAATATATTTTTCGTTTTGTTGCCTCCCTCCAGGTATCCCTTACAACCTGTCGGCACTGTTTCTAACTTGGTCAAAAAATAATTTTATAAATAAACATATCTCTATTATACTAATAATACGCTATTACATGGCATTATGATTTAATATAGTGAATATTTGTGAATTAATTCTGCAGTAAAGCCGCGGGCCTGATGGAAAAGTTTCAAGCGCCGTAGTTTGGGGGACTCCTGACTTAATTTAAATTAATTAAATAGGTGTTTATAGAAATCTCTATAAATAAGCTTTCGACGTGTTCTTGATGTGCTCATCCACTTGACTTTGATTTTCCATACAACCTGGCCCCTCACTTATATTTAATATTTATAAAATTATTTATAATCATGTAGGGGAGGGGGCTTGTTTTTGCATTTCTAGACTCCATGAGGGGCCCACTGAATATGTGTACAAAATTTGGTTAAGTTTGGTACAAGTGCCTATATTTTCATTTTTTGACCCTACTCCCCCTCCTCTCCCCCATTTTGGGGGTTAGTTTCTAGCATTTGTAGAGTTACTGGGGCCCCACTTATTATATATACAAAATTTGGTTTGAGTTTGGTAAATGGCCAAGATTTTCATTTTTCTGACCCCCCCCCCCCCCACACACCCGCATTTTTATACTTTTGGGGGTCCACTGATTATGTATCCAAAATTTGGTTGAGTTTGCTCAAATGGCTTGAATTTTTAATTTTTAACCCTCTCCTCCATCCCCCTAATTTTGGGTCGATATGCACCAAAAATCTAATCAGCTCTTGATCTCAATGGACCAAAACTACCTGTGAAATTTGGTTTTGATATTCCCACTACTTTGTGAGTCTAGTTCCTCCACAAAAATTTGGTAACGCACAGACTAACTAACGGACAACCGGACAACCAGACAGACAACTAACTAACTAACAGACATTTTGACAAAACAATTGTTATCTCGAAAAATATAATTTTTTCGATGTTCCCTATTAGAGCTTTTTTGTAGACCGAAATGCCATGGTTTCGCTCAATTTTTTAAATCAAAAATACTTCCTACCGTTTTTGAGATATTTCGAATAAAAGAAGGAAAAAATTACTTTTTTCATGCACGATTACAATATTTGACCATGCCCTATATGGTAAAATAAAAATCAAGAACAATTAACTTTTTTTTTTAAATTTGTCATATTTTAATTTTAAATCGAAGTTTTCAAAATGAATGTTTTAAACAAACCAACCCACGAAAGATATGATTTAACCTTTCAATTTGAAGAAGTACCTACCTATTAATAATAATTTGTTGAACCCTTCTCTATTTCGGCCTCTGAATTATATTATATAGAAATTAAGAAATTCATCTCTAATAGTCTGAAACAGATCTCGACTTACATTTAGAATCCTTGCAATACACCTTAGTTCTAAAGAAAGAGAAATTATTCTATACGCGCTCTTTGTAGTTAGTCAAAGTATAAATCTAAATTTCTTGAATTGAAATTGTTCAATGTAATAAAGACGATTTAATTAAAACGAAATTTGATCGTAGACTTTATAGGATTGCTTCTAGATAGCAAGATAGTAAATATAGGTAATTCTTAAAATGTGTCTATTTAAAATTCATAACACATGATACTACTCATTTTGCAAAGAATAACGCGCTTTCCATTCAGAAAAGAGAAAGGAGACAAAAAATTCGGAATTTTTTTTTACGATTCTATTTACAGAGAAAAAATCAACAAGAAGCAAGAAGAATTCACCATAATAACAATTCAACGAAAAGTAAATTTGTGCTCTGCATTAATAGCATATAATTTTATTAAAATAATAAATAGTCATTAGAGTCATTTTAAATTTATATTAAATAATTTTCATCTTTTCATTTAAGTTTTAATTATTTTGCTTAATTTTATTGTACTTTTCATTTCAAAAAATTGGTTTTTGAATAAGAATATTTTCAAAATTTAATGCTTTAGGCTTTAACAAAGTAAATAGAAAATTGCTTAAAATTTTCCGATCAAAACGACGTTTTGCACTTCACGTCTGAAGCCATCCTCAAAGAATGATAGATTCCCATTGCTTCGATCTACTTCTTAAGGGTGGCTCAAGGAAAAATAAATGTTAAAAATAATTCATCCTATCCATTATGGTTAACTGAAATTTTTAAGTCATTGGTGGTTTGATTGATGATATGAGAGAGTTTCTTTTATAATGAATCACCCAATATGGAAATTCAAAAAATGTATTACAATTTTCCCGATATTTTGGGTTTTAAGTAGAGAGCTGTTCTCAAGGGATAGTAGATAGAGTTGCCAACGAGGGGTGATCCGCGATTGGAAGTAGGTGTACACCGGTATTTTGGAAGTACTTATAAATATTTGGAAGCACCTGGAAATATTTTGAAGTACTTGGAAATATTTGGAAGTAATTGGAAATATTTGGAATTACTTGGAAATATTTGGAAGTACAAGTGGAAGTAGGTGTACAGCATATTAGGTCGCGGTTCACCCTTCGGTTGCCAACAACGTGATTTTGACCCGGAGTCCCGGGGGTTTGGCGATCATTCTTTGGGTTCCGGGTTTTCACTAGAATTATTTGGGTCATTTCAAATAAATTTGCTACTTTAAAATTGAAAATTTTTAAAAATTGTCTTCCCCGGCTTAGTCTTTCGGACTCTCTAGTTCTAGTTTTATCAGAATTAAGTTTTTCTAATTTATTGTTACATACAAAAGAAAAGATATTTTTTATGAAGCGGCAATGAAATTTTTGTAGGAGAGGGGGAATAGAGCGTTAGGACAACCAAAGGCGAAAAAATACTCTAAAATGTCAGTCTTAAGGTTAAAAACCTCTATTTTTCCAATGGATGGGATTATTTTCTGATGCTCGTGCATGGACTGAGTGAAATTTTCGTTATCAACGCCACGGGCGTATTAAGAAAACATGACAGCTCATGGAATTCTGATAATAGTTGCCAGGATCTATGATGTCACTTTTAATCTTGACTAAAATATCATTTAATAAGGAATTAGTTCGTGTTTAATTGATTTTGTAACGTTTTGTTTCATTGAATAAAATAGGCAGCAGCAAACAATATTTATTCTATTTATTCTATTTATCTATCGTTTGGGAGAGCTAAGTTATTATTTAATAAAATTCTGAGGCTTCCATCTTATTTGGAGAATTTTTAAATTTTCTGCGACTAAAATAGTTTTGAAATCCTTGTTTTAGAATATATCTGGTTCAAAATCAACTTTTTAAAGACCAGTGATGACGCTTTCTGCAATATTTTATCTACTAAAGATTTAAACCTGAAAGCTGAAACTTGGCTCAAAGGAGCTTTCTAAACAAAAATAAACAAAAAAAGAATAATTAAGAATTGTTGAGTGAACCAAACCCTCCAACATCTCGGCGAGTTATTTTATCTAAACGTGCACAGTTAAATATAATTGTTCCATTATGAAAAAGCAACCTTTGATAATTCACTGATTTTTCAACAAAAATCCATTCAATTAAATTCTATTATCTTGAATGCGAAATATAATGTATATATCAAAGGAATGAAAGAATCGATCTTGAATTGGACAGATACGATTTGAGAGAGCCAGATGAGTTTCAATTAAATTGAATCATAATTAAATCTAAGCTAACCAAATACCTTGCATATCGTTCGTTAATTCAGTTGTTTGATATTAGTAATCACTTGTTTGCAACGTTAAATTGTACTTGTCTTAATAAATTAAACTTAGAAAGAGGTCGTTTACAGCCCTGGAATTTATGAACCACATACCGTTTCAGTTCATGTGCAGTTCAAATTATATTAAAGTAAAATATAAGAGCAAACATTTCATTAAATAAACTTGTCACTTCAAAAGATTAAATCAGAGAAATTCTTTAATTAATTCTTTAATGATGTTTCTGACTCTAATTAGCCGCCTACTAGAAATATATATTATTGCTGCTTTCTATTTGATAAAACGAACAACCCTGACACGTTTTAATTGTTCCAAAAAGACAACAACAAATAGGAACAAATTCTTGGAAACTTTTCAAGACTTTTGGTCTTTTTAGTATTTTGACAATTTTTAAACAAATCAGTTTGAACAAAAAAAGTTTAAATTCGACACAGAGACGCACTCTATTAATAAAAAGTTTTGTTCCCTCAAATATCAATTCATTAGCTATAGCAGTTTAAGAGCTTTGCATTTGACGTTTCGAATTTTTTTATCATTATGAATTTTAAAACTAGAAACACTGAAGTTAGAAAGCCCAAACAAATTAAAATCAGCTCTTAGTTTTGGAAATAAAAAATGTTGGCACCAGAGCGAATATTCTATAACGATGAGAATTCAGGATAACATACAGTTTATGCTTGAAAATGATTTTCTATGCTATAGTATGGCTATGTATTTAAATGTCGAATTACTTGGATTTAAATTTATTAGCTGATTATATGTGTAAATGTGTGAGATGGGTTTCTTATCAAAGGACAGCTAATAGGCAGGATAGCCTTTTTGCACACATAAGTGTACGAATATTGTTAGAGTTCGTGGCTGTGATGAAACTCTATTATATGAAGGAGGAGGTATGAGCCAAAGATGGAATCAGTGGCTTCAATAAAACACCTTTAATAAAACTTTTCGGCCTGAATTTATTTGGTCATCTTCTGTTAATTAGGAGTTATACACAAAATGCAGTACACATATGTGATCGAACCAAGCCTTGTCAAAAATAAAAATTTACATGAAGCTAAAATTGTTATTTTTGACAGAGGCTTAGTTCGATCACATATGTGTACCGCATTTTGTGATAACTCTAATTAACTGAAGATGGCAAAATAAATTCAGGCCAAAACATTTTATTAAAGGTGTTTTATTGAACCCAGTGATTCCATCTTTGGCTGATACCTCCTCCTTCATCTAATACACTTAAGTATACTTTCAAAGCAGTGAATACATTTCTTCAAAAGTTAGAAAAAATGATCTATATCTATAGCATCTCAAATTAAGGAAAATTAATTTTTCATGTACTTTATTCCCCTTAAATTTATATTTAAACTATAATTACAACAACATTAATATAAATTATTGAAAAATAGCATACATTATTGACACACGTAATATTTATTTTCATTCTAAATTATATAATTGTTCCCAAAAGTTCACCTTACTTTGCTTACCCTAACTTAAGAGAAAATTTTAATTTCAAATAAAGTAAGCATAAAGTATATGAAAAATGTTTGAGTCCAATTTTATCTTCCAAAAGCATTTTGTCTTATAACTGGCTAAGTTAAATCATTTGTCACTTTTAATAAAAGGCAGAATAAATGAATGGATAGCTACTACACTTGAAGTAGGTATACGATAATCTAAATACTCTCAAAAACCCGATAAATGTTAATTTAAATCTGTGGAAACTTTTCTCTATTCACTCTGAAATGTTATAGTTTATAGAGAAAAGAAAAACACAAAAAAAGTTTTGAGGTTTTAATAACTCCATGATCGATTAACAGGATAAAATATTCGATGGAAAATGAGAGGCGATATTAGCCGACTGACGACACCCTCACATAATATTTGGCGATTAAAAAAGTTTCAACTTAAAGGGGCATTTGATAATATATCTAGATTAATCTGAGCTTTGAGAAACTGAGGCAATCCCTTTTATCTAAATTAATTTTAAATTTAATTTGCATGAAAATCAAATTTCAACAAAAGATGCTTTGATCTTAATGAAATAATGAATCAGAGACAGTGGAAAATTTGATAAGGAATTTTTACAACAAATCGACCTGAAAAGCATTATTAATTATAAGCTTTACAATAAAATTCTGTGCTTATTTAAATATTAGAAAGAGGGAAAAATAGTTTAAACGAATAGTGAATTGTTTTTCCTGCACTACCTCAAGTGTTTTTAATTTAGTAACGACCAATGTGGTTTTTTATAACATAAAGTCTTAAATTTAATTTAGGATTATTTTTTTATTATTCATGTTTCATTTAATAAATAAAACGAGACCCTACTAGTTTCGCTACAATGCATATAGTTTATCTATCTGTCGGGGCATTGTAGCTCGTAAGAAAATGAAAATACTAACTATAAATTTAAAAGGAATTTGTATTTACTTTCTCCAAAATCAAAAAATCGTAAAAAAATTTTAATATATTGTTTTTTTTTAATAAAAAGAATTTTTACTTTACCATACAGGGTATGGTCAAGTATTGTAATTTTTTATCATGTGATATGAGCTATCCATGAAAATATTTATTTATCTTTAAGTATAGAATTTGCCATGATTTAAAAAAAATTATTTCATTTTAAATTAGAGAGAGATGCCTAAAATAGTTATTTTTAAGTGATTTTTGTACCTCTCGCTTAACTTAAATTTCCTCATTTTCTCATTTCACCGGAAAATAAGAACGAATTTAAAATCTAAAAGTATTTTGAAAGTGATAAGGTATGAAACCATAAGTATGAGGTCTAACTTGCACTAAGTCGCCTTATTTATTAAATTCATAATTTTAAATATTCACTTCTTTATATATGTCTGATTCATAATTTTATATTTCCTGATCATAAAAATCTGTTATTATCAAACATCCCCTACACGCATAGAGTGACAAGCTTTTTGTTATTTTTCGGAAATACATAGTTCATAGTTCTCTAAAAATTCATTTTGAAATTAACTAAAATTTGAAAACGGCTTAAATTCTTTACTTTATATTAACAAATTAATTAACATAAATTTGAATTTTATAGACCTTTAACAATTTGAATCTTCATTAATTAATGACCTAAAATCATTTCCGTGTTTACTGTGTGTAAATAGAGGATGCTGTCCGTTGATTTGCTCTATATTAAATAAACCAACATGCTCCAAATAAACAAAGGAACTAAATAATAATGCAAAATCTCTTGGTCCATTAAAGGGAAAATTATACCTATATATATATTATTAATTTAGGGTTTCTTTTAGTATAAATGCATTTATTATTTATATAAACCCCAAAGTGAAGAGGTCAGGATGGCTGACCCATGAAAATGCCGAAATATAAAATAATTTATCAGCAGGTCTGGCTGGCTTTTGAGGTCCAAGACTCTGGTATTAAGAACGTGATCAATACAAATTACCTACTATTTTCGTAATAATTCATAAAAGGTTAATTAATTTCACTTCTGTTCTATTAAATTATCCAACAGAACTCCATTCAAAACATTTTTTTAAAAAAATAATATTGTAATCAATTTGGATCAATTATTCAATTCTCCGCACTCAGTTTTGCAAATTGTTTGACTGAAGAAAACTACGTGAACTCCTGAAGATGGGCTCGTAAACCGAAATATGTCTATATAGAGTCTTGCAAATAAGCATTTAGTCTTTTATTTGTGAATCGTACCTAGTATAATTTTTATTTTTTATTTTAAGAAATAAGTACATAGTGTATGTATTATTAAATAATAAGATAATTTCTTTATTTAATTATCTATTAATACTATAACATTTAAGAAGTTATAAACCGGTTTTTGAAGAGCAGGTTAAGTTGATTTTTTATTATTTATTTATTTGATTTTTTAATAATTAATATCCTAAAAACCGAATGTAATTTGTTTTTGGCATTGTTTCATTTTATCCACGCCGATGCTTGAAGGCAACTTAATGAGTTGCTGGCCAACAAATTTCAAATTACCGTACCGGAATGATCCAAGAAACTTGCTCTCCGCTATCAAGTCTCTTATTAACATTTTCAAAGAAGTTGATCAAGTGTGTAACTTAGAATTGCGGCTCCTATTTGAGGTCAAGTATTTTATAATATGATCTCTCTCTTGTATTTAACTTATTGTTTCAAAGTTTTTTTGAATGGGCTCAAAGTTTATGATTGGGCTACTTATAGTTTTCTATTACCCTATTGGCGAAATACAGCGACTGCTAGAGGTTCAATTTATTGGGAAATTAAAACCATATTATTATTATAGAAGAAAATATGTTTCTGTTCTCCCATAATTTTCTGTCAGTAGGGGTAAATTCGCTTGAACGCTTTATTTTCGATTAATTTAGACAATTTTTCTCAATGTTCGCCTCTTGATATTGAAAGTTTATGTGAAATATGCATAATTAATGATAGTTACACCCTCAAAGGGTTAAAAGTTGGAATTAAAGATTTGTAATAGACTTAAATCGTTTCAGGACTGTTGATAACTTTTTATTCTCTCTCCACCCTGAATAATAAAACTAATAGGATATTCGGTATTAACTCAATCACTCGATCCACTGGCTCACCTTATAATGGTCTCCGCCCGCTTGACACACCTTCGCTCTCGAATTGGAAAAAAAACGAACCAATATTCGTTTATCCTTATGGTAGTATAAAGACGGAACTCGATTCCTGCCACTGTATTTCCCGCGACTTACAACTTTTAGTTTTTTTTTTTTTAATGCAATCGATTGCAAGAAGGGGTGCGCCAGTAAAGATGCAGCTCCTATGGATCTCGAAAGACCCTTGCATTACCGAAGAGAAGGGAAAGTTGATTAAGTGAGAGGGTGTAGACGTAGGTGTCTATGCACCCCGGTTTTGAAGGCTTGAAGATTATAGGTGCTGGGAAAGATGGAGGCTGGGAGAGAGTTCCAGTTCCTTGAAGTCATGGGGATATATGTATTGGCGAATGAAGTGTTCCGGCACTTTTCCAATTTGACCGCGAAAGAGTGTTGGGAGTCGGCAAAACGCGTGCTACGTGCAAAGCATGCTTTGGGGGGAATTATTGATTTTATCTCATCAGAGCACCTGCCGTGATAGTATCTATAGAAAAGGGAAAGGGCAGAGACATTTCTTCGATGAGCCAGCGAGTCGAGGGAGTCGGTGAGGTTAGAATCGTTAATTAGCCTGACGGCTCGTTTCTGAATTGCATCCAGGATAGCAAGAGAATATTTTGAGGCTCCTCTCCATAGATGAGAGCCGTATTCGAGACAGAGGCGGATTTGGGCCTTGTAGATGGTGAGAAGTTGTGGGGGTTTATAAAATCGCTTGGACCTGAATTGCTTAAGACCCTCATCCAAATGTACCATCTCCAACCCAGTCCCTAAAATCTCTTCCTACTCCCTGCTAAAAATACATACAATCTAAAAACCTAATAATTTTTAAATTAAGATATAAAAATTAAAACAATTCTTCAAGATATGTATAATCTAATGAAATTTCGATTATTTTTTAAGGGATTTAGGATTTAGTTGGGTTGGGAAGTGAGGCAGCTGCGTTTTATAATTGGAAATCCGAATACTAAAAGGTTTTCTCTTTAAACAAAATTAAAAAGATTTCAAGTGAATCCAAGATTGCCTTTAAAGGTCCTAAGAATGATATACGAGCAATCAGCTATAGAGGCGTAGCCAGAAAATTTTCATGGGAGAGGGGGTCAATCCCAAAGCAAAATATTTAGTGGGAATTTTTTTATTAAAACAAATAGGTACTTCAAGAAATTAAAAAAGAACATAATTCTTGATTAAACATATGAAATATATTTAATTACGGTTAGTTTGCCATGTCGTTGCCGTTACTCATCCCATGACCCCTGCCCTTGGGGGGTTCTGACCCTTAGCAGCTATATGCATTATTGATTAAATTTTTTAATTAGTTTCATGTAAGTCAAGTTGTCATTCTTTAAAATCTTATAAAACATTTAAAGCACACCAATTTATTAATTAATTCTTTTTTTTTAATTTGTCATTAAAAAATATCCAGTTGAAAGCTGTCCAAATGACCTGTAATATTTGAAATGAATATTTGATATCAACAGCAATATTTGGAAGAATAAAAGGTGTGGTTCAATTGTAAGAATAACACATGATATAATTGTGAACTTCAAAATTTCATTAAGTTCACTTAATTCTATTACAACATTGTTATTAATATTCATTCTCATTTATTGACAGTAAATAAAAAAAATTAATTTAAAAATAAAAAATATTTATTTTTCAACTCAAATCAATGGTGGGACGTCAGAGAGAAGCCTTGCTCCATTTAAACATCTATTTCTTCTCGGGGCTCGGCAGTACTCCAGCCATGTTCGATCCGAGCAGTGGTGCGCTGCCAGTCTACCCTTTACAGGAAGCAACTAGAGCTATTTTGACCCCTCTGTAGCTTCACACTTAAAACCTATATACATGGCTGAATTTTTTTTCCACTATACTGGCCCATAAATTTAACTAAACTATGAAATTTCATATTCCTATTGCTTATACCACTCACTCACTGACTCATCAAAATTCTAGAATACTTTCGCTGATACTAGAATGCTGAAATTCGGCATACTCGTAGAGTTTGGGGTACATTTAAAGAAAAAATCGAAAAAACGAAACTTTCCCTGCTTCGGGACTTAAAATGAAGGGGTGAAATGTATAGGCTTAATTAACATAGTAATAATAGAATGAACCTAGAATTTGAAATTTGGCATACTGGTAAAGCTTGGTACATTAATAAAGGAGGAAATTGAAAAACAGAAACTTTCACTTCTTAAGGGCAAATGAAGGGGCGAAATTTATAGGCTAAATTAACATATAGCGAAAATATTTGATGGTGCAAGAGAAAAGAGCCCTTATCTTCCCTCTTGGCAAAATCGAGCTAATGGCATCTCCTGTTTCTAGAGAATCAACTGAACAAAACTCTTTTTGTCCAAAATTCCAAAAATTGACTGAGCTATGAATTTTTGAATATTTAGAAGTAAAAACGTAGTTTTGAGTTATAGCAGTTTAAATCTTGACAATTTTTAAACAGATAACAATAGGGCATTTCTTCGCTCGCTATTATTATATTCCGAATGAAAATTTGATGCTGGTTTCAAATATGTAATCAAAAATCATACCCACATTTAACTCACATTTTTGCCATTCATGAAAAAAAAGGTCATTAAAGATAAGAGCCCTTCCCTTGAACTATCACATATAATGACTATGGAATATTAAAACTTCATGTTGGTAGAGTTTCGTGCATTAATAAAAGAGTGAAATCGAAAAACTGCAACTTTCTCTTCTTCTTAAATTGAAAGTTTTTGCCGAGAGTAGCAGAATTTTTATATATTGAAGGAGACAATAAAAGAGTGTGTGCTTCTGCTGGAATTATAAATTTTATTTATTTATAACACTCTTTATTGTCTCTTTCAATTTCTCTTATTCAGAACATAAAATGAAGAGGTGAAATTTATATGGTAAATTAACATATAGTGAAAATACAATGATCCTAGAATGATGAAATTTGAAATACTTGTAGAGCCTGGTACAATAAAAACAAAGAGTCAGGATCCAGACAGGAGATCGCAATACTTCCCCATTATATTCTATAGAATATAAATGTGAAAGTAAAAAGGAAATCGAAAAATGTAACGTTTGAAGGAATCAAGTTTATAGTCTAAATTATCTTCTAATAAAAATTCAACGACCCTGGAGTACCACACTTGGCATGTTGATAGAGTTTAGTGTTTACTGCATTAATAAAGGAGAAAATCTTAAAACTGAAACCTTCCATTCTTCAAGACCTAAAATGAAGGGTTGTTTATAGGCAATATTTAATATGAATCCTTTTACCTTTGGATGAATTCAACTAATTGCGTAGATGTTGACTTTCGCCTTGACCCCTCCTGAAAATAATAGAAAGGAAAGTGTAAGCTTATTAGATTTTCTATTTAGAGAGATTCTCAGAAGAATCAATAATTCAAAGGAAATCATCAAATGATGATTCAACATTTCTCTTTGGTGGTGTATATAAATGCCTCTGCAAGAAGTGTGTTTCAGGATGAAAAACATAAATATTAAAATGACTAATAATAATTGAATGAAAGGAGATTTCTAAATATAAGCGTCTCTAGTCTTGACAAATATCAGGGACATTACCTTATTTATAGGTACAATTTTATCTGTCGATCCTTTGGGATTTATTTAAAATTTCGTTTGGTGATTATTTGTGTTCCAAATCGGATTAACCATTAAGCAAAATAACCACGTGCTTAGAACTCAAGGGAAAAGGTCATACAGAAATTAATTAAAAGAATTTATTAATCTACTGAAATGAAAGGTAATCCCAGAGTACTCAGACAGTGATCGATGTTTACCCAGAGGATTTGAACACTAATTTTTCAGTTGAGCTTCCCTCATATTTGCGTTATAAGTTCAGGGTAATGAAAAAAATAAATAAATAAGAAATACAAAGTTTAATTCTTACTAAAATTTATAAAAGAATTATAGAATAAAATATTACGCATGTGTCTTTCCAAATGTTGAACTTTGTTTCGTATATTTTTAACATCAATGGTCAATTGTTAATTGAGTGTTCATTTTCTCATTTGTAGTATAATTATCAACGGTATACAACTATGCAGGTTGAATGTTTTATCTCTATTAGGTTCAAAACCAGGCGAGTTATGCAAGATTAGTTTTGAGAATCAAATCAAAAACCTTTTAGAAAAAATAAGAGAAAATTTTTCAAATATTAATAAAGTAGAAATATATAAAAATAATGGCTAAAGTTCACATTAGAGCCCGTATCGTCACATGGCAAATGAGAATTGCTCATTTGGCTCCCAAACTTTCAGTTATTGAATTTTTCACAACTTCGGCTCAAGATCTCGGTTCGATTAGGTAAAAAATCCGTTCCCGAACAAGTTCTATGAAAGAGATTTTTAGGCTGTTAGTGTTTCTATTTGACGACCGGGTCTTTATTTGTTTCTTTTACCAAAATTGGATTGTGAATTTTGTTTCATTTTGAAAAATAAAATTGTTACTGTTCACTATTGTTTATATTTTGAATAACAGATACAAAAGGTATATATAAGGCCACTAAGATCTTTTAATTGCTTATGAGCCTATAAATATTAGTACGGCCCTGAGTGGTTGTATTACATTTTTTGGATATAATTCGAAGGAACACGAACAATTAGATGAAATTTAAGTTTTAATTAAATAAAGCATCAATTATATTTAGAAGTATAAAAGATTTTATAATTTTTTGGTTACTACGATTATTATATTTTATTGCCTATTTAATTTATTATTTGCTTATTTCTTGAGTTTGGGTGTCAGTTGAGGGCAAGTACGATTCTTTATTGCTTTGTACCTCTGTAAACTTCAGCCTCTTGTCTGGTCACTGTGGGGTCGGTTTGCTATGTTGTTCATGTCTTACTGTCTCCGAGTGACCGGCCTTTATAGAGATCAGCCCTAATAAGTCGTGGAATTTAGTGAAATATAAACGAATTTTAGATGACTTGATAATCACCATATATTTAAAAATTAAACACCATTAAGTATCACAAGATTTTGACTAAAATAGAAGTTGATGTTTACGTATGTAAGAATGTACCCCCTACGTTTCGCAACCATAAATCTCAGAGCTAATAAATTCAAAACGTAAGCTGGATATAGGCTAGAAGGTGTAGAGCAGTGGTTCCCAACCTGGGGGCGATTTGGGTTATCAGGGGGGCGATAAATAAGTGAGGGCGATTGGGGGCGATGAGTATTCTAAGGAGCGAAATTAAAATAGTAACTGTACAGTAGAAGTTGCCGGGTAAAATAAAACAATAACAAAGTTTTCAAACTTTAACTTGGCCCACTAAATAGAGGGGTTTCAGCTTACATTAATTGCCGGAAAAGATTTTGTTTAGGTATGGTGTGGGTATGCGAAATCTAAGTTTCGCGATCCTCGAAAATGTGCGGGACAACTTTTGGTGGCCTAAAAACTTCGAAACTTTCGGAGTTTTTCCAGTTTCCCGCTTATAATTCAAAACCAGTTCATATTTTGCAAATAACCGTCCTATAGTAAATTAAAGAGGCCAAAATTTCACGTCGATTAAAAAAATATCCAAAATTGGTCCAGTAGTCGATTTTTAATGGGGATCCAAAAACAGACCTGGGATCACTTTTGAATATCCCAAAAACTATTATTTTTTTCGATTTTTCCCATTTTGACCATGAAGGAGCACATTTTTGATAAATACCACTCTATACATGTTTAAACTAGATTAAATTTGCTGCAATTGAAACAAAGTTTCATCTTAATTTTCGAGTTATATGCAAGAAACTGGAAAAAGTCCGAAAATTTCTTGGTTGTCCCCACACTTTCGAAGTCGCAAACTTAGACTTGGCATACCCACACCATACCAAACGATCCTAGAAAAAAATATTTTCCCGCAATTAATGTAAGCTGAACCACTTTTTGGATCCTCTATTTACTGGGCTAATTTTAAACTTATTTAATTTTTCCAGATTCCAATTTAAAAATGATAACATGTACTCTTGTTTTTTAAATGTCCGTCAATGTTCTTAGTTAATTATTTCACTTCTTTGTTCTTAAAAAAATATGTAAGATAAATACATTTTAATTTTTTTCTATTTAATTAAAGAGTGACCGGATAAAACTGCTTCGGTTATTTTTATATACGGTAATAAAATTGTTTAAAATAATAAAACTGATTTACTATTTACACTTTACTTCATATTAAAATTAGGCATACTCTGAAAATGAAAAGGGGGCGATAGGTGTTAGTCAACATCCAGAAAGGGGCGATGGGCCACAAAAGGTTGGGAACCACTGGTGTAGAGCAAGCGAAATCGGAACGCCGTAAGTTGACATTTACATGAAAGATTTTTTTTATTTTCTCAAAAACGGCACTAACGATTTTTTAAAAAGTGTACTTATCAAGTGTCATGAGTTATTAGTCGTGAAGAGATTTTAATCCGATTGAAATAAAGGAAGGGAGTGTAAATTAGGAGTGTCGTAAAATAAATATTTAATTCATTCATATATCGTCTTCGGTAAGTCGCAGAGCCTTGAAATCTGAAACTTAAGCTATTTAGAGGTAAAAAGTTACCGAGCATCGCTCCGTGCTCCAGGCACTTTAATTTAATACGATGAGTGTACTCGCTAAAGAAGTTCTTAGTATTTTCTTTGATTTTTTCTTCAAAAATATATCTCAAGCATCTTCTTTGATGATCATTTTTCCAATATTTTATATTTGAAAAAAAAACGAATGAATAAAATATTATTGAAATTGAAGCTCTCAGTTGAAGAGATGATATTTCTATTTTTATTTAATACTAGATGCAAGGTCCACCTTCGGCGGCCCTCTTGCTAGCCAAGGGGCACGCCCCCTGGACCCCAGTCCTCGAACTCTACTCCGCCTCACTCCTCACCCCACCCCCATTCAACCCCCGCACCCACCCTCCGCACCCAGTTTTTGCATTTCTAGTCTTCTAGTGACCCACAGATTATGTATACAAAATTTTGTTGAGTTTGGCCCAAGAGAAAGAATTTTCATTTTTTGACCCGCCCCCTCCCATTTTGGGTGGTTAGTTTTTGAATTTCTAGCTCTCTAGAGGCCCAGAGATTATGTATGCCAAATTTGGTTGAGTTTGCTCCAAGGGCAAAAATTTACATTTTTTCACCCTCCCCCTTTTGGGTGGTTTTTTGGGGAAATTTTTTTAAACAAAAGTTGTCAGAAATCACATCCCCTACAACTTTGTTTATTATAAAATTTGCCGTAGGGTTAATAGTTTAGGAGTTATTTGATAATTTTCATTCGTGCGCCCTCCCCCCAAACCCCTTCTGGGGTCAAAATATCAAAACGTTATATAGCTAAAAACGTAGGTTAGAAGACATCTGATGTAAATATGAAATTTCATAATAATCCCTTCAGCCGTTTTTACGTGAATCGTGAGCAACTTTTCGGAAACCACTGATACAGACAGACAGGCAGACATACAGACAGGAATTTTTGAGGGTGTTTTCGTTCATAACTTTGCTTGAAACGTGTGCAACCAAAATTTGGCGTGATTTGGAGCAATGTACAGACAAAACCTTAATTTTATATATATATAGATTTTTGACGTTCTAGTTTTATTGATTCCTGATACTATTCCCATTAAGAAAACATATATGTAGATAAAATGTTATACTTGAACATCAACTTGAAAACCCCTTCATAAGAACTTACTCAATTTTTCCTAAATTTTGGAGTAGATCTACCTAACTCTACGCTTCTTATATATTATGTTGTGTTTAAATCAACGGTGAAGTCATGCGAGAAAATCTTATTCTTTGTCAAGCTTATTGATGTACTTGACATATTTGAACTGCTTTATCATATCTTTCCATCAATCAAGAAATATAAAATAATTTTTTTCGACTTAACAGATCTTGAATTGATGAGATTTGAGAAGCAATGAAAGAAAAATTAAATCTACTGATTTGTTTTGTTATTTGATAAAATGTATTTATTTAGAGTCTATCAGATATTATTAAAAAGCTTGACAAAGAATCAAGATTTTTTCTCGAATGGTTTCATCCCTAAAACCAACACACTTTATTATAGAGGTGTACATCAATTATATTATCTTTTAAATAACCGATTTAATTTTTAATTAATTAAGTTAAATTAATTTAAATAAGTCCTATCACACATATATTTCATTATTAAAATCGGTTACGTAAAGGAATTTCCAATATATTATATGATCTCAATCATATTCAGAATGGAATTTAATTTCAACATTCTTCTTACCTGTGAAGCAGGCCATTGATGAATACTATCTCTATTATAAATGCATTATGTTAAAGTAGTAACTGCTTTTCTATAGAGAAAACTGTATGGAAACTTTACGATATTCAATCAAGAGATAATTTTATATGGAACTTTCAATGAATATCAATAAAAAATATTTTCACGAATTAAAAAATACACTAATTAATTAATGTTACTAAACATATTATTAATATCATTAACAAACTAAAAGGGCAGTTATGTAGTACTTAATTTTCAATTAGATACAGGTAGGTACTATCGAAAGACTAAACCACCAAATCATCAAATATGCATTAGATATAGGTAGTATCTATATCAGTCTATTAAATAAAAGGCTTCCCCAAATTCAGTTGAAAACTACTCCAACTAGGTGCATTCTTATAAGATTTTCTCATTAAAAATGTACAATCTCAGTGGTCTCAGCTAAAATAATTGTTTTGACAAACAAATCAACCATCAAAGTATAAAATCTCCAAGTTGGAATGGTTTTAATTAATCTAATAATAGCATTTTCTGTCGCTGCACTGTCTGTCTCTAGTAGTGATATTTAATTGAATTGAAAAATCATATTAGTTATCTTATTGAGATAACACAGCGAGCTAGATTGATATAAATCAACCCTGCGAGGTAGGTTTCACAAAAAAAGAAATAAAACAAAATTGAGTTTTGAATTCGATATATTTCGGGGGTGAGCCCATCATCAGGAGTCAAAGAAAACTGCTCAAGTTTTATTATTATATTAAAATGTTTCACCTAGAACCAACACCTAACTCCTTAAAAGTTATTAAATCAACCCTGTTTGTTCAGGTCTTACTCTACAATAAGATAGTAGTTTGTTTTAAATTCTTTCAAATTTATTTATTTTCTAGGTTTATCTGAATAATAATAATGGAATAAACATATTAATACATATTTCAAATGACTATGGATTGAGTCTAGCAACGATCCGTTAGAAATACAAAAATTTTGCACCGGGACGAACTTTAACGCGTTATTGTAATCAAGAAAGACAGGCAGAAACACAGAATTAATGTACAAGTTTTAAAATTATTTATCTCTTCATATCAAACATTTTCGATATCGAAATCCATACATACGAACCAACAAACACACAGACAGACAGAAAATTAATGTTTGCGAATTATTTTTCTTCACGTTCCAAATATTTCAAAACACAAATTAGCAAAAAAAATTTCCAGGAGCCGAGTTAGCCGAGTATTGAGTTATTTAGCTGGGCCTGGATAATTAATGATTATTTTTTGCAACGAAATTTTCTCTGGAGAGAGAGACGGACTGGTAGAAATTTTAATTGAATCGGCAGCAGCCTAGAGGTAGTGAGGAAAGCAAAATGAACACATATTAAATAAGGTGTAATTTGTTGGAATCCTTCCTCTTTCCTTTCAAACCGACGCTTCGGAGGATTTTCCCCTTCTTCAGGGTTTCAAAGGGTCAATGAATGAAACAAATAAAATGTTTCTCTTCTCTCCACAGTAGTGTTCAAAAACTGTTCTTCATTTTTAACAAAGGCATAGAAAAACATTTTTTTATTTTCCTCCTTTTTCTTAATTAGTCTAATTAAGAAAAGGAGAAAATCAACTTGCAACGGATCGTTGCTAAACTTTATCCAAATTCATTTGAAATATTAATATTTATTTTCCTTTATTATTAATCAGATACAATTCTACATTGGATTTTTGACATTTCGGTTATTATTGGTAATCATTGCAGAAGAAGCTTATCTATTCTGACTTAAATGAACTATAATAAACCGATGAATGAATAAATTTTAAATAAAGAATTTAAAAAAGTACTATCTTACTCTAGAGTAAAGTACTTTAAAATATAATTTTACTAAAAACTTTATTTAACCTTTTTTGTCGTCCCCAAGGTACTTAATTAGGATATTAAATTTCATCAAAATTGGTTAAGTCATTTTCAAGATATTTAGAAAAAACTAAAAAAGTACTGAAATAAAATACTAATGTTTGTGGACCAATATGTACCAAAAACTAATCAGCGCTTCATTTTGTTAAAATAATGGTAGGTTTTCAATTTCAATTCAATCGGTGCAACGTTGTTGAAAAAATCGTGGACGAAAAAAACGATAACATACATACATCCATCCCCACGCACTTCCAAAAAAAATGGCCCTTTTTGGTCTCTCGACGAGATTCCAGGTAATTTTAACTACAAGCTTGAGTTGTTTGCCATAAAAGAATTTAGTCTTTTTGATTTTAAGTCGATTCTTCCACATTTTCAGTAGAGGTTTCCATTAATAGTCAAAACATCAAAAATGGAATGCAATAAGGTTATTCCTCTAGTATTAGATAAGAATCGATCGTTATTTTTGATTTTAAGTCGATTCCTCCATGTCTTCAGCAATGGTTACCAATAAAAACCGAAACGTCAAAATCCAATATAGAATGATTATTCCTCAAGTACTAGATGAGAATCAATCGCTATTTTTGGTTTAAAGTCGATTTCTCTATGTCTTCAGCAATGGTTACTAATAAAAACCGAAACGTCAAAAATCCAATATAGAATGATTATTCCTCAAGTACTAGATGAGAATCAATCGCTATTTTTGGTTTAAAGTCGATTTCTCTATGTCTTCAGCAATGGTTACTAATAAAAACCGAAACGTCAAAAAATCCAATATAGAATGATTATTCCTCAAGTACTAGATGAGAATCAATCGCTATTTTTAGTTTAAAATCGATTTCTCTATGTCTTCAGCAATGGTTACTAATAAAAACCGAAACGTCAAAAATCCAATATAGAATGATTATTCCTCAAGTACTAGATGAGAATCAATCGCTATTTTTGGTTTAAAATCGATTTCTCTATGTCTTCAGCAATGGTTACTAATAAAAACCGAAACGTCAAAAATCCAATATAGAATGATTATTCCTCAAGTACTAGATGAGAATCAATCGCTATTTTTGGTTTAAAATCGATTTCTCTATGTCTTCAGCAATGGTTACTAATAAAAACCGAAACGTCAAAAATCCAATATAGAATGATTATTCCTCAAGTACTAGATGAGAATCAATCGCTATTTTTGGTTTAAAATCGATTTCTCTATGTCTTCAGCAAAGGTAACGGATAAGAAAACAACGCAGTTGCTATGGTTACTTATAAAAATTCCTCCCAAATTTTTAGCATTTCACAGAGAGAAGCCTATCCATTCTTACTTAAGCAAGGCTAAATGAGCTATATTAAAACTTTCAAATGAATAAATTTTAAAGAATTTAAAAAATTAAAAAATGTACTCTCTTACTCTAGAGTAAAGTACTTTAAAAATATAATTTTACTAAAAACTTTATTTAACCTTTTTTGTGGTCCCCAAGGTACTTAATTAGGATATTAAATTTCATCACAATTGGTTAAGTCATTTTCAAGATATTTAGAAAAAACTAAAAAAGTACCTGAAATAAAGTACTAATGTTTGTGGGCCGATATGTACCAAAAACTAATCAGCGCTTCATTTTGTTAAACTAATGGTAGGTTTTTCAATTTCATTTCAATCGGTGTAACGGTGTGGAAAAAATCGTGGGCCAAAAAAAACGATAACATACATACATCCATCCATCCATACATACATACATACATCCGCACGCACTAAATGAAAAAATCGCACTTTTTGGCCTCTCGACGAGACCCCATGTAATTTTTGGCAAAACCGTCACGTGCTAAAATTCAACCTAATTTAATACTACAATTTGTGACTTTAATTGAGTCCATGGGTTCCGTAGTCTTTACCTGAGGACCCTTTGAAGCCACGCTTGCCCCGAGAGCGATTACAATACTTTACCCATGCTCCTTGCAATAATGGGACAAAGTAAAGTAAATGTTTTCTCTATGCCTTTGTTAAAAATGAAGAAAGTTTTTGAACACTACTGTGGAGAAGAAGGAAACATTTTATTTGTTTCATTCATTGACCCTTTGAAACCCTGAAGAAGGAGGGAAAAATCCTCCGAAACGTCGGTTTGAAAGGAAAGGAGGAAGGATTCCAATAAATTACACCTTATTTAATATGTGTTCATTTTTTCTTTCCTCACTACCTCTGGGCTGCCTTCCATTACATTCAATTAATGATTATATTAGTAGCTATGCATTCATTCGGACGCCCCGTAAAACAAGATGCACCACTTCAAAATATGAAGGGTTTTAGGAGGGAAGGGGGTATACGATTTGAAGGACAAATGGGAATAATGTAGAGCTAGCGATGGTCCATACTATTCCCAAATTAAAAGTGTTTTCCTTAAGAAAAAAATTAAGAATAATTAACCGGCACTCCTGGTATAATTTTCAAAATATTTTTCTTAAATTAAAATACCTCCAGAACAAAATACATCTTTTGGCTATGTTCGTGTCGCATAGTAGGCCGCACTACTAACCAAGGTATGAGCGAATGGAGCCACCGGGATGGCCAATCAGATGACAGGTATATTCAGTGGCTGTCATCTGATTGGCCATCCCAGTGGCTCCATTTACCATCTACCTTGGTTAGTGGTAAAAAGCATTTACTTTGGCGACATTACAACTCGGTCGGCGGACTCTGTCTTATCTCATAACTTTTACTCTGAGAAATGTTTACGAGTTTAATTCATTATAGAGTAAAGTCCCGAAAACTCGGCCTAATGTGGACCGAAGGGTGGCCGAGTTTGTGAAAATGCTGGGCTATCGGGAATGGTGTTAAAAAGAATAAGTACGAGTGTTTCCTCAGAAAATACAGTACTGTACTTGTATGTATTGTTTGCTTGAGAATACAACAGAGAATAAATTGCCGAAATACCCTTAAACAAAGGAAAAGTACGTACTTTATGAAGGCATAGAGCCTTTACTACATGAAAATGGGGTTTTTTCGCCCTGCCAGGGTGTGGCCAAGTTATCTGGAGTGCCGGATTATTTTCGGGACTCTACTCTATTTAATTAAATATAAAGCTATTATTTAATTTTAGTTTTTATTAACCTTCTCAGGTATCTGATTCATATGTATGTTAAATTTCATTCATTTCTTTCTAAACAATAGTTTAGGCTTTTTAAGCTAAAGAAAAAAGTCCCTATTTTATATAATATGTAAATAAGGATAAGAATAAGGCTCTTACCTTCGCTCAAAGAACTTGAAATTCTACTAGTTAATTAATCTACGAATTTGCTTATATATCCACAGTTCCCTCATAAGAGAGAACATTTTGTTAAACAATTGATTAGTTTCCCATCAATAAATAGACTCCTATAATTTATCATGTATTTGAGAGCATAGATATTAAACTCGACTAAATTAAAGTTAATTATTGAATAATTATACTAGACCAGTGACATTTTAGCCCATATTTCTTTATATTATTGACAATATCTATTATAACACTCTCTACTTACGTCATCATCATTTTTGAGCCATTAATCATATTTGATGGGCTTTTTAGATATCTAAATGATATTCCGATAAGCGAACTAGGAAATGCAAATAGAGTAATTTCCTTTAAAAAAACGATTTAAAGTTATTAAAATATACTCCTAAACTTGCTTAAGTGATCGATTTTTAAAAAATTCTTTTATAATGGAATTTATATCTATTTTTACATTTCAAATTTTAAACAACATTATCTATTCATATTATAACCAAATTTCATATATTGTTAGGCAATGATATAGTCATATATTATAATAAAAAATAATTTATTTGTCAATTACCTACTATCGGCAATTTGGTGTAATAGCTACGGTCATTGAGATGGATGATAGCAAAATCTTCAGCAACAGCACTCAATTCAGGTGTTTTTTTTTTTTAATGATATTGATGTGAGAAGGAGATACACCAGAAGGTCCATCCCCTAAAGGCCTGTATGGGCTGGCCCCTCCATCGTGAAAAGAACAGAGTAGAAGGAAAAGAAGCCGGGATCACGAGCCAATCTCAGAAACTTAGATACAATCCAATATCCAATTTACTAAGGTTTTAGGGGCTTCGGAGCAGTGGTAAATTCTCCGCGCGATAAATTAGGTTAAATTTATCTCCCACTTAATTTTTATTACCAGACCCTATACTTACAGAAAAAATGTCTGGGTATAGCCGGGAATCGAACCCCGAGACCTCCGGGTTGCCAGCCAGTTATTCTGACCATTACACCAGGGAGACGGACAAAGTTTGCAAAGACCAAAGAGCTAGGATTAAGTCTGTTGTAGCCAATAGTTTACATTTTTCCTAGATGGTCACTCATAGATTAACCAACCATGTCACATTTATTTCATTTACGTCATATTATTGTGAAAGTGAAAATCCATATCCTAACCATTGTTCAATTTCCACGGGTTTAGTTTAGAATCCAAATGTAAATATAGAATGACTCGCTTTTAACCGATCAATACATTTGAAGGATATCTTTTCTATTTAGGTCTAGGCATTATTTCAGGTCCATTCAAACCTCCATAAGAGACTATTTCTCCTATCTCAAATATGAATCTATGAAGATGCTCTCTCAAGCATTGTCTTGAAACTTTGAAATATGTATATATTTGAGAACGGCTCTAACCATAGCTGGCTGCTAACCATAGCTCCCCCGATCATTTGCGAAATTTACTGAGAGTGTACTGAGTCTGAAAAGGTTTCACTTTTTCGTCCTCTTTATATTTAACGAAATGCCACAATTTCGGATAGTATAGTTATGGATAATAAAATAAAAAGAAGAATGTGAGAGACATTTTTCAAATTTCAATACAGGGTGTACATAAAAGAATATAACAGTTTGAATGCGTTATAATATCAAGTGCCTGGATCACCAAGCGATGCTCGGTAACTTTTTGCCTCTAAATAGCTTAAGTTTCAAATGTCAAGGCTTTGCGAAGACGAGATATGAACGATTAAAATATTTATTTTACGACGTGACTAGTTTACACCGCCTTCCTTTATTTCAATCGGATTAAAATTTATACTCGAATAATAACTCATGAGACTTGATTAGTTCAACAATTTTTAGCGAAATCATTAGAGCCGTTTTCGAGAAACCGATTATATATATATATATATATATATATATATATACAAGAATTGCTCGTGTAATATAATAAAATTTTATATGAGGTGTACATAGTTGTTTCTATACTATAATTGAAGAGAATATTTTCCAGTTTTAGCAAGAGCAGATAGTTGTTGTTTTTTCGCGTTTAAATTGAAAAACTGCCTGTCCACTTCATTCGCCAATATGTTTGTCCCCATGAGCTCAAAAACTGGAACTCTTTCCCGGCCTCCCGTCTTTCCCGACACTTATAATCTGCAAATCTTCAAAACTCGAGGTGCACAAACACTACGCCTCCACTATTTCGAATGACCAATTTCCTCTTCTCTTCGGTAATGCAAGGGTCTTTCGAGATCCATGGGTGCTGCAACTTCCTGGTGCTTCCCTTCTTGAATTGAATTTCATTAAAAAAAATAAGCTGACGTGTTCTGATATGGCCATCCACTTGACTTTACTCATACAACCTGGCCCCTCACTTATATTTAATATTTAATAAAATTATTTATAATCATGTAGGGGATGGCGTTTGTTTTTGCATTTTTAGACTCCTGGGGGCCCACTGAATTATATATACAAAATTTGGTTGAGTTTGGTACAAGGGCCTGTATTTTCATTTTACATCCCTGCCCCTCCCCCCCCCCCCATCTTGGTTGGTTAGTTTTTTTTTGCATTTTTAGATTACTGTGGCCCCACTGATTATGTATACAAAATTTGGTTGAGTTTGGTACAAGAGTCTAGATTTTCATTTTTCTACCCCCACCCCCATTTTGGGCGGTTAGTTTTTGCATTTTTAGACTTCTGGAGTCCCACTGATTATGTATACAAAATTTGGTTGAGTTTGCTCAAATGGCCTAGATTTTTAATTTTTAACCTCCCCCTCCACCCCCCTTCTGGGTCGATATGCACTAAAATCTAATCAGCTCTTAATCTTAGCATGGGCAGAACGGGTCCTCCGTAAGTTCGGCGGGCTGGAGGGGGTTGGTGCGTACTGACGCGAGAACTTACACAGCAGCGTCGACGGAGGGATCTGGAGATATGCGCGGGGGCAAAGCCCTCATATAATTATATGATGCACCCGGACCCGATTAAGAATAATATTTTTATTGAATTATGTAGACTTAGGTCGGGGTCTCTTCCTTCGGCCGTTAGAACAAGTAGGGGAAGGCGACCGGAGGGTCCACCCATGTGTAGGGCCGGGTGTAGAAAAACTGAAACGACAGCGCATATTCTCCAGTCGTGTGGGCGGACGCACGATGGAAGGCTCAGGAGGCATGATGCGGTGGTTAGACGTCTGGCTGATGAACTAATAAAAAAGGGAATGCGGGTCGAGCTCGAATATTTATATCAGAGCTCGGCCGGGAACAGGAAGCCAGACATCGTGGCGAAGGACGGGTCGGGGACGGTGTGGGTTCTGGATGTGCAGATAGTGTCAGCGCTCCTCGGACTGGGGGTTGCCCACAGAAACAAAATCAATTATTATAAGGGCAACTCCAGTCTGGTGAGCAACATTGCAGCAAGGTTTGGGGTGGGCTCGGGTTCTGTGAGAGTTGAAGCCATCACACTCTCGTGGAAGGGAGTGTGGTGGCATAAAGCGGTGCCTCCCCTTGTCGCCCTGGGAATTTCCAAGAGAACTTTATGCGATATGACCTTCAGGGCGATGAGGGGTTCTTTGATGAATTTTTACAGTTTCAACAGGAGAACTTATAGTGAAATCGCCATGCGCTAGGAATTGTATATAGAAATTAATAAACTGCAACGGATCGTTGCTAAACTTTAATCCAAATTCATTTGAAATATTAATATGTTTTGCTGGCTTGGTGTGTACTGGATATATTAATTATTTATCCTTTAACAATAAAAAAATAATATGGCGGGAAAGATGGTGGCAGGGAGCGAGTTCCAGTCTCTGGAGGTCATAGGGATAAAAGAGTTGGCGAAAGCGCTTGTTCGACTTTTATCCAATTTGACAGCGAAGGGGTGCTGAGCGTTAGAAAACCGCGTGTTTCTCGTAAAGAGGACATCAGTGGGGAGTTTAAATCGATTTCTCTATGTCTTCAGCAATGGTTACCAATAAAAACTGAAACGTCAAAAATCCAATATAGAATGGTTATTCCTCGAGTACTAGATGAGAATCAATCGCTATTTTTGATTTTAAGTCGATTCCTCTATGTCTTCAGCAATGGTTACCAATAAAAACCGAAACGTCAAAAATCCAATATAGAATGGTTATTCCTCAAGTACTAGATGAGAATCAATCGCTATTTTTGGTTTTAAGTCGATTCCTCTATCTCAGCAAGAGTAACGGATAAGAAAAGAACGCAGTTGCTATGGTTACTTATAAACTTTCCTCCCAAATTTTTAGCATTTCACAGAGAAAAGCCTATCCATTCTTACTTAGTTAGGTTAAATGAGTCCTATATTAAACACGATCAAATGAATAAATTTTAAAGAATTTAAAATAATCTTACTCTAGAGTAAAGTACTTTAAAATATAATTTTACTAAAAACTTTATTTAACCTTTTTTGTGGTCCCCAAGGTACTTAATTAGGATATTAAATTTCATCAAAATTGGTTAAGTCATTTTCAAGATATTTAGAAAAACTAAAAAAGTACTGAAATAATAAGTGTATAATACTAATGTTTGTGAGCCGATATGTACCAAAAACTAATCAGCGCTTCATTTTGTTAAACTAATAGTAGGTTTTCAATTTCAATTCAATCAGTGCAACGGTGTGGAAAAAATCGTGGACGAAAAAAGCGATAACATACATCCATCCATCACGCACGCACTTCCAAAAAATGGCACTTTTTGGCCTCTCGACGAGATTTCAAGTAATTTTTGGCAAAACCGTCACGTGCTAAAATTCAATCTCATTGAATACTTCAATTTGTGACCTTAATTGAGTCCATGGGTTCCGGTAGCTTTACCTGAGGACCCTTTGAAGTCGCGCTTGCCGCGCGACTCGATTACAATACATTTCTCCCATGCTTCGCATTGGATAAAGTAAAAGAAGAAAGAAAATAAAATTTGTAAATATATTATGTAAATGTTCCCATAATTAAATTCATCCGACTATGTAAATATTTCTTGTAAGTGGAGGCCCCCACCTGCGTGGCCCAATAAACGAAAAATCAATGGCCCAAAACTAGGTATGAAATTCGGTTTCGATATTCACACTAGTTTTTGAGCTAGCTCGTCCACAAAATTTGGTAACGCACAGACTAACGGACAAACCAGACATACTAACCAACTAACTAACAGACATTTCGACAAAACAATTATTATCTCAAAAAATATAATTTTTTCGATGTTCACTTAGTAGGGCTTTTTTGTAGACTGAAATGCCATGGTTTCGTTCATTTTTTTAATCAAAATCGTTTCAGCCGTTTTTGAGATATTTCCAAAAAAAGAAGGAAAAAAACACTTTTTTCATGCACGATTACTTCTATGATAAAGTAAAAAAAGAAGAATTATCTGCACGAGCTAAAACTAGAAAACATTATCTTCAATTCTAGCATAGAAACAACTACGAACCTACACCTCATCTAATTGATATTATAACGCATTAAACTGCTTTACTCTTTTATGTTCACCCTGCATATTATATCATTTCTATTCATGAGAAAACAAAAACATTTCAGATTCAAGGCCGTTGCCTGTCATCTCAACGATTTGTCGATTTCATGTTTGCTCTATTCTGTATTCTATTCGCACACAATAATAAAATAAGTCTTTTCTGTATAAAATATATATATATATATATACTCGTATATACTAAACTCATAGATATAAAATAAGTTTGAATTGATTGTCATTTTTTGATTTATGTGATTGCTTAATGAGAGTTATAAAAGTTATAATAATAAAACGCGAGATACCTAGTTTGAAATAGATAAATTTTGGTAAGTCTTCCTATAATTTTCGTGGATATCTGAGTCTGACAGAAACACAGACATTCATCTGAAAATTTTAATTTTTTTAAGCAACTAAAGCTTTAGAATAGGAGCTGAAAGAAAGTTCATTTTTGAGGAAAAAATTTATATTTCTTTAGCAAACAACATTTGATTGTTGGCTTTCTGTCATCAAAACTTCCAAATTAAGAAATTGAAATTCTGATTAGAAAATTAAATAAAAAATCATAATTCTTGGTTGCCTTATTAAATTTAAATCGCTCACGTCAATGAGGTATAACTAACTCTATTTAGGTTTCGAAAGTTTACTCCATCTACGATCGATGTAAATATTTAAAGCGTACCTAATTTTTTAATAACTTCAAGAAGAGTCGAATTAGTCCAATAAACTGTCTTAAGTTAATTATCGACCAAGGGAAATTGGTTTATTTCTCTTTGGCTAATTTTATTATTTAGAGATTTTAATTAATTTATCTTTGGGTTGCATATGATAGTTTGACATAGTTAAAGTTACATCGGAGCCAATTTTGGATTAATTCATCTAAATATTTATATTGCACGTAATTCCCTAAAATTAAATTAAAAGGATATTTATCTAACAATTTCATTAGTAACTAATCTTGTAACCTAGTTGACTACTTTAGAAATATAATATCTTAAATGTGAAAATATTTTAGATTTAAAAGGGAAATAATTGTAACAGGTCTAAGATCTCCTCTTGCCTTGGGTACTAGACTGTAGACTGAAGAATAATGATGAATGCACTAAACTTAGGATTAAAATTAAAATTTGTTTTCGTAGTTTGTGATCCTCGTTTTCTACTACATTAGGAGACCTTCCAACAAGGGGAGAGAGGGATATAGGCTAGAGCAGAGCATCGGCAACCTATATTATATTATTATATATATATATATATATATATATATATATATATATATATATATATCATATATATATATATACATACATATATAATTGTCAAATAAACAACAAATAATTGAATTTTTAATCCTATTATTTTAATAATTGTCTTAATGCATATTCTGGAGAGTCTTGAAGGATATTTAATTTTGTATCTGTATTTTTTTCATTCGGATTTTATTTTGTTCATAATCTAAGTAGATAAATAAAAAATAAATTATATACATATCATTCTGTAATTTGTATAAAAGTATATCTATTTGGTGAATATTTGTTAGTGTAAGGTAACCGTCTTATAGTCCGAAAATGCTCAGAGAGTGGAAAAAAACTGGTTCAAATACAAACAAAGACCAAAATGCGAAATTAGTATTGTGGTTCTTTTGATAATCGACCACACGCGTGCAAGCAATGGATAAAAGCCACAATGCTTTGAAACGCTTCTAGTCTGCCAAGGCGCGATATAGGACAAGTTTCAAGCCTGTCATTCGCATGCAGATCTCCAGTGGTAAATGGCTAATTTCTATAATAAGCGACCACTACGCATTCCGACACTTGGTCATTGCTAAATCATCAAGAGTACCAGCTCAATAAGAATTTTTTTGAAATGGATTAAAATCCTCAACACTAAAAAATAAGATATAATTTCCATAAAGAGAAACCTCTGGAATACCTAAAGAAATTTAGAGTTGAGTTGGTAAAAGAAGAACTTTGAACAAAATTAACTTACTAAATGATTTGTAAAATGGGATGCGGGGGGGGGGTCAAAAAATGAAAATCTAGGCCCTTTTGGACCAAACTCAACCAAAATTTGTATAGTACATAATGAGTGGGGCCCCGGAAGACTAAAATCCAAAAACTAACCACCCAAAATGGGCGGGGAGGTTTAAAAAATGCAAATCTAGTCCCTTATGGACGTTTTCCAATATAGCTAGGGTGCAGTTCGCTCTTTCCCCTACTCTCGCATGCGCAGAAAAGCAAAAATATTTTCACTGCGTCGTTTCTTGGATCTGGCAACATTGTATACTTACCGACGCTAAAAGACAAAGAATAAAAAAAACTCTTCATGAAACAGCTCAATGCGAAATTCCAGATGAGTATAGCTAGGTTGAGAGAATTAGCTAAAAATCTCAAATGCTCTAGCTGCAGAAGTTTTTTAGATATGGAAAAAATTGAGTGATTTTAGTGCGACGTTGCCAAGCCGCTATCTCTCACTTGACATGCCATGAGAGAAAAATGTAAACCATCAAAAGTACCTAACTTTTAACATTTTTCATACAAAACGAATACCGCTTGATACAATTATTTTACCAGAAAAATATTTGTTATATCTTCAGTTAATGATTCTCGGTTTTTCAAAATAATTTCAAGAAAATTATGATTGTTATTTAATGGAACAATCGCTTTAACATCAATCGGGATAGGGTCACGTGTTAACTATGCAAATTTTAATGGTCAATATTTACAAATTTAGTGCCGCAAAGACTATTGAAAAAAATTTCTACGTATAAAGGACACTTATAAATGTGTATTCAAAGTAATTGGATAAAAAATACTTGGTAGGTTTCACATTAAGATATAAAAAATAAAAAGAATTTATTTTTGAGAATCTTTAATCTCGATGTATACTAGTATATTTCGGGTGACTAACCCATCTTCAGGAGAAACAGAAAGTAACTGACCTGGATAGGTCGAATTTGAATACAAGTCAATGGTAAAATTTATTTTTAAGATACAAGAGTGTAAATATTTAAAATTGGTGGAGGGAGAAAGGTAGGAAGTCTATTTTGTTTAATTTTGAATGGCTTTCTGAGAAAAGAGGATCTACACTCAGGTAGGTGTATGGGGGGGGGGGGGGAAGAATTAATGAAAACAAATTTACAAATATTTAAAAATGTAATCAATGATTGTACTTTTCTTAACTTCTAATTGATTATTTAGTATATTCGTTTTATTTGAGAGAGCTAATTTTATTTCCGTTGACTCTAAAAAATCTAAACGTAAACCCTTTCTTTCGAAATGTAACGGAACGAGGTGACTAATAGAAGAGGTGTGTTTATTCAAATGTATTTATTTACCCTTTTATTATCTTAAAAATAAATTTTACCATTGACTTGTATTTAAATTCGACTTATCCAGGTCAGTTACTTTCTGTTTCTCCTGAAGATGGGTTAGTCACCCGAAATATAGTACTAGTATATATCGAGATTAAAGATTCTCCAAAAATAAATTCGTTTTATTTTTTATAGGCTTAATGTGAAACCTACCAAGTATTTTTTATCCAATAATTTAAAAAAATGTTTCACCATGTACCAACACCGAATTTCTTAAAAACTAGTGTATTCAAAGTTTTAAAAGGATTGCAAGAAAATCGATTTATTAGGGAACGTCCTTAAACCAAACTCACCAACATAATTAGTTTGAAATCGTCAATTGGGAAAGAGGATATATCTATTAAAAAGTAGGACATTTTGAATGATGTGCAAATACTGATTGATAGATTGTCGTTAGAGTGGGAAGTCTGCTCACCTTAGGGAAAGCGGGTTTCGACCCCAAGTCCACCTGCTTTTGAAATCCGAAAATTACAACATCAGAAACTTCTTGTTCGTTAAGCCACACACCTAGATATGACTCATGTTTTCTCTTCATTTTTAAAACTGAGTAAAATTTATTTTCGTATTTCTATTTTGTCGTTTCTACAAAGCTTAAATGAAAACTTGTAATTTGTTAAGTAATTGAAAGCTCATGAGATAACGTTAAAACACACTTATTTTGGAGTCGAAAAAAATATTTATGTTTATTAAAACTGATAAATAAATTAATTAAATTTGATCATCATCTTATACAGGAAAAGAGAAATAATCACTCAAGAGTGCAATATAATTTCCCGGAAACCACTATGAAGAGAATTCTCTTCATATTAACCAGTTAATCTAGAAAATGAGTCTAGCGCAAAAGAAGAAAAACCTACAAAAGCGAAACGTAAAATAATAAAAAAATGATTAGCCGGAATGTCTAATCAAATCAATTTTCTCGATGCTCAATAAATATGTTTATTTATTAATGGAGATTTAATGAAAGGCAGCGCAAGGGTTATTATAAAAACAAATTGCGAAAAAAATAATTCGGTTCAATGAAGGAAGATTGTATATAGAAATTCTTGATATCTTGAAATTCTTTTCATGTTAACGGTAAACGATGGCTCCAAACAAGCACTGTTAGAGAAGACAGGAAGAAAGTAGTACAAGATTCCTTCGATTACCCTTTTAAACCAAGAAGAATGGGGTAAAATTCTTTGAAACGTATCGATTATTATTAAACGAGTGAAAATAAGCATCATGAAATTTCACTTGCTATAGTATAGTTTAGAACACAACTAAAGAAAAAATTCGAAAAATTCAAACTTTCTATCTTTCAACCCCTAAAATGGGGGGTCGGGTAGGCTAGGCGGTAGCATGTCAGCCAGCTAACCAAGAGGACCAGAGTTCGAATCCGACTCGAGGCATCCGGCTAAAATCTGACCCCCGAGGTAGAGACAAATTTAAATAAAATAAATATAATAGTATCGTAAATGGTTTATGGCTAGAAAGGCCGAAAAGGCAAAAAAAAAACCTAAAATGAAGGGGCTAGGGTAAATTTTCATTTTTAAATATGTATCTAATGACCTCTAGAATGCTAAAATTTGGCAATTGTGTAGGGTTCGGGGAATTAATAAAGGGGGAAAATAATCACGAAAACTTTACTACCTTTAGCCTCTAAAATGAAGGGGTAAAATTTTTAGAGTAAATTAACCCCTTAATAATAATAATAATAATAATAATAATAAAAATAATAGCTACATATATTAGCTTACAAAAATAAGAAAAATCACACAAAAAACATTCTATGAAAAAAAACAGGCCAAGTTCGAAAATGTAGTGAAATCTAATGTGCAGACAAGTTACATTCATCAAGATAATTAAGTTGAGAAAATAGTACTTTCAATTAAAATGCATTTTTCCATTTTCAATGATAATCTAGATTTGTGGATTCTAAATTTTTAATTTAAATTATTTTCATGAAATTTGGCTGTCACGAATTTAGTTGATTTACTCTAACGGCATAATGCGTATCAGTGAAGTTTCATGAAAATAATTTAAATCAAAAATTTAGAATCTATAAATTTAGGGTTTGTCATTCAAAATGGAAAGAATGTCTTTTAATTGAAAGTACTATTTTCTCAATTTGATTATTCTTGGCGAATGTAACTTTTGGCTGTAATACTAGATTTTAATACTTTTTCGAACTTGGTCTGTTTTTTAACAGAATGTTTTGGGTGGGATGAATTTTCGCTCTTCCCAATATAAGCTAAATTTCACATTATTTGACTATTTCAATTTACATTCAAAATCAAAAGCCAAACATTTTATTATATTATTTAATGATGCCTGTTAGTATAATATGTATCCTAGTTATATTTGGATCAATGAAAAAATATCTAATGGCATAATAAACCAAATTCGATGAGAAGAGGCAGGCGAAAGATGATGGCTGTTTGCATCATTTGCTTTTTGAATGTTGGCCTTATTTCTATTCCTATATGCCACTTTTGGGGTGGAGCAAAAGGATATTGAATTCCAGTCACGTACAATCAACAGAATGGTATTTGGGGAAATGCATGCAGCTCCTTGCTTGTCTCACCTAGTTCGATACTCGCTGAAATAAAACTTGAATAAAAAAATATATATAACGAACAAAAGTCATTTAAAAATAAATAGAAAAAAATTTAATTTTATTCAATGAATCTCATCAGTCATCAAGTAATGAAAAAAAAGATTTTGTATTATTTTGTTGTAAGTATATTAACCATTCACTCGTGAATCTAAATTGAATTATTTTGAATGAATTGAATCTTTTTTCAAGGTAGATAGTAGGATTTTTTTCTTTAATTATATTTGAAAAAAATCAATAATCTAGAATTCTAGAATAAGAAACATCACAAAGAACCTCTTGAAAAGATTTGAAAAGAAACGATACCATAAAATAGAGTTTAAATTGGAACTTGAATTGAAACTTAATTTCTTTTCATGTCTCGAACTTAGTCCATTTCATCAAAGGCAGAGGATTGGCACCTTAGAGCTAGATTTATTTTTTAAACAATTTATAAGAGCACTTTAGTTGTTTAGAGAGTAAGGCAGGAAAGAAAGGGTGGGAGAGATTAAAATTAGAACATTTTCCTCAGATAATGAAGGATATTGTGATGTCGGACTTAGAGAAGTGAAAAAATTGGCATGAGATGAAATCAAATAGATACAGGTGGCTGCTTCAAGCCTTCAAGCCAATCTTAGGACTATATACACTCTTTGAAGATAACTCTAATCGTTAAAAGAGGGCTAAGATCCAGAATGCGACCAAGAGAGGCCCAAATAAGAAAAAGATAAATGCTAAATTTGAAGAAAAATTAAATAAACTATTAACAAATTTTAAGGATTTAACAATTATTTCTATAAATGGTTTGAGAAAGACAGCTGAAATCACTCCCGCATACAATTTGATTTTCTCTATTTATTCCCGAGAAGTTCGACAATTTAGAAACCCTAAAATCGAACCAGTTCTTTGCATTGGATATTCAAATATTTTGGCACCAGGACAAGCTTTCCTTCTCGAGGTATCATGACCAGAAGAATCAGAACCGGATCAAGGTCTTTTGTCAGGGGAGGCAAGCTTGAATTGCTGCCTCTCGCCCCAATGCTAAATATTGTTATAAGTACTTATACAATAAATCTCCAGATCCCAAAATGAGCCACCGCCCCCCCCCCCCCTCTCACTTATGTCTAGGAAAATCCAGAGGAAATGTGGGGCCTGGGACAACTAATTTTTTGATGATCTACAAAATTCAAAATAAAACTTTAAACGTGAAAATGAAAACTATTTTATTTTATATTTATTAAATTATAACATTTATTTATTTCAGAGAAATTTTTCGCGCTTCAACATCAACAAATTATGAGAGGACCCTAAAATTGTGAGGCCAGGGGCCCCCAGCTACCCATCTTGTCCTTCCCTCTGATAGGCCCTGCATAAACCAGTGATCATAAAAAAATTCTGCTTAAAGTTTTATCAAACTCGGCCTAGTGATTTAGCTTGATTTCGTTCGAATTCTGTAGTTTTATTCGATACGATTTATAATAAATCAATGTTGATTGTTTATTTTTGACCCTTCCCCATTTTGGGTGGTTGGTTTTTACATTTCTATTCTTCTAGGCGCCCACAGATTAAGAGTACAAAATTTGCTTCAAGTAGGTCCACAGTCTAAGAATTTGCATTTTTGAAACAACTCTCCATTGTGAGTGGTTGGTTTTTTATCCCATTGTATTGTATCGGAAACTAAATATCTATTCAAAATTTCAGCTAAAATATAGCTTTGATTTTTTTTTTGTTTTTTTAGACAATTTTCGGGGTTTTTGTCCATTTTTCAAAAAGTATTGAATCAATTTCGTTCAAAATTAAATATAATTAATTATTAATTGTTTTATAAAATCTATTTATTTCATATTTTTTTAAATTATTTCAACGTGATTAATTAACGTTTTTTTAAATTAGTCCCCAGATAAACTACCCTTAAAAATACAAATTTTCTAATAATAATTATGAAAATATTTTATAGATATGAAATTTCAACACATTTAATTGATTATGTGATGAGGAAAAAAATAAAACGTTTTGACATTTCTTGCTGACTCGCTGCCCGATAAAAGAAATTTCAATCAAACCACAAAATTCTTAACTGAAATGCTATTTTCTTTTATTAGATAAGTACTGTGAACCTCCACATAGATGAAATGGATAAAATAAGTCCCCTTTCTTTATTATTTATAATTCTTTTGGTCTGTTTTATCAAGTGGACGGGTCACAAGCCTCCCGGCATGAGCGAGACATTTGTTAGGGATTCAAGTCCATTCAGTCCACAGTATTGATATATTAACACTTAACATTGTAATTTAATATATTTAAATGTACGATTATATAATATAATTTAATAAATAAATAAATAATTTTAAAAAAAAAGAAATATTATAAACAAACCACCGACCCTGAGGAAAATCAAAGATATATTATTGTAGTATAAGTTTTAAATAAATAATTTAAGTATTAAATAATTAAAAGCGTTAATAAAAATTATTTATTATTTTTAGTTGGTTCATGTCCATTTTAAGTACTTGAAAAAGTCTTGAAAAGGGCGATACGCCCTATGAAAATTAATATTTAACATAAATAAAAAAATTATCCAAAAACCCGTGAATATTTTATTTATTATTTTATTATAAACACAGGCTATTGTGAACCTGAGATAAATAAAATTGATGCTAATGATTTTATTTAAACTTTTAACTTTGAATCACAAGTTTCAAGTAGGTACTTAATTGTTTGTTTTTTTTTTTAATTATTTTTATTAAATAAATTATCAAATCAAGTAGAGGATCAACGAATGAATAATTGAATTGTATTGAAAAAGTTTCCTATGCGAATGAATAATTGAATTGTATTGAAAAAGTTTCCTATTCATGATTAACTTTTCAGAAAATTACGACCTAACCATCCATGCACATTAAATGAGTTTAATTTGATCTCTACTTAATATTATTTTAATATCTTTTCGTGGATCATCAATAAAGTTGATTAAAAAAATCAATGAAAAACGACACCATCAACGAGTAAGAAAGACGTAATAATGTCTTTTATCGATCAATTTCAATTTAATTTTTAAAAGTGAATTTATTTTTATTTAGGAAACAAAGCAAAGATTTTAGTAGAAATATTTTTACATTGCATATCAGAGGGTTTCGCCCCTTGGGAATCGAACCCAAGCGCTAACTAAGCTTGCCGGGCTGTTAGCCAAACCCTTAAGACAAATCTCTCTCCGATATGCAACATATATAAGAAATTAAGACTTAATTTTTTAACCCTGGAACACTACCCGGGGTAACAGTTGTACCCCAGCCTTGCTTCGAAACTTTAGATATTTTTCGACATACTAGTATAGCAGCACAAAATTGTGATGACTGCTAATCTCTTATATGCACACGTCAGTTGATTTGCTACAGTCGTTGCAGTGACACGTGTTTAAATCATTTTCAAGAGATTTAGTAATAACTAAAAAGGGGACGTCCCTTAATTACATGAGGCGATTTTGGCAATTTTTTGACAGCCCCCCCCCCCCCCCCCCCTTGGTAAGATGTCGTGAGATTTGACTCGACATCCTCCCCCACCCTAATCTCAAGTGAGATTTTTCAAAATGCGTATTTTTAGTGTTAATACGTTATTATCCCTATTGTCAAATAATTATTATTTCTTTCAATCCAACGTGTGGCATAGGCTTGTCTTTTAGTGTATAGTGTGAATCCTGTGAATAGAATTAAAAACCATTAAAACGGAGTTGCATCACTGACTATCTTTAATGAAAGTATAAAATTAGATAGTATTAGAAGTACAGTTTTATCTGACACAAAAACAAAACTACAAAATCTATTTAACAACGAACTATTAATTGATATGGATTGTTTCTTACCATCTAGTATCTAGTGAAAAAATTTTAAGTACGATATTTTACAAAAATTTGCCGAAAATTATGATATTCACTTAGAATCACTAAAATCACTACCTAGAACAATTCAACAATATGAATTGAAAAATAATATCAAAATTAATAATTTAATTCAGTTGACAGAAATGATAAGCATTTACAAATTAGCCTATTATAGAATTTGATAAATTGTCTTACATTGAGCCTAGCAGCGTTGACTGCGAGAGAACATTTTCTTGTCTGTGTCGTTTAAAGAATTATTTAACTAATTTCATGTTAAACGAAAGATTGTATGATTTAGGTATAATTCATGTTGAAAAAAATTGACAAAACTTTAGATTTAGATGACATAATAAATGAATGCAACTTGCACTTGCAACATAAAAATTCTAGATTAATATTGTCATAAATACAAATTATGTACTTATATTTTGCGTTGACCATATTTTATACATTAGCTGCAAGGCCCGCCTTCGGCGGCCCCTCTTGCTAGCCAGGGAATATGCCCCTGGACCCCCAACCCACGAACCCCACCCTCACACTCCACTCCCACCCACCACACCCCCCGAAACCCACCCAGCACCCCTACCCCCGCACCATGCACCCGTGTCCATTTGATAATTTTCATTCGTGCGCCCCCCCCCCCAAACCCCCTTTTGGGTCAAAATATCAAAACGTAGGTTAGAAGACATCTGATACAAATATGAAATTTCATAATAATCCCTTTAGTCGTTTTGACGTGAATCGTGAGCAAATTTTCGCGGAAACCACGGAAACATACAGACATACATACAGGAATTTTGTTGAGGGTGTTTTCGTTCATAACTTTGCTTGAAACGTGTTGCAACCAAAAATTTGGCGTGATTTGGACCAATGTACAGACAAAACCTTAATTTTATATATATATATATATATTATAACGTTTATATAAGTATGTTGAAATATTTTGGTTAATTTTTGTGCTTATTCATATATATGGTATAAACAAATAAAAGGGTGCCCCACCTTTAAATGAATTTTTTTGTCTGTGCCCACCCAACATTTTTATTCTGGCGCCTCCACTGGCCGCAGAGTTCGTCGAGTCGCTCTTTTGGCTGGCCGGTGGCGGCTAAACAATCCAGGGGCTACTGTGGTACTTTGTGTCGTTCGCATAAATGCGATAAATATTATTGTGTAGGATTTAGCTATATTTTAGTTGAGAAACACGTTTTACTTAATTAAACCCAGTTTTCTCGCAATTTTACACTGTTTCTTGAGGTAAAAAAAATACGTGAAATTTCCAAAGATCCCCCCCCTCTCTCGTGAAATTGGGTGAGATTCGGCTCGACCTCCCCCCCCTAAATACCTCACGTAATTAAGGGACACCCCTAAATGTACCGGAATAAAGTACTAATGGTTGTGGGCCGATATGTACAAAAGCTCATCAGAGCTTTATTTTGTTAAAGTAATTGTAAGTTTTTAATTTTATTTCAAACAGTTGAACGGTGTGGAAAAATACTCAACAAAAAAAGGAATCCATACATCCACCATACATCTAAATTAATAAAAATGAAAAAATGCTCTTTTGGGGTTCTGGAAGAGATCCCATGTAATTTTTGGCAAAACCTTCAGATCCTAAAATTCAACCCGGATGGATACTACAAGTTGTGACTTTGGTTGTGACCATGGGTTCATTATATTTATTTTATATTTTATTTATTTCACAAAGTATACAAACATAGGACCTTAGGTCCCAACTAGTGTTTATACATAATTTAGCAACAATATTTTACAAAGTTGGCAAAAGATTTTACCTATATATACTTGATGACTCTTTTAAGTCGCGCTTAACTCGAGACCGATTACAATACTTTACCCAAGCCACTATATGGATAAAGTAAAATAAATAAATCAATAAAAAACAATATCAATATATTAATACCAAGTAGAAAATCTTCATACAGAGTGTTGTATAGTTGTTCCCTTAATAATTCATATTAGAATATTCTGTGATAAAAATGTTGGAGGTCTTGGATAACAATATACTTATATATAATATAAGTGTAATTAATTTTTCTTGTAGATTTTAAATAATAGGGTAAGATACTTGAAAATACTTAGAAATTAAGTGGGAGATAAATTTAACCTAATTTATCGAACGGAGAATTACCACTGCTCGAAGCCCCTAAAAACTTAGTAAATTGGATATTAGATTGTATCTAAGTTTCTGAAATATGGCTCGTGATCCCGGCTTCTTTCCTTCAACTCTGTTCTTTTCATGATGGAGGGGCTATTCCCATACAGGTCTTTAGGGGATGCACCTTCTGGTGTATCTCCTTCTCATGTCAATATCATTAAAAAAAAACAAAAAAATTGTTATTGATCTAATAATTTTTTTCCCTATCAAATTTTCATCTGTTGTCTTTAAATCTAGACTAATTGATAGCGAGTATACTCAGCGGAATTTGAAAAATGAATAAGACACACGTTTAGGAGATGTAATGTTTAATATAATAGTTGATAAAGAGTATGTACACGTTACAATATAAAAGTGTATGTGTCAGAACAAAGGTAGTCATGGGTGTAATATAAAAAGATAAGACAAAGAGACAGACTGCCTCTTCTGCGTGCCTGCGCCATCTCGCGGATTGCCGCATAAGTTCCATCACTTCCCCTCGAGATGTGAGATGGTGGATTCTTTTCTAGATTGCTACATAGATCTGTATTTCCTGCACGAAGATAGCCAACATGTATTCCACAATTTCCAGAATTCATCTATTTTCCATGCATCACATCCACTGCAGCTTGAAGGGGATTTTCAGTAGCAAAACGTCCTTCCTAGTTCTTTCATTTTTTTGGCCGCGATGAGAACGTCGTCGACATAAAATCGGATTGACATCGCATCGTCCCCTCTCCCGATATAATATAAACGAGGGTCTCCGTTCTTTCTTAGTACGATTCCCTGGACCTCTGCGCGCCATATTTTCGATATCTTCTTCCTCTTCCTTTCCTTCCGATGAGTGGATTGGTTGACTAGGGGGTTTTCATATTCATACAGGTCGCCTATTCGATCAGCAGTAGTTTTAACGTTTCCTTCTGAGTCGATGACGTATGCCGTGTTCCTTTTAAATATGACTTCGTAACCCTTCTCTGTAATTTTGCTGACAGATAGTAAATTGGATCTTAAATCGGGTGCGTGCAGAACATCAATTAAATTAATACTTCTTGATTCACCAAATACTTTTGTTTTAAGCAGAACTTTCCCTTTCGCCGTTATTTCAGTTGAGCTGCTGCTTGCCAGACTCAACTTGGTTACAGGGGATTCTTGAAGTTCTGTAAAATCATTCAGGTCTTTAGAAAAATGAGAAGATGCTCAGCTATCCAAGCACCAGCTTCGCTTGCTATTTTCATTTATTCTATAGCTCTATTCATTTATGTAGAAGCTATCAGTTACTTCCGGTATGATGTTGGCCTTCTTTGGAAACTTTCCTGGAAGTGCAATCTAATGCTTTGTGCCTATTTTTCTGCATCTATGGCAACGGTACCAGAATTCAGGTTTATCTTCTTGATATTTTCGAATTTGGTTTTTAATCGTTTCATTGTTGTATGGTTCTTTGTTCTTGGGACGCCATTTTCTAAAAAAATTTTCAGTATACATCGCATTTTGGTTTGTATTATTCGATTCATTTTTTCCAGCATCGCTTTCTTCAGTTATTTTTATGTGAAGTGATTCGGGGTCAGGCAGTTGGTCCCTAGATTCAATTGCGCATCTAAAATTCTCGAAGTTAGCTGGCAGGCTATAGAGTAGTAAAATGGCGATCAGATCTGGATTAATATTCACCTCCTATCTTTTAATTTATCTACTGCATCGAAAAATTTTGATAAATGACTTCTGACGTCATCACCACATTCCATTTTTTTCTAATATTAACTGCTTCAGAAGAGTGACTTTTCTTGCAGATCCTTTGGTTTGATAAATGTTTTATAGTTTGATCCATACTTCACGGGATGTAATGCAGCCCTTTATTTGCTTTATTTCATTTGGACTTATAGATAAAATGATATCTGACCTTGCTTTCATGTCGTTGTTTTTCCATTTTTTCAGCTTGGCGGTTTCTTCGTTTTCATTTGGCCTTTCAATCTCTCCTGAGACATATTGCCACGCATCGCTCTTTATCAGCAAAGCTTCCATCTGTATCTTCCATGTTTCATAATTTTCTTTGTTAAGTGTTTCCATCTTGTTGAATGTATTCATCTTTTCCTTTTTTATTTATATTAATATTCTAAATAAAAAATAGATTGATCAACTTCACCACTTTTGATAATTTCTTGCGACAGAGCAGCCTGTTGAAATTTTCTTTTTCACTTATACACAAAGGTTATAAATATACTATTAATTCCTGGGTTCAGGGTTCTGGGCCTGATAACCTGATAGCGAGTATACGCAGCGGAATTTATATAAATGAATAAGACACACGTTTAGGAGATGTAATGTTTAATATAATAGTTGATAAAAAGTATGTACACGTTACAATATAAAAGTGTACGTGTCAGAACAAAGGTAGTCATGGAAGTAATATAAAAAGATAAGAGAAAGAGACAGACTTCCTCTTCCGCATGTCTACGCCATCTCGCGGATTGCCGCATAAGTTCCATCACTAATTCCTGTTAGTTCCTATTTTTTCTCGTTCTACTAGCAAAAATGTATTCTAAGTTAATTTAATTAGATTCTTTTAAAAGTAATTTGTTTAATGTTAAAATTCAATAGATTATCCCTTTCATGTTTAATTTCTAGATAATTGACAACTTTAAATGCACTACATTAAAAGTTTAAGAGCAATTCGCTCGACTTTTTACGAATTCTATTTGGTAATTGAATTGGTCTGGACGTATAATAAAATGTTGAATTTTATTTATTTTTATTTTTTAGAATGCCGATTTTATATGTCAGCTTCTAAATCAAAAAAAAAACTTAACATATTTGATCTTAACGACATTAATTCAAATCAAATCATTATAAATGACTTTTATAAAAGTTTTATTTTTCGTGTGTCTTCTGTATTTAAAAAGCTTTAAATCAATATTTACCAGCTCTAGTTCGCTCACTCACAAATTATATATTTATGACTTTTGTTTTATTGTTTGGGAGCTGTTGCGCTTTTTTTTTAACTTTTGAACAAAATATCACCTAACGCATTGTTAACTAGGACTTATACACCTTTTTCAAGTGTATTTCAGAAAAACATTAAATAATAAAATATTTAATTTAGAATTCTGAAATACAATTGGGTAGAATTCGGTAGAGTTAAGGAGTCCATTGTTTACGATTTTATTATCAAATGTTCTAAATGTAATTTTTTCAGGAATGCCTGATATTGAGTAAGAAAAGAATTTGATTTATAATTATATAAAGGCATTAAATAGAATATATAGTGTAGATATTAAGGGTTATTTACCTTTAATGGGATACCCGTGAACGTCGACGTGTGCTTGCTTCTTTCTCCACACCAAATGAAGCAAGAAATAAGAAAGAAATAGTCCCTTTACTCAATAAGATTATCCAGCCCGGCAATATTCCCGGAAATATTTCGATAAGAAAACCTTCTATAAATTCTATCTCAAATGCGTTTCTTTATGCAATTTAATTCTCTTTTATCAATATAAATTAATGGAAGAATGTAATAAAATATTGATATATACTTAAACTTATAGTGGATACGATTTATTAAAGACAAGCTGCAACGACTCCCGCCTGCGGTCGTGTCTTGCTTGCGGGGTTTCCGGCCCCTAAACCCCCGAAGTGAGCGTATGCTTTTATTATAATAATTAATTAAAAAATTATTTTTTTATTTTATAATGACCATTTTTAAATTAAGAAAATTTCTTCTGGCTGGTACATTTCTTGTGGCTGGTTCAATTCTTAACACCAATGATGGTAATTAGAAAATAAAAGAATCATTGAAAATAATTAATAATATTAATAATAAACACAATATTATAAATAACTTACCAACTTGCCCAAAATGAGCAGTTTTATATTAAAATAAAATGATTTGGCTTAATATTTAATAAAATAATTTATAATCATTTACAAAAGAACCTTTATTTTTACATATCTGCTTTTAAACTCTAACTCTAACTATTCTAGAGTAAATAGCTTACTAGTACCTAGAGTATTTTTGTTTGAAAATTTTATCGTTTTAACTACAATTTTTGAGTAGAAGAATGTTTTCAAAATTTATAATTTGATTTACCACCCAAATTATAAGAGATGAATAAAGTATTTTGAATTTAAATTCATTTCAGCAAAGAGATATTAACGTTTTTAATTATACAATTAAATATTCCAGCGCCTCCCAATCGATCGCAGACCCCAAAGATCGAAAATAATTTTCTCTTCACCCGGGGCGCGACCACAATGAGGCCGTGTAAAGACAATTAATAACAGTTTAAATTTAGGGAACGAGAAAGATTATTTTTATTATAGACAAAAGGATCAGCGGGGCTCGAACCGGAATATTTAATGTTTAATTCCGGGTTCAAGCCCAGCTGATCCTTTTGTCTATAATAAAAATAATCTTTTCTTCGTTCCCTAAATTTAAATTTGTTATTAATTGTCTTTACCTATTACAGGCCTCGCTGTGGTCGCGCCCATTGAATAGAGAAAATTACTATTTTTGTCTTTAGGCGGTCGATTGAAACTTTTGTGGAATCTGATTGTTTTAATTAGCTGAATCAATCCCTTCTACTTTGGGACCCCCTAAACCAGCCATGTCCAATCGGCGGCCCGATTGCGATTTTTGTGCGGCCCGATAACAAAAAAAAAAATTTTAAAATTGAAAATAAAGTTCCATATATGATGTGTGTGTGGGGGGCGGCGTCTCTGCCCCCCCCCCGCTTGGACAATTCGATCGCGACAACTTTTTTTTGTTCATGTGAGTGGCGGCCCAGTACCTTGTATATTCCTAAATTTTGGCCCGAATAGTAATTTGGGTTGGACATCGCTGCCCTAAACAATTGAATTCCCAAATTACATTTCATGTAAGATTTACTTATCTGTTTTAGCTTCCTTACCATAGAATTTTTTCAAATAATCATCCTCATTTTTTTATTTATTTATTTTTATTTTTGACAAAAACTAAGGCCTTTTTTTATTGGTCTTCGGGACCAAAACCCATTTTAGCCATTATGCTTAGTTATGAATGTTTATGTGTGGAAGTGTGTTTAAATTGGTAGGGATCAGATTAGAGCCGGTCAAATATTTGCAGCCTGCCGGGCTTCAACCCGAGCTAGCTTGATTCAAAGGTATTAAAGCTTTTAAAACAGGTACATTTAATGACCATTTAAAAAACCGTCGCTTATAAATTTATAGTACAAAACATCTACATATTATCTATCAATGCCGGCGTGATTTTTTTAAATTTAAAACCCACTAATAGTTCATGACAAATAATATTTATTAAAATTAGGAAATTTAAATTATTATTTTAAAATCCACTAGAGTCCAGGGATGTAGCGCTTTGTCGAATAAGCGCCCGCCGAAGGCGGGCTTTGCACCTGGTATCGTATAAGTAGTATAAAGGCCATTATAAAACGAGAGTTTTCTCTCGTTTATTAATTTTGAAATTCAGAACATATAGCGAATCCTAAAATATATTCGCATTCCAAGTGGTCCTGATCATGGACGTAGCCTGGGGAGAGGGTGGTTAGGGTGTTATAACCCCTCCCCTGAAATGTTCAGGTAAATATCGAAATTTTACAGGATATAAATAAAACGTTCAATAAAAATAATACTCTGATAATAAAAAGCAATCTGGGCATCAGGGAGGTCATGTCTCCCACTCCCAGGTGTACTTATATTCATACTCCCCTTACCCTTCGGAAGCTAAGCCCTCCCTCCTCAAATTTTTTTGGCTACGGCTTTGGTCCTGATATCTTAAAACATTGCCCTACATTTGTTCTACTGAATTATTTCTTACAAAAAATATATCCCTTGATATTTTGTATATGGTAGTTCAATGAACATACCCAGAATATTTCTTCATAAATTCATTAAACTATTTAAAAAAAGGTTATCTTTGTCTTTATCTGAATACATCTGAATTTGTACATACTAGTTTTGTGGAATCACATCGTGTAACAAATAAAAGAAATGTTATAATTACGTAGATATTATACAAAAATTCTAAACATATTTCAAAGAAAAGTAAAACAAAAATAATCCTATAAGTGTTAATTTCTCATATCAACGAGTTTTTCATTGCATATCTATAATAAATACTAAATGAGAAAGCTATCCGCAAAATGGATACCCCACACCTAACAGTACCTACTGATCAAACGAGAATAAGAATGAAAGCGTATCAGAGTGGCAAATAAATCCTATTACTTTAATACATAGTATTACTTCGAAAATATATAGTATGTTTCTACTAATTCTATATCAATACACCTCGTATTTATTTTTCGTATTAAACAGTTCTGATAGAACTGTTGTATCATATAATATATGTAGTAAGATTTTGTATTTTCGATTATATGCTCTCGTTATCTACTCCTTGCCAGTGCTATGAGGTTTAGTTTGTCAAGTCTCTCGTTTGAAAAACAAAACAAATACAGACAATTTATTTGTCTTCTCCGTAGAAAATGTTTGCTTTTTGGTCTTTTGTGATCTGGAAATTTTGATTGTGCTGAATACCCGCTTCTGTTTGTGGTAAAATATGGCCGATGTTATAGAGAACATTTACACACTAGAAATCTGTCCACGTTATAACATTTACTTTACTCATTTACTCTACGATATATTACAAATTGAAATTTAACTCTCTAGTATGGTACGGTAAAATTAAGAAAAGATAATACTAGATGTTATTAAATAAATGAATAAAGAATTTTATTGACCAATAATAATACAATGATATTTACAAATTTCAAATTTTTCGACATCCCGACCAGGAAGTTATACCATCGAGTGATCTTTTTATAATCTTTATACATTCATTCTAATTTGAATCTTTAAGTAAACCTAGGAAAAACTGTTTATGCCTATATTTTATTAAAATAAAATATTATTTTTATAAATATTTTATAATAATTAAATATTATTTTATTTTTCAGAAATTGTGGAAAATGTGAAGAAAGGTCAAATGCCTCCTTTTCGGCCAAGTTTGGAAAATCTTTCCAATTGTGAGGATGAAGTGGTACAGATGATGAAGAGATGCTGGGCTGAGGAACCGGCTGATCGTCCGGATTTTACAGCTCTTAAAAGTACCATACGCCGCATCAATAGGTAAGATTTTTTTAGATAAATATTTTTCAATTTAAATGTCCACTTTCAATTTTGTACGCTTCGGTACACTCGGCAAAGTCTTCCTCTCAGAGAGATAGAAATATAGAATTTCGACGAATTTTTTTTTTGTTTAACATATTTGTAGAATGCTGGTTTCACCCCTTGGATCATAGGGGTGAAATAATTCCTAAGCACGTTATTTATGTCTTTTAACCTATATATTTATGTTACAAAAAGCACTCCACCATAGATCGAGAATGGAAAGAAGTAGAAAGTTCGTTCTGGCTCCAAAATAATTGTTTTTAACACAAAAAGCTAATTAGAATCTGGTCTTTCTAGTTTCAAAAGTTCTCGTACAAAAATGCAGAAAATGTGCAAAAATCTGTCATAAGGGGACAGATCGAACGCTTTGTAATTAATGAGCCTAAATTTTGCACATATACCTATTTGTATTTAAAAAGTACACAGATGCTCCACATTTCAATTTTTTTACATAAGCATTTCACTAACAAATCCACAAATTTGCGGGCCTAGGCACGTGAAAAAAAATTATCACTTTAACCTGTTAAAACGTTTTCAGGTATTTTATAGTCGAATGTTAATTTCTTTCGAGAATAGAACTATTTCAAATAATTATATGTAAGACTAATTATTATCAGAGAATGCTGGTATTCATGTTACAGGTTTGCTCAACAACGACTTTCTTTTTATAGAAATATATTATTTTTTATTAAAATATCAATTTTTATTTATTATCATTTGTAATAGGGGATGTGAGAAATAATAACCCACGTAATCAAAGTCTCTCTTCCTGGTAGGTTTCTCTTTCACCAGGTTCGTAAAAGGCCCAGTCGTTACTAATAAGAGTAATAAGCTACAAATATTTCACGACCTCATGACATAGGAAATTAAAGGAAAACTATAGAAAGATTTTGGAATTTTATTACTTTTATTCTTTTTTACATAAATTCTGGCTACCCAATTAGAGTAAAAAAGTTAATTGTCAATAATCTTTTTAAAATATTAAAATTAGGGATTAGTTAAATAATTAAATAAAGAACTTTATTAAAACAATAATTATATAAACAAATAAACTCCAACGGATCGTTGCTAAACTTTATCCAAATTCATTTGAAATATTAATATGTTTATTCCTTTATTATTAATCAGATATCATCACCTGCTATTTGAAGTCCATGTTGAGTTAAATTCAAAAATAATGATCGATTCTCATTTAACAGTCTAGGAATAACCATTCTAAATTGGATTTTTGACGTTTCGGTTTCTATTGGTAACCATTGGTGAAGACATGAAGGATTCGACTTAAAATCAAAAATAGCGATCGATTCTCATATAATACTCGAGGAATAACAATTCTACATTAGATTTTTGACCCTTCGATTATTATTGGTAACCATTGCTGAAGACATGGAGGAATCGACTTAAAATCAAAAATAACCATCGATTCTTATCTAATACTAGAGGAATAATCTTATTGCATTCCATTTTTGATGTTTTGGCTATTAATGGAAACCTCTAGTGAAAACATGGAAGAATCGACTTAAAATCAAAAAGACTAAATTCTTTTTTGGTAAACAACTCAAGCTTGAGTGATCTAATATAGAATTATTATTCCTCAAGTAATAGATGAGAATCAATCGCTATTTTTGATTTTAACTCGATTCCTCTATATCTTCAGCAATGGTTACCAATAAAAACCGAAACGAACTTCCGATTCAAAAATGCAGAAAACAATTTTTCTTTGAATATTGAAATTTTAAGGTCATGTCATAATTAGATATAATAGAGCTTAGCGAGTCTTGAAAGTTTTCACTTTTTTCCTCTACATTTATTTTCTGTCTGGCTCATTGGATTTCGATACCCATGATAACTCATGAAAGAAAATTCAGAGAAATTTCGTTCTTCTACCAAAATATTTGTATTCTCATTGCGGATAAATAGTTAGATTTTGAGCCCTAAATTCAGAACAACTCGTTCAAAAAAGCATAAAAAAATCATTTTTTCATTGATTTTATTGCATTTTTAAGATCATGTCATATTTTTGAATTAAATTTCGAAAATTCGGATGGATCTCTTTGTTTAATTTTCGGTTGATAATTTTCGAGGGTGAACCGCGACCTAAAATCGTGTACACCTACTTCCACTTCATCTTTCATTTCCAAGTAGAAGACGTTCGTATTTCAAGTAATTGCAAATAATTCCAAAGACGGTGTACATCTAATTCCAATCGCGGTTCACCCCTCGATAATTTTATATCCCGTTAGAGGGGAAGAACATGAAGTTCGCAACATTAATGAGTTTCTTTTTTTCTGGTTTCTACGTTATTAGGACTTTCAAATATTCAGTTCGTATTTCAAACAAATTTTCGAAATTATTAGTCTCTTATTACTAGTGTTCTGATTTTTTTTGATTTTTCTATCCAATAAAAGATATTGTTTTCATTGCCTAAATTGGATTAGTCCGATACGCAAACAATGAACTGCATAAAGTTCAAAAGACAATACTCTTCTAATGCAAGCTGGCATAAGAGAGATAGCAAATTCAATAATATCTATTATTTACATTAAGATTATTACAATTAAATTAACAATGACATATTCACATAATGTTTAAAATTATGACATGAAATTAATAAGTCATGTGATGCTTTAGCCTTCCCCGAAAAAAATTAGATCAAATAGCTAAGGTTGTTTGTGTAAAGCTACCGTCAACACCTTCATTCACTTTTGTTGTGATCTCAAGAAAGCTTGACTGATTTTAATCTCCCTTGACGTCCTACAAAAGCCTTAATGCGGCTGGCCTCTAATTTTTTCGTCTTTCCACTTGAATACAAATGGATTATTTATCATTTGAGATGAGTTGAAAAAAATATATTACAATACTTATAAAAAAATCTTTCTACTTTTTTCTTTTAACCGACTTCAAAAAGAGGAGGTTCTCTATTCGATTTAATTTTTTTTTTTTTTTTTTTTCTAATGATTATCATTAAAAAAAAATATTTATTTATTGTATATATATATTTATTTATAACGCTCTTGAACTTGTAAAACTTCTCAAGTGCTTATGAAATGTTTAAAATAGAATATAAAAAAAAAAACTTCATAATTCGTTTAATTCAAATTAATAATGAACTATTGGGAAAATAAAAAAAATAAATTGTTTAAGTATTATTGTATATATTATATGTATATAAGATCTATTTTTGATAATTTTATTTTTATATGTATTGAGATATTTATGAATATAATAAATAAATTTATTTGTGAAAAAACAAAATTTGAATGTTTTTATTTACTTTACTGTTTAATTTAATTTCTTTTTATTATTTTTAACAGATAAATAATCAAAGAGGGGGGTCGGGTAGGCTAGGCGGTAGCATGTCAGCCAGCTAACCAAGAGGACCCGAGTTCGAATCCGGCTCGAGGCATCCGGCTAAAATCTGACCCCCGAGGTAGAGACAAATTTAAAAATAAAAAATAAATAGTATCGTAAATGGCTACCATGGCCGAAAAGTCAAAAAAAAAAAAAAAAAAAAATCAAAGAAGGTGTTCTCTGCTTGAAGGAAATAAACATATAACATAATATAGATATAAATTATATAAGTTATACGTGTGTAGAGAATTAGTTGTTAAAGCTTATTTTTTTGTGTTTGAATTTATTGAAGGTTAAATTTTTATTTACCTATTGTTATATTGTATTATTATCTATTGCAGTGTACCGCAAACTTCTTGTGATCAAGGTACACCTACCAAATCAAGAAATTTTAGAAGGTACCGCGGGCCTCATGCGGCCCGACAAAAAATCGCAAACTTACAAACTTTATGAGATTGCGACCAAAAATTCCAGTGATATTACTAAAAATACAATATTTTTAACTTGCTATTAATTTATGAGTAATGAATTTTCGAATTTAACACTTTATTTTGCAATGAGATATTCATAAAGTGATTTTTTAAATAATTTTATTCAAGCATCTATTTTCAAAGAATGGCTTCTAAAAGAATGAATCTAGATTTAAAATATTTAATGAGCATTTTGAGTATTCCTTTGAACCAAATATCTGACGGATTAATGTCAAAAACAATGCCAAACTTCTCTCTATTTTTATGTTGCTGATTTGCCTCTTACTTTTAATAAAATTTTATAACGGCAACAAAGCTTAATTTCTTAAGTATATTAAGTACATATTCTACGTTTTTTTGCTCATCAGCTGTATTAGCTTTAGTGTATTTGCTCATTGGCCCAAAACAGCTCATATTCTTCAATCTGGCCTAGAATAAAAGGTTGGACACCCCAATTTTGAGATACACCAAAGAAAAAAACAATGTTGCTAATATTTATTTATTTGTATTAAAATCAATAATATGTATGAAAAATTTGCAGTGAAAGCAAAGATTTAAGTATCTTTTTGAGTGTCTTTTTTGAAAGATTTGTCTTAAGGGTTTGGCTAACGGCCCGGCAAGCTTAGTTAGCGCTTGGGTTCGATTCCTAAGTGGACGAACCTCTCTGATATGCAATATAAAAATATTTTCTCTAAAATCTATGATTGGTCCTTAAACGTTAAATTCCTTTATGAAAAATATAGTTGGTTCATGTCCATTTTAATAATAAATAATAGATTCACGGGCTTTATTTATAATATGAAAAGATGTTTAATGAGAAATTTGAGCCTGCTTAAATGAGCACATGCGATCAAAATTTGGAGCAATCGTTGATAAGGCTGCTCTCATAACTCTCAGCTATGTGTATTATCTTGAAAAAACTTGACATTTTTCCGCGGCACACCAACTAATCACCAAGGTACACCAGTGTGCCGCGGCACACACTTTGCGGAACACTGATCTATTCCATCTATTTATTAGAGACTATAATTTTGAAAGTTATTTTATTTTCATTATTAAACCTTGCAGCAATATTCCTATATCCGCCTCTGAACCTTGCAGGAACATTGCAGCAATATTGCGGCAATATTCCCGCAACATTGGAAATGTTGCTGCAAGGTTCAGAGGCGGACATAGTAATATTGCTGCAATAATGCAGCAACATTCATTTCTGTCTGGATATACCCAAAAAACTGAAAAAATGTACCTTTTTTTCCAAGATTGCGGCTCGAGCGCAACAGATTTTGACGGGGGCTTTTAGTATGTTCAATGGGAAGTCACTACAAACTAGAAAATAAATAAAATGATTCCTACAAAATAATCATACTCTAATTTTTTAGCGGGGGTGGCCATCTATTCATTCAATATTATTCATTTAGTCAGTAGTTGGCCATGCCGGCCAGCTACTGGGTCAATCCTTAAAATTTATTTCAGCGTAGAATACTGTGGAATATTATTCGTCACTTATAAATAGCTAACCACTCTAAATTTGGGTGTACTAGGGTTAATAATTTCAGTAGTTGGCCATGTGCCAATTACTAGTGCATTCACGGCCAATTATTGGCACGCGCCTAATTTTTGAATTTTTTTTTTAAATTTCTATGGAGATATATGGTCATATTGTTTGTATATGTTTGTGTTTAAATAATTTTATTTATTCAAGTATCCATTTTCAAGTATGAAGCACATAAATAATGAAGCTAGATCCAAAATATTTGATGAGCTTTTTGAGAATTCACTGATAATTCCTTTGAGCCAAATATCGAGGAATTTATGTCCCCAAAAACAATGACAAACTTTTCACTAATATTTTATGTTGATGATTACTTTTATAATAAAAAATTTATAAAGTAACAAAACTTCATTTCTTAAGTATATTAAGTACATATTCTACGTTTTTTGCTCATCAGCTATTATTAGTGTTAGTGTATTTTATGTGACCCAAAACAGCTCATATTCTTCCAAAGTGGCCCAGGGAAGCTAAAAGCTTGGACACCCCTGTTTTAGAGGTACACCAAAGGAAAAAACAATGTTTATTTAATATTTATTTATTATGTGGTTGCACACGTTTCAAGCAAAGTTATGAACGAAAACACCCTCAACAAAATTCCTGTCTGTATGTATGTCTGTTACAGTGGTTTCCGAAAAGTTGCTCACGATTCACGTAAAAACGGCTGAAGGGATTATTATGAAATTTCATATTTACATCAGATGTCTTCTAACTTACATTTATAGCTATATAACGTTTAGATATTTTGACCCCAGAAGGGGGTTTGGGGGTGGGGGCACGAATGAAAATTATCAAATAACTCCTAAACTATTAACCCTTACGGCAAATTTTATAATAAACAAAGTTGTAGGGGATGTGATTTCTGACAACTTTTGTTTAAAAAAATTTACCCAAAAAGGGGGGAGGGTGAAAAAATATAAATTCTTGCCCTAAGGGGTGTGGTGGGTGGGAGTGGGGTTCGAGGGCTGGGGGTCTAGGGGGCGTGCCTTGCAGCTAGTTATATTAATAAATTTAATGAGCTCTTAAAAATATTCCTTTTAATTTTTGTTTACCGGTAAAATGATAACAGGTCGTTTTAATAGGCGAATCTCTTGAAAATGAGTGCTATAATGATTGTCACGATTTAATTCCGGAAGTTCACGTCCATTTCGGATATGCTTGGTGACGACTTGGACACCTGTTAAATGTGTGTGTAGCTGCGAGCCGAAAGCTGTGATGCCGGTTGAAGGAATCGCCTGTGGATGCATAAAAACACACCATTTGATTGTGTGAGTAACAAGATACAAAATACCCGAGGGGTGAACCGCGATTGGAATTAGGTGTACACCGTCTTTGGAATTCATTAGATATTCTATTGTGTACGTTGGAAATGAAAGTGGAAGTAGGTGTACACTATTTTAGGTCGCGGTTCACCCCTCGAAAATACCTATTACTGGTAGAGGTTACGGTAGGGGTGGGAACAGGGGGGTCCGGGGGGTGGAGGTGGCGGTCGGGGTGCGAGTGTGGGGTTCTAAGTTTTGTTTAGTTTATTGAACTTCTTTAAGTAGTTTTTTTTATTAATTTTAATTTGTGAAAAAAAACTTCTTTTCTCACTAGCTACAGAGACAGGGAGTGTTAATAAAATTCTAGAGGTACAACAGAGTATTCGGATACAAAATAATTAAGTTTTTTGGCGCAAATAATTTAAAACATCCAACGGTTTCATAGAATATGGTAGCATTCGGGATACATCACGTAATTCTTCTTGAAGATCATTTATATATATTTGATTTATTTTCTACTGAAAGTATTGACAGACACTGATTTTTTTTTGTCATCTATACCCTTGAGTTTTAAAATATCTTATAAAAACTGAAAATTTTGGCTATGGGTTTTCAGAAGCGTGATTATCGTTCATTCAAAGAATTAAGGGTAATGTCCAGAATATAAGTGAAAAAGTTTATTTTAAATTTAATCTCCTCTGTTAAGGGTTCATCGACAGTTTCTTCATAGTTAAATTAACGCTTTTTCCTTCTTGGTCTAACTTTAGTTTTTGAAGGAGTTCCTGTGCATTCAAGATTTTCTGCAGCAATTTTCATCTGATCATTTCCAGATTGTCCATAACTTTTCACTTTTTGTATGGTACATGGACCAATAGAGAAAAGCATTGTGTTAAAGATAATTAATTATTGAATGGTTCCAATTGTATTTTGATTTCGCTGCTTATCCCTAACTGTACCGCCGGATGCGGCCGCCTCTCTGCATCATAGCACGGCACGGCCCTGGAGTCCTTAATAAAAGAAAAAGAAAATGTTCTGAGATTTTATTGTTTTATATAAATGTACCTATATTTTTCGGATAGGATTTCCTATTTTCAGTAGATTTTTTTTTAATAATTATGATATATTTGTTATTTTTAAAAAATAATAATAAATAAATAATTTAATTTTTTTCCTTCAATTGTTGTTGGACTTGATTTAAATTTCCCGCTCAATATTTCAAAAAGTTATTTAAATATATTTAAAATCAATAAAAAATATATTTAATATATTTTTAATTTATTAATATAGTAAATAGTTATTTTAATATTATTAAATGATTAATTTGTTAAGAAAATAGAAAATAAATAAAATATATTTCTGTTATTTTTAAATTAATTAGTTTATTTTCTTGCCACCAGAGGTTGGCGCTCCTGCCATTGTGTTCAAATGGTGTTGTTGCTATCAAACCTACATATCATTCTGACACTGAACTCACTACAGCTTATATTGTTTTTGTAATTCTAACCTTACACAAGAGAGCACAGTTTTCAAGAAAAGTTTGTTTTTGGAATTCTAACCTTACGCAAGAGAGCACAGGAATAATAATTCTAAAATTATATTTTCTTCTCATTAAGCATCATTAAAAGAATATTTTCTAATTTTCTTGAGTTCATATCTCTTCTAGGTTGCTTTTCATTTAGCCGGCCCCGTTCATATTCATTTGATGTTTCCTCGACTGATGATTGCTCATCTATAATGTCTGAAAACAATTTCTGAGAGCATTGAGGTGTTTTAAATGGTTCCCGTAGCGGAATATACTGAGTGGGTGGCAAATTTTCCCAATTGCCTGGAAATCGATCGCCACTTGATTTATTACATTGCATGGATAATCCCGCTTTTAAATAATATTCATGGAGAACGTTTGCCCGTAATGGAGTCCAGTTGATTGAATGATATTGCGATGAAATACCGTCTGGTTCGTTGTTCGAGTCTTGTTTCTCCCATCTTAAAAAGAACATGAATACCATATTAAAAATGTTTATGTGTAATAATTAACTATAATTACTATGAAGTTAATCCAATATGCGTTGTCTGTTTATTTATTCGCCTATTGTTGTACTTTTCAGTGTTCTTGTTGTTTTTAAATGACGGTCTTTTTAAGTTGATAAAAGGCCTAATTAAAGGTTGTTTTCATCTAAATCTTTTCAATTGTATATGTATTTATTTAGACAAAACAGAGGACACCCTCATTGATTTCTCCTTATAGGTAACTAACTATACATTTATTGTTAATTAAGCCAAGGCCCTTTTCCCCCTGTATTTGAATATCTTCAGGACTTAGAGCCTGTTGTATGTCGCAAAGTAAATGCTTTTTACAAGTGACAAGAATAATCTATAAATATTCGGAAAATATATTTTCTGGATATTGGAATATCCTCTGAATAATCTTACAATCTTCGTAGATATTCTGGGAATTTTCTTAGAACTAAAATATTCGTGTAGGACATTTAATTCAATTTACTAGAATATTCTTAGTTGAACATTCTTAGATTATCCACCAAAGGATATTCCCGGAAGATTCGTCCAAGAATTTTTCCGGTGGAAATATTCTAAGAATCTCCTGTGGATAATTGGAATATATATGTACTTTTAATATATTTGGTGAATATTCGTAGAATCTCTTGTGCTACCTGGGGTGAAGTATAGACACCTGATATGTAAAATTCTTTTCTGTTTTACAACAGTAAGAGGAAGCCCCCTCCGGCGCGGCCAAATAAATCATATTGATAGTTCTTTCGCGATAATCCACACAAAAAGTTTTAGCCTCGTATTCACTCTATACATATGAACGGTGCTAAAATTTTAGGTTATGTTTTTTAACGTGACTGTACTTCTCACACTACTATATCCTCTCTATGAATGGATCGTTTCCAAGCCTATGATCTTATATCCCCTCCACTAAAAATAATCGCACAAATATGTTATTTTTTTTTATTTTTAACCGACTTCAAAAAAGGAGGAGGTTCTCTATTCCTAAACTAATAGGCAAATAATTTCAATTTTTTTTTTTTAAGTTACTCCAAATATATTATTCTAACAAATATTAGTTTTTCATCAAGATGGTGAAAGTTCTTCATTGAAAAATAATAAAATAATGATCATTTTCCCACCCTTTGCCAATCTACCTTATGTAAAAAATTCCATTTTTAATTGCAATTATTTCATGTTTGGTGCGGTAAATAGTCTTCAAATTTTAACAATGTGTTTATTATGGTTTTAATGACCTGTATTCCTAGTTTCGAAGACTTCTTGAATTTTTGCATTTGTGAAAGAACCTACCTTAAGAGGCTCCTAAAATTATAAGGCCCTGACTGTACTTATCATACACTAACCTATGCATAAATTGAAAATAATCTTGCAGCCGTTCTGTATTAATATTACTCTTGCATACTTCCAAATCAATTTTCGGATAACAGTACATATAATTCACACACATTTCATCTTTTATTCCATGACCGCCCAGGGTAATATTTTCTCGATCTATTGTCTTATACGTACAAGTGGTAATCAAAGCGTCTCCCTAAAAACAAAAAACAATTACAAAAATTTATCAAAATCATTTGATGTTATTATTTAAAAAAAAAAAAAAAACTTTCTCAAAATTGTTGAAACATTTATTTTGCAACGTTTCAACTTACATTTTAAGGGTTCTGTTTAAAAGTAAAACTTGAATATTTTTTTTAGTGGGGGGACGCAAGTGGGCGTCGCCAAGGGGATCAGAATCTATAAGGGGGCC
>JALMQS010000225.1:10118523-10136533 GCA_024734495.1 Forficula auricularia
TGTATCTTGGTTCTATTTTGGAAACGGCCCTACCGATTTTGATGAAACAAAATCTATTAACAAGTTTTGAGGATGAAAAACGATCTGGCTAGGTCTGGACCTCATTAAAATTCATCTTAATTGATTTTTTCTTAATTAAAGAAATTATTGATAGATGAAAATCTCAATAAAAAAAATGATTCGGCGGAAGTCGTATTAGAACCTGGGACCTCTTGCATATGAGGCCGACAGTCTACCATTGGACCATAGAACTATTTTAAAAATCCTTGATTTTACTTTTACTAAAATGAATATTTTTGAATTAGACTTTATTATAAGTGTGGAAATAATTGAATATATTATATATAGCTATGTATTTAATAAATATAATTTATTAGATATATTGCGGCGCGGCAAATTTGAAATATGTATAATTGAATTAAGCTGAAAGAAAGACAACAATTAATTTTAAATCCAAAAACATTAAATATATTAATAATTATTCCTTTGCCCCCCCCCACTCTTCTAATTAAAATTAAATATTCAATTCTTTTTTCTCCGGGCAATTATCCTTGCAATTGTCTTCCTAAAAAAATACTTGGTTGGTGAAAGTTATCACTTCTGTCGCACGTCCCGAGACGCACACATTTTTTTTAATTTTATGTTTTTATTTCAGATCCTATACGATTATTTTTTTTTATTATTATTTTCTTATGTATTTTTTATAATGTTTATCAATATGAACGAATGTGGGCAAATTGGTGTACGAGTATAACAAATATACACATAATATGTGGACCATTAGAAAGATAGAAATGCAAAAACTGGGTCGGGGGTAGGGATAGATGTGGGGGGTGCAGGAGGTGGGGTGCAGTTGTGGGGGGTCCGGGGGTGTGAGGGTCGGTTTGGGTGTGGTGGGGTGGAGTGGGGGTGCAGTGTTGGGGGCGAGGTGTATGGTTTCGGGAGCAGGGTGTGGGGGTCAGGGGTTACCGAGCATCGCTCGGTGCCTCCAGGTACTATTAATTAATCTCAGAGCTCATAAATGGTGGTTTTTTAGAGGTTCACAACTTTAAATTAAAATAAAACAAAGAAAACTATTTTTAATATTAATGAAACTGGGTTTATTGGAAAGATAATTTTATTCCATTAATGTTTGAATATGATTTCGGCCATATGGCCGCCGGGGATAGAGCGTAGATGGCGCAATCTGGATTTCCAATTTTCACACAATTTTCGCAACAATTGCGGCCGTATTTCGCAAATAATTCGCCGAATGTTGTGTTCCAAGTGTTCAATCGTCTCTGGTTTATCGGCGTAGATAAGTAACTTGATATATCCCTAAAGAAAATAATCCAGTGGGGTTAGATCACACAATCTTGGTAGCCAATTAAGAGGGGATTATTAATTCGGCCGCAATTGCTGCGTAAAGTTTGTGAAAATTGGAATTCCAGATTGTGCCATCTACGCTCCAGCCCCGGCGGCCACATGGCCGAAATCATATTCAAACATTAATGGAATAAAATTATCTTTTCAATAAATCCAGTTTCATTGATAAATGATTAAAAATATTTTTTTTTTGTTTTATTTTAATTTAATGTTGTGAACCTCTAAAAAACACCCTTAGTAAGATTTTTTATTTTAATAGTTCATATCTTGTCTACAGTAAGTCGCAGAGTTTTGGGATATGAAACTTAAGCTATTGAGAGCAGGGGTGTCCAACCTTTAGGCTTATTCGGGCAACACTTAAAGAAAAAAAATTATCGGCCGAATATAAAATATACCAATACTATTAATATTTGTTAATCAAAAAAGATAGTTACCATAATACTGTAGAATAATGATATCCATTATAACAAAGAATATAAAATTTATTTTATTTACTTAATGATGCTCTAAGGCGTCTCGCCTCTTAGAGCAGAAAATGTAGATATGAGATGAATTTTTATTTTTTGAATCATTAAATTTTCCAAAAGATTTTAAAATTGTATTTAAATGTTTACCTTGTCTATCATGAAGGTTTGAACAATTCTCCACAAGGCAGTTGTCAACAGAAATGCACAAAACGTGACACAAAAAACAATGATTACGACATGTCCCGTTGGCTGCTTGACTCCAAATGAAATAAATAAATTTCAATGCAAAAAACAAAGCAAAGGGAAAAGAATCCCGTTTTATTTGATTAGATATCAGAAAGGAAAATAATTCCAGATAAAATAAAAATGTATTCAAGTAATGCCCAATTGGTTTGAGATTCTTTTCAAATAACTAGCCTGTACTTCAGTCAGGTGATTTTCACTTAACTTTTTGTAATTAATTAAAAATAAAAATTTTAGAGGAATAAACCTTTAAATAAATATTTAATGAATAAAATAACAAATAATAATCTAATTGTAATAAATTCCATCAAAAATTTACAATATCTAATACAGTTCTACAGGTGCTATGACCACCTATTTATTACAGGTTACAAATATACACTTCCCACCCACACAATCAATAACAGACATTTTGACTAAATAATTAATATATTTAAAAATATAAATGTTCAATATACGAGTTTTTATTGTCGAAGTTATAATTACTGAAATAATAAATATTTTAGAAAATTTAATTAGATGAAGATTGGTATTTAAAAATAAGAAATTGATAATTTTTTTACCTCTTAGTGAGCTTCTAATTTTACATTTTGAAAATTTTATTTTTGAAAATAGCTTCTCGTATATATAAATACATACATAACTGCTCGTACTGACTATATCGTCGCTTAAAGCCTAGTACACACTAGTAGACACGTTGCGCGATTTTGTGTATCAGATTGTCTACGTAGACATGTCTATAGACAAATCCCTAGCCCTAGCCTAGCACATACTAGTAGACACGTTGCGCGATTTTGATCTCGGAGACGTGTATCAGATTGTCTACGTAGACATGTCTATAGACAAATCCCGTCTACAGGCTTGTTGCGAGACCACAAATCGCAGGTCTAAAGTCTCTCGATCGGGATGGGAGACCGCATGCAACATTTTGACAGTGTGGACATCACCGATGTCTAGAGGCGAGACACGTCCCCAGCCTCTCTCCTGCTGCCGAGTGGTGTGGTTCGGCTGTTTACAATTATTTTCCAAAGTTTTAGAGTTCTTTTAAAACATGTGGTCTGACGAGAAAGTCTTAAAACTAATTGAAGATTACCATGCGTCTTATTGTTTGTGGGATGTTACGAGTCCCGACTACAAAAACCGAGTAAAAAGAAAAGTGGCCCTGGAATCTCTGACTGCAAAGAACAATGTGACAGTGGCGGAGATAGAAAAGAAAATCATCATCATCATTGAGTATACAGTCCTAAGACTGGTTTGATGCAACAATCCGTCTCCACTCGACTCTGTCCCCCGCCAGCTGTTTAACCTCTCTAAATGTCTGGCATCCCATATCCCCAATTATTTGGTTGAAATATTCTAATCTGGGTCTTCCCCTTCCCCTTTTCTTTCCCACCTCCCCCTCCAAGATATCCCTAAGCAGTCCCCCATGTCTCAGTGTGTGCCCCATCATCTGACCTCTTCTCTTCTTCAGACTCTTCCACAAGGTTCTTCTTTCTCCGATTCTTCCAAGAACTTCTTCATTTGTAATTTTATCCATCCATTTGATATTCATCATTCTTCTGTAGCACCACATTTCGAAAGCCTCCAATCTCTTTCTCTCCGCTTTTCCAATTGTCCAGGTTTCACACCCGTACATGGCTATGCTCCATACATATGTCTTCAATAGCAACTTCCTGTTTGCTAGAGCTGATTGAGGAGGAGCATAGTAGTTTTTGTTTTGAATTAAACCCCATTTTTGCTTGGGCAATTCTTGATTTAATTTCGCTTTTGCTCCTCCCATCCCATGTTATTTTACTTCCTAGGTAGCGGAATTCCTTAACTCCTTCTAGGTTTTCTTGGTTAATTTTGATGCATTCCTGTCTCGTTTGTTCTTTTTTTGTACATACTAGGACCTTGGTTTTATTCTTGTTTATTTTCATTTTGATTTCTTCTATTAGGATTTGGTTAATTCCATTCAAGGCGTCCTCTAATTCTTTTTTATTGCTTCCTAGAAGGGCAATGTCATCGGCAAATCTTAACATAGCGATCTTTTGACCTTGGATTTCTATACCTGTATCAATTTTGTCTTTGAATTCTTTAATCGCTTCTTCTATGTATAAGTTGAAAATCATGGGTGACAGCACACATCCTTGTCTTACACCTTTTTTTATTTTGGCTTCTCTTTGTTCATCACCAATATTTATAATTGCCGTCTGGTTTTGATATAGATTGTAGATTAGTCTCTCTCTCTGAATTTTATTCCCGCCTGTTTTAATATTTTAAACATAATTTCCAATTGACGTTATCGAATGCTTTTTCTAGGTCTATGAATCCGATGTAGACAGATTCTTCCCTGATAAAAGCCCTTTCTATTATTAGTCTAAGAGAGAGAATTGCTTCTCGGGTGCCTCTGTTTCTTCTAAAGCCGAACTGGTCTTCCCCCAGATTTTCTTCAACTCTTTGTTCTATTCTTCTTTGATTATTTTGGTTAGGATTTTGGAGGCATGTGAGGTTAGACTAATGGTCCTGAAATTTTCACATTTATCCGCGCCTGTCTTTTTGGGAAGTGTGACTATTTTGTTCTTTTCGAAATCTTTTGGGATGATTCCCAATTTATAGATTTTGCTAATTAGTTCAAAAAGTTTGTCGCGGTGCCTTTTCTCCAGAGTTCTCTCTGGAGAAAAGAAAAATACATAATTTAAAAACCTCACACAAAACAATGTCCTTCGTGGTGGAATGTGAAGATGAGACTGAGAAATTCACATCTTAGTGTGGACGCTAGACACATTTTTTTCTACAACTTACGATCGTAATTTTAAGTAGCAGTTTGACTTGGACGATGCTGCATCTCTATTTCATTCGAACGGTATTAATATGTCATATATGATAAAAAGATGGATTTAGCAGGTTTACACTCTAAGGCGACGATATATAAATCCACATATATATAGGTATATGTTTATTTTCATTTAGCAGACAACTCTTCTACTCTTGACAAAGTAAATATTTTCAATTTAGTTTCTTTTTGTTTTAGATTAGTTTTCAGTCCAGAAGAATTAGGTATAGATGGAATTGAGATTAAAATCTTGGAAACTTATGCGGAATATGTCAATGCCACTCTTACCTACGTTTTTGAACCCAAACAATGGGGCGATGTATTTCCTAATGATTCTGGATATGGCGTAATAGGAAGGGTTGCCATGGACGAAGCTGAGTTTGGAACTGGTTAGATTCTCAATTTAAATAATATTTAAGATCGAATACCACTTAAATATTTTTACATAATTATTATTTCGATATTATATCATTTTAATTTTAGAAATTTAATTATTTCCCTAAGGCGTTACAAACTCTTTAAAAAATACAATCGTTTAATTACATTTAAAGAGTATTACAATTAAAGTTATATAATATTGAATTGAAATAAAATCTGAAATTAGGTAAATGATTCTTTATGCATATTAAAATATATGGTATGACATTAAACGTGAAAAACATAATCGGTCAAAATGATGGCACAAGGCTTCCTCATTGTTTCTGTGGTTATTTTTATCCGATTCTTCTTATTTTGATATAATTGCGGTTTAACAGGTCCAGCCTAGGGCCCCATAGAACCTAAATACGGCCCTGAGTGAACCTCTTATTGCAGAATATTATGAAGAATCGAATAAAAAATCCACAGAAACCCAAAGAAGGTGTGAGAGACATTATTTTCACCTTCAATGTTATGCTAAATATGTTGATGTAAAATAAAGGATTTTAGGATATATTATGTAATTGTAATTACTATGGTTTTTATTTAAAATCAAAATTGTATGTTTAGAAGTTTAAAATTGATCAAAAGTATTTATCAATATTATTTATTTTCTAAATTTATTTTTATCTGTTTATATTTTAGGTGCGATTTATTTGTGGCACCCTTTATGGCTTAAGGTGGACTACTCAGTGCCTTTCTGTTTAGCGGGATTAGGGCTTTTGGCCCCACGACCCCAGACAGTCTCACCATGGCTGCTAATCATCGTTCCCTTCACTTGGGAGATGTGGGTTGCCGTCAGTGTATCAATCCTATTTGGAACCTTAGCCCTATTCGTGGCTTCTAGGAGACTAAGTATGAAATATTCATTTAATAATTACCTATATAGAAAATAGTAGTCCTTAGGAATAACCAAGGTGCTTTTGCAAAATAGTCCGAAAATGTTTGTTTTCATTTAAGGATATTACCCGATGATCCAGATAAATTATAATGTTATTTATTCTAATTCAAGATAGCTTTATTGCAAAAGGTTAAGAAATAATGTGCATTGACTGTGTATCTTTGAAGAAATTTACTTATATCTTAAATTATTGAGCTGATTATAAAATAAAGGAGTGAGAATTTTTTTTAATGTACCAAAATAAACTGATGTGGACATGCACGTGACTTTACAATACACCTGGCCCCTCTTTCATATTTAATATTAAATAAAAATAAATTATAATTATTTACGAACTACCCCTCTCTATCTTCATCTTAATTTTGGGCCCATTAGCAATTAATAGGTAATATTTCCTTTTATTTATGAGACTATTCTATTAGAAATATTAGCTTTCTTCAACTTTTATTTGAAAATATTTTAACCCCCCCCCCCCCTCTTTTTTGGTCACTGTCAATTTCACATAGTTAGGCATTTTCACAAGGGTGTACATATGAGAAATTTCGTACAAATCAATTAAAGGGTGTGGGATTTATATTAATAGTTCTATTTATATCCCCCAATTTTCGCCGCCGATAAAAATAATAACTATTATTTATTATAGATTCATTTTAGAGTAAATTTCTTGGGCCTTCGCTCCAAACGGATTCTATTTTCTATAAGTGAGGGCAGGAGTCAGAAATTAAAGTGTTCTTAGAAATGGATTAGTCCAAATGTTCTCGAATCATTATTATTTATTCCTTTATTGTATTATTTCTATTTTAATAGTTTCTCAGCGAGAACAATTTTTATTCGACTAAAACTCGTCTGAACTTGTCTTTGACATACTTGAACTGAAAGATATAACAGGCAGGGACAAACCGAGCTCTTTTCGGAAAAATCATTCATTTTAATTGCCTCTTGAAACTATGCAACAATTTTATTTCATTTCGAGAACCAATATACTTATCAAAACAAAAAATGTTTTTTATAGAAATATTTCAAATAACGGATAATAATTTGAAAATTTAAAGATCCTTCTGAAATTTTGAATTCGACCTTAAAGACCAAGATCCCAGAAACCCCAGACCTACGTCAAAGTATAAAGTCTAAGATTTTTTCTATAGGTAGGTACTATAGTAGGTTATAACTAGATTCCTATGCAATTGCATATTTTGTTTGTTTGCCCCCAAGTACGACCCAGGAGATCAATTATCTATCCGAATCATGCATCTAGGACACTGTGGGTTAAATTTTACACTGCATATTTTTGCATATTTTAGTAATATTGCATAAAATTGCATATTTGAAGGATATTGCATAAAATTACATATTTCGTGCCAAATACAGAGATTTTAAAATTAAATTTTCGGTGAAAGAATGAAAAAAAGAAAAAAGATTGAATAGAATAATTTTTCAAAAATATTTACTTTTTCTAGTAAAGGGTTGTTTCCTTAATTTACCAAAATTTTTAGCGAAATCCGTGATATCAACCGGATGCCACTTTTATTCCATCTCATGACGAGGGACTTGCGTCGCAGAGCTTCTGGATATTATGGTAGACCAAAATAATTATAAATTAGAAAGAAAGCGTTCTTATTTTATCAATTTCATCTATCTGAAGGTTCACAGTATGTCGATTATATAAGCAAGTAGCATTTTGATTAAGAATTTTGTAGTTTAAAAGAAATTGTATGAAAAGATTCAATTTCTTTTCTCCGGGAGCGAATCAACTAGAAATGGCGGAAAGTTTTATTTTTTTTCTCATTAGAAATTTATTCAAATCTATTGAAATTTCATATCTCTGTATTATTTTCATTTATCTTTTATATCCAAAATTTATTATTGAGAAATTTGAATTTTAAAGTGTAGTTTATTTGAAGTCTAATTTGAAAAAACGCTAATAACACAGTTGAAATTTTTTTAAAAAATATAAAATTAATAGATATTATAAAACAATTAATTATTAATAATTTACTTCAATTTTGAATGAAATCGGTAAAGTGCTTTTTGACAAAATGGTCAAAAACCATCTGAACAGTCAAAAAAACGATGTTTTTTGAAAGCACGCGATGCCTTTGGAAAAAGTTAAAAAAGTCATATGAAACGAAATAATGACTTGTGACATGGAGGAGAATTTTAAAATGTTTCTAAAACGGCCTTTCATAGACGGTTCAGATGGTTTTTGACCATTTTCTTAAAAAGTACTGTACCGATTTCGTTCAAAATTGAAGTAAATTATTAATAATTAATTGTTTTATAATATCTATTAATTTTATATTAAAAAAAAATTCAACGGAAATATTAGCGTTTTTTCAAATTGGACTTCAAATAAAATGCAAATTTCTTAATAAAAAATATTGGATATAAAAGATAAATAAAAATAGCACACAGATGAAATTTCAATAGATTTGAATAAATATCTAATGAGAAAAAAATAAAACTTTTCGCCATTTTTAGTTGATTCGTTTCCGGAGAAAAGAAATTGAATCTTTTCATACAATTTCTTATATACTAAAAATTATTAATTTAAATGCTATTTTCTTATATTAAAATGATACAGTGAACTTTCAGATAGATGAAAATGATAAAATAAGATCGCTTACTTTCTCATTTATAATTCTTTTAGTCTACCATAATATCGAGAGGTGCGACGAAAGTCCGACCTCACCATGAGATGGAATAAAAGTGGCATTCGGTTGATATCAAAGATTTCGCTAAAAAATTTTGATATATTACAGGAAACAACCCTTTACCAGAAAAAGTAAATATTTTTTAAAAATTTATTTTTATTTTAACCAAAAAAAAATTGTGAATATAATTTTAAAATCTTCGTCTATCTTCTAAATTATTAGTCGTAGTCAAATTAGTTGTATAAGATTTTTTCAAGTACATTTAAATCCCTAAAAATTGTTTCATGTAACTTTTTTTGTAGGTCACTTTCTTTTGCTTGTATTAGTTATAACCCTACTATGGTACCTACACTTAGAAAAAATTTTAGGATTTATACTTTGCCGTAGGTCTGAAGTCGCTGGGATCTTGGTCTATTATATATACCTATATATATTTATGAAAATACTCTAAATGTTTGAAATTTTAGAGATGCGTCGCATCCATAGCATCCATATACCGCACCCCATGGTAATAATATTTTGAAAGAATAATTAATATCTCGTAAAATATAATTTTTCGATGTTCAGTCATTAGAGATTTTTTTGTCATGCACGATTACAATACTTAACCATACCCTGTATGATAAAGTAAAATTGTGATGGGCAGAATTTTTTTAGATATCAATTATTAGAAATTGGAGTATTTGGATGTAAGAATCATAATATTATACTCAATAATACGAACAACTTTTTTTAAAGAAAAATTTCTTGTTATTTCACATGGAACCTTAAAATAATTTTAGAATTATTGAATTTATTTCTTATGAAAATAATAAAATTAATTTATTGATAATTTTTAATATATTCCTTAGAAATTAAACTCTCCAACCTCTCCAAAACATACTGAGTTGAATTGAATTTATTAACGTTGTGTTACAGTTTTCCTAGTTCCTGGGTTGTATGGAACCTGGTCTAGGAGTCTACTCGCTGTTTGGGGAATGTTGGTAGGTCAATCTCCTCCTCAGGCCCGAGGAGCTCTTGGCGACAAAGATGATACCCTTACTGCCCATTTGATTAATATTTTCTTACTATGCTGTCTCCTAGTGTCTTCTAGTTACAGTGGAGGCCTTTCTTCAGTTCTCACTCTGATTAGGTAAGTGTATTTTTGGTAGAATTTAAGATTGTATTTATCTAATACTTGTTATTTCTTTGAGTAAATTTTCTAGTATAGATTTATATTATATTATTAAAGCAAACTACACAAATTTCGACTTTTAATTTACTCATACTCAGATTAAATTCCCATCCAAGTCGCTTGGCCCTTAACGGTTAGAGAGAATATTTTTTGACTATTATATTTTAATTACAATTAATTAGTGTAAATGGACTTCAATGGAAATCACAATAAATGGTTTTCTAAAAATTTCTGACAATTTGATGTAATCAAAATTTTCTTTGCTGATCGTCTAAATAACCAATAAGAGATTAAACTATGATCGGATATACAGTAAACCGACTATATTGTTTGAAATTTGTCTATACTAATCAGAGTTTGAAATGAAAAATTTAACAAACTGCAAAGCCAGATAGTAAAAAGTTACAAATAAGTTGATGTGGCCATCCACATGACTTTACCATAAACATGTACCCTCTTTTATACATATTTAATATTTAATAAAATATTGATAGAGATTTTCTTTAGGAGACGGACTGGTATAAATATGCAATTGGATGTTGATGAAAGCAGTTCACGGTGGTTGTAAAAAATAAGACTATAGAGGTTTTATTATTTTACATTTATTTAGTTAAACCGACGTTTCGGAGATTTATTCTCTCCTTCTAAGGTAACAAAAAGTCAATGAAAGTAGTTCAATGAAAGTAGTTCATTGACTTTTTGTTACCCTGAAGAAGGAGAGAATAAATCTCCGAAACGTCGGTTTAACAAATAAATGTAAAATAATAAAACCTCTATAGTCTTATTTTTTACAACCACCGTGGACTGCTTTCATCAACATCCAATTGCGTTTTTAATAAAATATTTATATTTTTTTAAAGAATAGAATTAATTTCAGGAAAGATTTTTTAATAACACTAGTTGTTTTAGGCCAGCAGCTTAAGTGTCTTTTCAATTTTTAAACACCTTTAATAATAGTTAAATCTAGAATTGAATATCGGTCTTAATGTTACTGCTAAGGATATAAGTCGGAGGGACAAGTCCCTTGTCGTCTAAGCTGGAATTAAAGGAGATAATAAAAGAGTGTGTCTTCTGCTGGAAAAATTATTTTTTTAATTTATTTATAATGAGACTATAGTTTCGAGGGCTTTGTCCCCTTAATTAGTTTATCGAAACTAAAGTCTCGTTATAAATAAATTAAAAAAATATATTTTTCCAGCAGAAGACACACTCTTTTATTGTCTCCATTATTTATAAAAATTCTGGTACTCTCTGCAAAAAGAAACTTTCAATCTAGAATAGGATGTGAAGAATAAAGCGAATGCTTCTTTTTTGTCTGAAGCCTCGGTAGCTATTGGGCTGTTGGAGATATTAAGGAGATGAAACGACAGCTTACAAAGATGCCACTTACCTTTTTGGCTGGATACCAGAATTGTTTTTCATTAGCAGATCCGCTAGTCGGTCAGCCCTTTACAAATGCATGTCAAATTCGAAACTTCTTCGATCAATTAATTACTTTCGGGAGGTGAACCGCGATTGGAATTAGGTGTACACGTCTTTGGAATTATGTAGAATTCATTAGATAATGCCTCTTCATCTATTGTCTTCTACTTGGAAATGAAGGTGGAAGTGGAAGTAGGTGTACACGATATTAGGTTGCATTTAACCAATCGATTATTTTAATATTGAGCTACTTCTCCATCTTTAAATGCAGAAACACATTCAGAACACATTTTTTAAGGCGTCATTTCACGGGAATCGTCCCAAAAACCTGCGAATCTCATCCCATTCGGCTCTATGGAATAAACATATTTTTTTATTAACGTAGTTGATTATAGGTTTGTTCTGGTTCAATCCAAGCACTAAAACTAATATAACTAGAGATACGACTATTAAATGATACAAATAAAATAATAAGAACTCAAGAATAAAATAAAATTTACTAAAAGATATAAAATTATTATCTAATTTAGTTACAACCAAACGACGAAATTTTTCCATGAAATCACTTTTTGTGGTCGGTGCCAAACAAACTATATAAGCGAGCTTACGCGATGTTGTCTTCATTGCACGCCAAACATACTAAATTAGATCCGTCGAGTGCGATTCATTAAATGTATGATTGGCACCGACTTCAAAAAGTGATTTCATGGAAAAATTTCGTCGTTTAGGTGTAACTAAATTAGATAATAATTTTATACATTTTAGTGCATTTTATTTTATTTTTGAGTTCTTATTATTTTATTAGTTGCTTTTAATTTTTTTGAAGTCGGTTATTTTCATTTTTCTCTTTTTAGTGATGTTTACCATGCATCGCAGGTAGATGGGTAGGCCTTTTGTTCTCACATCTGGTCGTTTGATCTTTTTAACCGACTTTTTTTACTTATAAAAGATTTTTCCATTATTTGCTCAAAAGAATTGTAGATTTCAGGTAATTTGTCATTGATCATATTCAGAACTTGACCAAATTAATATGGGACCAATTGGAAGGTATCCCCTTTCCAATAAAAAAATCATCGAAATCGGCCCACATTGTAGGAGAAAAATCAACGAACAAACACAAAAAAAGACATTCCGTGAATTGATAACATCCTCCCATAGAGTATATAGAGAGGAAGGCTCCATAAGGGCCCTATGTATTTTAGCGTATACGAGTTACAGAGCTCTCTGGCGGGTCGTATACTGAAGCAAAATGGCGGGAACCGCATCTCATCGAGAAAAATTTTGGTGACGTCACACAGCGGATGATTCAAAATAATTTATCATGAGCTTATATACAGGGTGATTCACGGTCGATGGGACGTTATCCGTTTTATGTAAAACGGAAAGTCGGATTTTTCTGAAAATTTAGCACCTTATATTTTCTTATCTGTTCTATCGATCTAAAATATTTTCAGCCTTGCGACGTTTCGGCTTCCATTGAAAAGTCACAGCAACTATATTTTTTAGATAGATAGAACAGGTAAGAAAATGTAAGGTGGTAAATTTTCAGAAAAATCCGACTTTCTGTTTTACATAAAACGGATAACGTCCCATCTACCGTGAATCACCCTGTATATTAAAGAAAAAATTATTAATTGTTTTGTAATTAAAATAAATACAAATCTTTAAAATATATATATAATAAAATCGTACTTTTATTAAAAAAAAAACTTTGGCAAATAATTAATGTAAAGATTTAAGTATCTTTTTTGAGTTTCTTTTTTTGAAAATAATTTAATTAAGATTCAGGGACTTTGAGGGACTAGGAGGAAATTCATATATAAAATAAATACTTGAAAATAATTTAAAATTAACCATTTTTTTATTTAGACCAAAAAATGACATTACAAATATTTTAATAAATAAATACAATCTTTTCAATGGAATTTTTGTGATTCGCATTCGCCAACATTAGTTATTTGAGGAAAACCTTCAAAGAATCACCTAGACACTTAAAAAAATAAACAATATTTTTACTTTATTTTCTAATTGAAATGATCTTTTTTTTATTAAATTAAAATAAGATATATCTATTTACCTATAAAATATAGGCTATTCTTTATTTTAATAAAAATATGTATATATATGTTGTGGCTTCTGGCACAAAATCTAATCAAGAGCCGGTGTTTGGAGACCTGTGGACGGACGGCTTTAATGTGGATACGAAATCACTTCATTCTGGAGAATCTCGCTGCAGACGTCGTGGATATTTTTTATAAATTGTTTTTGATTAAAAATTGTCAGAACATATAAAGAAATATTTATTATTTTCATGGATATCAGCAAATTGACACCAGCGTTTAGCTCTATAATTAAATTATACAAGAATTAACACATAAAAATCAAAGAAATAAATTAACAGTTAATTTTAAATAGGTTACTTACATTTCATTGTTTTTAGGGCGTCCAAAAAAAGTATGTTCTTTATCTGATTTTGTGTCGCGAAAGCAACCTTTCACACAACATTGACGTCGAGAACTAGCCATATTTAATGATATTTTAATCGATAAATGTGTACGTTGGAAAATTTTCTAAATGAATGTTTGATAAAAACAAAGCCTGTGGAATCTTTTATCTATGACAAAAACAAAATGTCAGACTGAATGTCATGTGACAATATGCTCTATGAATGGCTCTTAAGGACTAAGAGTTTGAGCATGACCCGCTAGAGAGTGCTTTTTCCAAATACGCAAGCTTTCCTCTCTATATACTCTATGCATCCTCCTTTTTAAAAGAGCACCTTTGAAGATTCTTAAGTTTAAGATATCTCAGATAATTTATTTATTTTTTGACTAATTTGGCTCTTGTATTATACAATTACAATATTTGATTTATAATAAAATAAATATATTAACTTAGAAAAATTTACATTATATTTAATATTAAGATGGGACCAGGCCCCTAAGAGCGTAGCCCCCCCCCCCCAAGTTTTTCCAGGCTATTCTTTGTATGGAAACTTTGCTCCAGTCTCTTCCAGCTACTCTCGATAAATCGTCTGCCCATCTTGTCAGTTGCCTTCCTAGTTTCTTCTTCTTAGCGATAGATTGCCATTCCGTAATCAATTTTGTCCACCTTTCTTCTTTCAATCGTGCTCCGTTTTTTCATTTCCATTTGACCCTTCTAACATTTATAATGATGTTTTCCATTTTTGTTTTTTATACATATCTATAATTTTATCTATTTTTTTATTCCTAAGATAATTCTAATCATTCTTATCCCAGACAATATATTATGTTACTTTAAATTTGCACATTTATTATAAATTTGGATCTAATAATGATATTTCTACATTACAATATGCTTATATATCGTCCTTAATAATGCCACTACTTTTAGGTTTGAACCACCGATAGATAATGCTCATGATTTGATAGAAAGCAAGGTCCCTTGGGTAGCCGATGATGAAACTTGGATCATGTCTTTTGTAAATAGCGATAATGAGTTTTTTAAAGAATTGGCTCGTCAGTTTAAAGTAATGACTCCTGCTGAAATTCGAAGACGTTCTCAATTACAGGCAAATTGCACTTATTGTCGAAAGAATTATTGGAGGTATTACTGGAGGTAAATTTATTGATATGTGTTTTTATTTTTAATATTCATATGAGATAGATGCGATTATTTGATATTTATGGTTTGGTAACTTAATAAATTGTCTATGAGAAATGGGCTTTTATATTAAAAATTATATACATTCATCAAACAAAATGTATTTGTTAATTTCAATCAATATAATAATTAATTTAATTATATATTTGATGATATTATAGTTTTTGATCGATTATCGGTTGAATAAAAGTGTTTAATAGGAAATTAATATAATTTATTATTCATACATTACATATTTGCTACTCTACTTTTTTTAAGTTGTTTTTCAGACTAGCTAATTGCATTTCAAAACTATCATTATTTGAGATTTGACAAAGCATGAAAATTTTCAGAAATTATCATTTATACTACATTTCATCAGACTTTATACAACACAATTTAGTGCCCTAAAACGTTTTTAAAAAGAAATTCATTTTCTAAAACACAATATAAATAACGCTTTTTCAATTACAATTATTAGTAAATTCAAATATTAGTAATGATTTCTGAAAAGACGATTGAAAATACCATTATATTCATTATGGCATTGATAGCTAGTTATATTCTTTTTCTAGATCATTTTGCACTCAATACTCTGTATATTACAGAGGATTTAATTCCTTATCTTCGGCTAATGAAAGACGATTTAATTCACGCATACGAGGTTCTTCTTGTTCGTAAGAACTCTCCCTATCTTTTTTACTTAAATCAGGTTATGACTCGCCTTTGGGAGGGTGGTCTGTTCTTTTATATGAATCAAGTCACTGTTCTGCGTTCTATGTCCACGCATCTGCAACTTGCCGTTCGCAACAGTCAAGAAGTAAGCTAAAAAAATTTTATGTATATACATATAAGCAATTTTATTAATTTTAAGCTTAAAAAAAATGAAAAACATAATTTAAAATTATATTGATATTTTATGTAATAGATAATTTCAAAAAATATAATGAGTTTATTTGTAAATCTATAATATAATTCTTCGAGTGCCATACCCCAAACGGGTGTCGGCGCCTCTCCACATATACCTGTGCTGAGTGTGTTTTAGTTGTTTTTACACAGATATATGGGACCTACTTTTTAACGCCGGTTCCGAACGGCTAATTTGGAGAGGTGACTAGGCAATTATACTCTTGGTAGGTTGCCATTACTTTCCAAGAGGAGGCGACTGCAAATATCTATTTGCCGAAACTCGGTCTCGAACCGGCGATCTCCGAGTCAGCGACCCAACACTCTACCCACTGACCCACAGTCACCTCATAATATAATTACTTAGATGAAAATAATTAAAATTCATATTTAGAAACACATAAAAGAAAAAAACAGATAATACCTGTATAACATGGCAATTCTTTTACACAGCTAACTGCAAAAACCATTTTCATTCAGTTTTTAATTTTATTTGATCGGAATTTTATCAAAGGATAGTGTTAATGACAATCGGGCTTAATTGGTGATGAGCTGAATCGGGCTTGACTTGCAGCCTTGGTCTTGCTTTGATACAAGACCCAGACGGATACAACACTTAAAATAGCAAGACCAAAACTAAAACCAAATAGGCAAGAATAAACTAAAAAGCATGACTTCTTTCTAATCTTCTTCGACAGCTTCTCAACTCTCAAAAAAAGACTTAGAGCATTATTATGGAACACGGGCACATAAGGATGAAACGACTCCGCAATGCAATCAAACATATGAAATTTTATTGAATAATTTGGATTTCGAAAAAATATCTAAGATAACCAATTACCAAATTAAACATAGGTGTAAATTTACATAACATTACCAGTACCTATTGTTTGTGAAATATAAAGCGGATTCACACCAACACTTCACAAATGGATAGAAAGCTTTCTGACAAACCGTAGTATCAAATTGTGGTGGATGGAATATCATCTGAATCGTTCTCCACAAACGATAGTGTTCCCCAAGGCTCTGTAATCTCCTCCACACTCTTCTTAATTTATATAAACGACCTTATCGATCAAACTTCAAACCCCACTCATTGTTACGCCGACGATAGCACTCTGCACGGCAAACCCTCACTCCCGAATAATGGAATCAATGTTGCCTCCTCAATCACTCTCGACCTAGACAAACTGAATAAATGGGGCTCTCAAAATTTAGTTAACTTTAATGCAAACAAGACTCAATGTTGTCTAATTTCTAGGCGCGAAAATAAAAATTTCCCTGATAACAACTTCGATTCACATACCCTTAAAATGAGTAATAACCTCTCCATGTTGGGCGTCTCTGTCGCATCTGATCTGTCTTTGAATTGAACACATCTCCTCTGTTGCGAAATCTGCAGCAAGGAAGATTGGCTACTTATTCAGGTCCAAGCGATTTTTCAGGCCCCCACATCTTCTCACCATCTACAAGGCCCAAATCCGCCCCTGTCTCGAATACGGCTCTCATCTATAGAGAGGAGCCTCTAAATATTCTCTTGCTACCCTGGATGCAATTCAGAAACGAGCCGTCGGTCTAATTGACGATTCAACTCTCACCGACTCCCTCGACTCGCTGGCTCATCGAAGAAATGTCTCTGCCCTTTCCCTTTTCTATAGATACTATCACGGCAGGTGCTCTGATGAGATAAAATCAATAATTCTCCCAAAGCATGTTTTGCGCGTAGCATGCGTTTTGCCGACTCCCAACACTCTTTCGCTGTCAAATTAGAAAAGTGCCGGACCACTTCATTCGCCAATACGTATATCCCCATGACTTCAAGGAACTGGAACTCTCTCCCAGCCTCCATCTTTCCCAGCACTTATAATCTTCAAACCTTCAAAACCCGAGTGCATAAACACCTACGTCTCCACCCTCTCACTTAATCAACTTTCCTTCTCTTCGGTAATGCAAGGGTCTTTCGAGATCCATAGGGGCTGCATCTTTACTGGTGCGCCCCTTCTTGCATTCGATTGCATTAAAAAA